>CM031234.1:638836556-639396388 GCA_018340775.1 Taxus wallichiana var. yunnanensis
CTCTTTATTTTCATTTAATATAAATGATGGTTCCAATAGTAAAATTTAACTTTGGTCCTTCATCACACACACACACACACATATAGAGTACACACACACACACACACACATATATATTAAATGTGTTTTCCCAGTTGGAATGTAGCTTAGAAATTTTAAAATCATGTAGCTATAGGAATCTTGTCGATGCTTTATTAATTGATTACAATGACAATTTAGAACCATCAATAAATATGCCTCCCCACAAATTTTATTTGTATTCTAAATTCACGTTGAGTTTTTATAGCATTCGAGTGACACGTACTCACCCATGATACAAACAAACTAGTAATTGTATGTGAAGTGTACGATTGAAACGTTGAAGGGGATTTAGGCTACTATAGTGGCCTAAATGAATCCCGACCTAAACTCTTTTGCCACGAGGAGGAGGAACTCACCCCCTCAATCTGTTATCCAGCATTTACTGGATACAGCTCCGAACTCTATCTCTAGCCTGTTGCATCTTCCCCTTGTGTCTCATATACAATATAGGCCTTCTCAAGCATGACCTCTCCTAATCTATGTGGGTAGTGAATGCACACCATGCCACCCAAATCAGAATTTAGGCCCCTGATGAACATGTGAATCTGTACCTGCTCATCCTGCATATAGTCAAAGTATTCGAACAGGTCTAGAAATCAACTCTCATACTCGACTACGATCATAAATGCCTAGAAAAGGTCATGAAACTCATCTATCAATTGTTTAATAAACCTCCTGGGGCAAACACCTGCTCGTGAAATGCTCCTCAAAAATATCCCAGGTAACTGTCTCTGAGTCAACATGGAGCTTCTTCTCCTCGGTCCTCCACTAGAGTCCTACTCCATCACTCAAAAGATGGATCCCAACATGAGATTTTATGTTGCTAGTACAAGGAATATCTTGAAGCATCCCCTTAAGCTCATCAACTAAGCCTCTTCTTAAAAACCTCTTGTGTCTCCTGAATAGTGAGATGGTCATAGCTTCACGATCTCCTTGATATGGTCTATAGCTAACGAATGATGAGCCCTAGGTCTCTCTACATGCTCCTCCCTCTATCTAGGGCTCCGAGATCTGTCCCTATGTCCTGAAATCTTGTCTCCATGCCCTCTCTGTGGTGACTCTTCCTTGGCCAACTCCACATGGAATTTCTCTAGCCCCATGCTCCTCACTTTATCAAGGAGATGCCCTAGCCTCAATTGATAGCTCCATATCCTATCTAGCAGGTCATCCTCCTAGGGATCCTCTATGTATAGCGGCATTGACGTCCTGAAGCGTCTATAAAATTTGAGGTAGAATGGCCACTACAGCCTACTCTGGAGGTGGTATATCTAGGTCTATGTGAAAATACCCCTCGTCTAATCCGCGCCTCCTACACAGATCAAGACGAGAGTTAGTTCATTGTTCTAGGTTTTGTTTTAGTTTTCTATGTTTTCTAAATTATACAATTATCAGACATTATGGTTTTCTATATTTAAAAAAACAAATTTGCACTAGATTAAATTTTCATGTTTCATGTTTTCTAGGTGTGCCCAAGGGTCCAAGATTTGAACCCATGGATCTGATACTAAGTGTAACGCCCATAAAAATGACACTCTAGGAACACGCTATAACCTAACACATAACCCGAAAATTGCGACAATTTTTTTGTTTAAGTTATAAGAAGGTTACAAATATGTTTAACCCTTAGGGTTCATTAAACTAACTTACACCACTAAACTCAACTTTAAGAAAGATAGGCTAGGTCTAGATAAAAGATTAAATATTGAAAATACTTTACCCCTAAGGTCGATTAAATTAAAGGTCAACTAGGAAGGTGCCATAGTTTAATTTACTTGGTTAATTGTTTTCTCTTCTTAATTAATGTTCAATCCAAATATGACTAACTTCATGCTTAATTAATTTAGTTTCATTATCCTAATAGTTTAAAGTCCTTTTATTAATTCCTACAACATGCTAAGGATTAATAAAGACTTTACTCCTCAAGGTAATTAAAATGCCCCATTCACCCATCTACACATACCCTTAAGGATTTTCAATTAAACATTTAAAATAAATTTCTACCTAAAAAAATTAGGGTGAATCCTCCACCCTTAGATCAAAACAATATTGGCCACTAGATCATAGGGTTCCAAACTTATCGCTAAAATCCTTATGAATTTTATTAAAGTCTTTCCTTTATTCTACTCTCCTCATTTGGTCTATTTATTTTTGTTAAAACTTTCACAGCTGGAGAGAAGGAAGCCATGGGAACAAAAGAGGAAGGACTATGCAGGATTCTACAAGGGGATCAAGCTTAAATTGGTTTAGTTTTAGTTTTATTAATATAATCTATTTCATTCAAGGATTGGGAGGGATTTCCTCTACCAATCTGGTTTTGTTTCAAGCCATGTGTATTTGGGTTTTCCAATTTGAGGCAAACCCTACCCCTATTTTTATATATGAAAAGAATGTTTTCCAATCACCATTTTAATGTTTTTATTTCTCAAATCCATGGGATTACTCATTGTTTGATTGCAGGTGATTATGAGTCAAATTTTACAACTTATAAATTGGTATAAACTAGTTAAAATTTTTGCACAGGCGTGGATCCAAGGAGTTCTGTCATAAGTGACAAATCACCATCAAAAGCAAACCGGTGGTCCAGGACCGCTGCCCTGTTTAGGTGATAAACCATGGACCGACGCCCCACTGAGAGGTGGTTTTGAGACCACCTCCTTAGCCTGAACGGCGGTTACAGGACCGCCACTCTGCACAGGATGACGGTCATGTTTCATAAAAACAAAACCCAAAACCCGAGATTTCACAAAACCAAAAGTTACTAAAAAGTGCTAAAATGCATTTTGAGCTCATTTTTGTTCATCTAGAGTTCTAGTTTTGGGATTTTAATTCTATTTGTTCATTCCTTACTTAAATCTACTCATTTTAAAATCTATCTAATCTAATAAAAACACATCTACTTTACAAAGTCATTCCATTATGTTCAACTAATATTCTATGAATTCTAAGAGTAAAAATAAAGGATTTGTCTCTACTTCTACATTGTTATTTTTCTAATGCAAAATGCAACAATTCCCTATTTCAATTTTTTTGTGTCTTTCATTTTCACTACAACTCAAATATCCAAAGTACTACAATAACTTTATTTTACATTCAAGTTTACTATGCATGCATTTTCAACATCTTACAACTTCTATGTTTCCTTATTTCACATTTACTATAAAATAACTTCATAATGAAATTAAACTTTCTTTTTCTATTGGAAATGGCTCATATTATATAACTCAAAGAACTACTTTTCTCACAATTTCTTTTTGTTTGTTTCTTTCCACATACAATATTACTTTAATAACCAATGTTTGAATACAAATTTCCTTCACAAGATCAATACAATGTCCTCCACTTGAAGTGGGAAATCATACAAGAATATAAGCTAATAATAGAATACAATATTACAAGTTTCTCCACTCTAAGTGGGAACAACACAAAGGAAGTTTCACAAGGTCTCCAACAAAACTCCAAGCTTCACAACTACAACAAGATAGCTCCTCCAAGATTTTTTGATTCACAAAATGGGGAAGAGGCAATGCTCTCCACCCAACCAAGATATCTAATGAACAGGGAAGCCATCCTCTCCATTGGCCCCCAAGCCCCAACCACATTACAATGGGAGATGATTCCAACACATGGCAACAAAAAGCTTCCACAACACAACAAATATTTCACAACCATTTCAACCACATTCAAATCCACAACAACACAAGAAATGAGAACAACAAAACAACAAAAAAACAAGGCTTAAAGTGAAAGCCAAAGGAGCAAGACCTATGGGGAGGCCATTTATGCCTCCCAATGGCAATGGGTTCCCACCTTAAAGCCACCAATGCATATCTCAAATCCCCTACATACTCTTATTCCTCTCTCAAGTACCCCTTATACCTCCCACATACTCTTATGCCTCCATTAATCTCTTATGCCTCCCTCATAAGAAAAACAAGAAAGAAATGTAAGCATTCCTTGTACAAGGTGGGGCACCCAACCCAAACTCCATCCAAACAAAAAGGTAAACTCTTATGCCTCCCTACATGAAATCTCCCCATAGTATCCTCCTACTCTAAACTTAGGTAATCTACCCACACCCAACAAGCATTCAAAGAAGACAATACTCAACACAAGCACATAAACACAAAATAAAACATAACATAAGCAAGGTAAAGCTCCTACCTTTCCATAGTAGAGATTTTCAAGAGTAAGTTTCAAGTTCTTCAAAACCAAGAAAGCATCCAAAAGCTCCAACAATCCACAAGCACTCTCAACAATTCTCTCGACTGTCCAAAAATGCAAGACCACAAAATAATGAAGTAGCCCCCAAACAAGCAAAAGAACTTCAATAAATACAAAGGAGAGAGGAAGATGAGGTGGCTCCATGTAGAATGCCACATCACTCATCCTCAACTCCACTTGAGAAGTCAAACCTTAACCCCATGCACCATAAATTTGTGGGTGAGAGGAATGACAAGCTACTTACACACACAAACTAATCACACACCCCCTAAGGACAAAATTAATTACTTGAAAGAAAGTGCAATAAACATTTCACCTTTTTATCTTCCCAAAACACCTAATGGTGTATAATTTGAACCCCCAACCCATAGGTAGGGTTGGTATAGCAATTTAAGAGGTGTGGGATAAGTTTAACTTGTCCCATAAGCCTTCAAAATTGGCCCTTAAGGCCAAATTCGAGTTTCTCAACGAGGGTATAATATACAACACACAAGATCTCAAGCATTCAATACACAACATAAAATCTGAAAAACAAAACAAGTCTAATAAATGAACTACTTTTGGTCACATCTTTAATTATTTTTGGACAAGATTTATTAACTTTAATAACACACTTAGACACACTAAGATAAAGGGAAAAACATACATCAAAATCTAATTAATTAAAACAAGTAAATTACATCACTCAAAAGAAACACATACTAACATTAATAAAAAGGGAAACTAAAACAAAGGATAACACATGACCCCTTGGTCACAATTTTCCCCTAACCAAATAATTCTAGCACACCACAATTACATATTGCCATGGTGACCCTTGTTGAATTCATCTAGAATTCCAATGTGGTTGGTATCCAATCCCCCCAGTGTTTTTTGTGAATAAATTTACCTGCAAAACACATAAATACCTCCTTTAGCCTCATGGCCGCATTAAAAACATCTATAACAAAATGTACAATATAAATCCATGATCATCTATATACGAATCACATATCATCTAGGAAAATATGATATCATTTACAATTTATAGCAACATTTCTATTCAACGTTTCATCCATGTCAAAATGATCACAACATTAATTCAATTATCAAAGCCTACTCAAGGTGACAAAAATACATCACATGTCAGAAATATATATAAATAACCATGTCAATAGCATATCAACATCAATATAAAATGTCTCTAATAATCCACATGCATCATATATGAGTCGAAATCAACAACCGTCTAGTATCTCTAACATCTAATATCATGCTAAATAAAAAAGCTACAATATATCCATAAGTGTAGTCGACAACAATGAAAAAAATAATAAAAAGGTATCGAAGGAAGTGGGCACTACAACCGACATGTAACCTTGTAGCATACAGAAAGTGAACTACCTTGCCTATCCATCATGAAGGTCTTATTCTTGGAATGTGTGTTTGGTAGATTGAATAGGTGAAAGAAGGAAATTAAGGGGGACTAGTCTGTAAGGAAATGGAAAGCTTGTTAGTTTAGAGTTTAGATAGGGGTAATAAGAAAGATTGAGTAGGAAGTGTGAATTCAAAGAAGGCCTTGGAGGAAAAAACTGTGATGAAGTTGAGTTTATGATTAAAATAAAAGTGTTGAATGTGTCCTCCATAAGAGTTTCCTGTATCCATCTCTACAAATTTGATGCATCCAAAGTTTGTTTGTGTGTAAAACGACAGCTTCCATCTGTGATTGTACACTCCAAAATGGTTGTGGTTGAAAATTGTTCATTTGACTCTTAACTACAACACCAATGGAAATTTACAGCATCACCTTATCCATTTAACAACTATCCAGATTTAGAGGAGAAGAAGATACAAATGACAGCATATAAATCAGGAGGTCTAGGCATAGCCTGATGCAATCCAAATCCCCATACCCTCCAAAGACCTCTCAATCACAGCTGCAATCCATTTCCCTCACGTGTGGAAATCTGTTGTCTCTACATCCTCATTAACTTTATTATTATTTAGTAGGTAGAAGCATAGGAAATCTTGATTCCATGGAGAGCAAGCCTCCATTGCAGCCACCACCTATGCTAGTCATAAAAGCAATTTCAAGAAGGAAACTAAAAAATGTATTTAGGGGTAATTATACTTGATATATAAGATATCTCTACTCTTAACTATAATAATATAAATAAATTGCACTAGGATAAATCAAATTGTTTGTATTTCACCATTGTTTTTAATGGCTTGTATGGTGTAAAATATATTTGAAGGCATATATAGAAATAAATGGTAAGGAGTGGGTCGACCATTTTCATGGTGATACAAAATTAATTGTTGAAAGAATATATAAACTGTGATCCCTTTTTTCTAAAGCTAACAAATAAGTAGGAGCTCTAATTACTTACCCCATATTGTGGATTCATACGCATGCTACTAAAACCATAATGGCGACTAATGCTAGTGCTTTCGTTGCTTGTCATTCTGATTCAGTTTGCATAAGGGAGGTGTGGGCAGAAAATCTGGATGAGGAATTTATGATAATGGAAGCCATGGTGAAGCATTTTCCCTACGTGGGCATGGACACCGAGTTTCCCGGTTTTCTTCATAAACCTCAGCGGCACACAGTGTGGGGCAGCATGAGCTCGGACTCCACTTACGCCACCTTAAAAGCCAACGTGGACACCCTCAATCTTAAGGAATTCGATCTGGACGATGAAAACACAAAATATGCTCAGGAATCCATTCAGCTGTTGAAAAAGAGTGGTATTGATTTCCAGAAAAACAAAGAGAAAGGTATCGATTGCAGGAGCTTTGCTGCAAAGTTGATGTCTTCTGGAATGGTAAGAAATCATGGAGTCCACTACATTACTTTCCAGGGCACTTATGATTTTGGGTACCTGCTCAAAATTCTTACATTACAAAAATTGCCATCCAAGTAGGAGGGTTTTTCAACAAATTTAGATTATATTATCCGAGTCTCTACGAAGTCAAGTACCTGATCAGGTTCTTTTCTGACTTTAATGGAGGACTGGAAACGGTAGCGAGTCGGCTTAAAGTAAAGAGGATTGTAGGCTCTGCTCATCAGACGGCTCACCTCCTGGGAAGAGAAAAAGCGGAGCGACCCAAAGTGGGAGTGGAAGGATACATTGCCGAGGAGGACGGTTCCAACACATTGCCCAACTCCAGGGAGGGTGAAGCATTAGACACGGGCACGAGCACGCCTCGCAGCAAAATCGCCAAGGACCCTGCCATTAACGTGGGTTGGCGTAATTAATGCCTCTGTGGGAAATGATAAATCTTACTCGACACACTGCGAGGCCGTAAGATTTCAACACCTCATAGAAACTTACAATCACTACTGTGTATATTCTGACCTGTGTCAGAATCAACCAATACCATTCCAACAACGAATGCCTCTGGCATAATAAAAGGCCAAAGTTTATGACATAAGGACTGCAATAAAGACCAAAAGCAATTTTAAATACTCCCTTAAATCACTGGAAAGATTAACCTTCACAATATCAAAATAATAGTGTTTTACTATTAGGCTTGTAAATTGTGGCCATCGCAAATGTGATGCCCGTACAAACTATACAAACCCAAATAGAGGATCAATCATTATAAATGAACAATCGTCATCTCCTCCATCATCCTTCGAATCCAAATCCGCAATATGAGTTCATACTTCTCTCACCTTTTCATTGTCACTTTTTGAGTCTCACTATAGGGTTAACATTGTGTATTATTTAGATCACGTTTTGGTGATTAACATTAAACTTGTGTGTCTTTAAACATTCTTGTAAAAAAGTCACATGGAAGTTATTATATGTAATAAGTATCTATTAGGATAGTGTTGTATTTTGGTCTTCTTTTTGTTGAAGGACTTGAATTTTTCGAGTCTTTGTAGTTCAGTTGCAAGGTCTAAAGGGTATGCATTCTGCCGAGTTTCCCGAGGGAACAATACCGACCTCATCCTTTATTAAGTTGTTTGGTTTTTTGCATCGAGTAAGAATTGATCCTAGTGGGTTCTTTGTGAATCTAACATCTTCAGCAATTCCCTAATGATCAACTGACTATTTTTGTTTATTAATGATATATCAAATTTTTTTTTCCATATTAAAATTAGAGAAGGTTATCACTTACATGTCATAGGAATAGCATATAAGATAACATTTTTGTATTCTCAACTTTAATTAGATGATCAATATTCTATCTACGTGATGAGGGTGATCAATTTTAATAAATCTACTTTGAGGAAATTATTTTTCCATCTAACCTACAGTAGACGTGAAGTTTCCTTCACTCTGACGGGGCCTGATTAGAAGCACATGAAACAAATCTGCATGGAGCATTTGCTTACCACCCAACGACTCAACTCTTCCCTCTTATAAAAATGGAAGATGCCTTATGTATGGTTTTCTAGGTGCTCCGCCACTCCCTCCCATCTAAGCCTCTCATCAACCTATCCCTATTGCTCACCACGTTCTTCGTGAACATTTCTCACATGTTCCTAGGATATAACTATTTCAACATGTTAATATGTCTTTAAATTCCTGTAGTAAAGTCATGTAGTTCCCTTTTTTCTTAATGGGGTTTTAAAATTCATAACGACAATTTATTCTCTTTTATTTTATTTGCTGGAAGTTCCTTACTATTGCTTTTTCTTTTATTACGCTTTATTTTAATATTTTGACTTTTCATGACCATATTTTATGCTTCAAATAGTATGAGATAATTCTTGGGATATTCTAAAAGTTTGTGTTTTCATTTATTATCTAGATGTGGACCTTCTTGACGGAAGTGATTATATAAGTTATTCTATAAACACTTAAATAGATTTTAATTCACAAATAAAATACTAGTAAATGTACCAAAATGTGTAATGGGAACTCCGATAATTTCAGCACAGAGAGAGAGAGTGACGTTTGTGGCTAAGATTTGGAAGTTTTAATGAAGGATAATTGATCGTGTCTTCCTTTCTATGCGAGTTGGAATAACTCATTAGAAAGTGGGAAACACATTAAAGTGCGGAGCGATCTAAAACAAATGAATGTATTTATCATTGTACTGACGTAATACAATCACAAGTAAAGAAAAAAGCTGAGTATTTATATTATCGCGGGGCTAGTTGCACAAAAGAGAATAACCTAACCACCACGTGGCACTTTGAGACGTTACTTTTCTCGCTCTCCATAGAGGATTTAGTTACTTCGGTAGTCCATGACTACACCTTACACCAACCTTCCATTCCCTACGCAACTCCATCCTTATGCACAAGTGAACTCCTCAAACACCCTTCACAGCTACCCACTCAAATGCTCCGTAAGACCACTCACTAAATACCATGTCCGTCCATACAACCTCTAGGCACTCTTAATATGCCTTATTAGTCCACATGGGGAATGCACAACTCCCCTCCTTGACCCATCAATTCACCACTCTCTACACCGCCACTAGCCAACCCTCTATCGAACACCCAACTGCTCTACACAATGCCACTGAAGAACACCACAAGTCCTTATTGCCATCCATCCATGAGTCTTCCCGAGTTATCGCATTGGTCACCGACTTTTGCACCGGTGGGGTAAGTCCTTCTCGTGAGTACTTTTCGTGCGTGAGTCTCCAACTCACTATGACCTAAATGCCACTCTATGTCCCAACACCAAAGATACCTACGGGAGCACTACAAGCTCTCCATCTTTGTAGACCACATCCCATGTAGGTGAGGTACTCATATTTCCTTGGCTCGATCTCTAAATAGATCTTGCCCCAATTCAAGGCCACCGACACCGCCATGCCTACTCTTCGAGACACCCATCTACGTCTGAGAGTATATTGACTCTCCACTTAAGTTTTCTCGCCTTAGTTACTGAGATCTCCACACCGAAACTATATCCATGATGTCCTTTTTCGAGACCACCATGCCATGTAATAACATGTGAACCATTATGTAGGCCCACGTCGATGAGTCTCTTCTTCTACTCCTGTACCCACTCCATATACATGCTTCTATGTGCACCTCTGATACATCTACGTGAGCACCCGAATCATCTGCGCAATTTACCTCTACAAGGTTGAGGAGCTCACCACTTCTTGGCTCACTCGTGTATGAGTTACTTCTCCTCTGTTTCGACCTTTGATCCCAATCCCACTCCAACTCACTCCATGGTTGCATTCTACATGAACTCTACTTCTAAGGACGTTTCCACCTCCAAGGTCTCCCCAAGTCCACTACCACTTCTCTCTAGAGTCCCACTACTGATCCCCGATGCACATCTCTCACATGAACATACTCTGTAAGGGTAGATTATGTCTCTAAGGTCTCTTGAATACCCCTTTCCCTCTCAATTTCCAAGTCCACCAAGTGCTCCACATTCCACCTAGTGTGGGTGTGAGCTCCCCACGTTGGCCACCAATGTCTACACTACCCTTATGGCTCCTAAGGCACTTGCATTGCACTCTCAACACAAGGCCTCACTTATGCAAGGTCTTCATGTTTGAACCCTTTAACTCTGCATCCACACTGCACTCATGAGTTTCCCAACTCGCTCTACATACATTGAGTGTGATCTACGCTCTAAGACACCTTACACCACTTCTTAATGAAACCAACCCTCTCCAACCCGCCTCAACATTCCTTGGATCTGGGGCCTCTTTGGGCTCATCTTATAGTTCATCCCATTCTCCATGCATAACTCTTACTCACTAACTAGCCCTCAAGAGTTGCATATGTGCAATACCGGGAACTTCTTGGATGGTCACCCATCCCAAGACTAATCCTATCCTAAGTGCACTTAACTCACACAAAATTAACTCTCCCAGGCTCTTTGGAGCTCACACGTGCGAGGTCATCAACCCCTACCCATGTGTGGCCAACCGTCTGCCTTGGCTGGGAGCCAGCTCACCCCCTAGATAGAGCCTCGCACACTATCCTACTTAGATGGGGTCTTCCCATCCTGGGGAGGTGGTCTCTCCATGACCCACCCCCTTATATTCTCCCCCACTCAAATCGGTGATGCCCATTGTGATGTTGCTAGACTTATACTTCCTACACAAAGGATTCCAGGATTAAACACTAGGACAAACCTACAAATGCACTCTACACATGCAAATGCACAATGAATACATCGACCTCCACTTACATAACACAACTCGATTCTTGAACGTCTCATTGCACTAACTCCCCGTGCTCGGGACCAAAAGTGCCAAATCACTTAACACTTCTACTATTGTAGCTCTCTTCAACTACCAACTACACTTCACCAAACAATCAACTCAATGCCTGATGGGATACCCATTCTTTAATTCTTGTCAACACTTAGGAATTCTACATGATGCACAAGTTGCTCTACTAAACTCTGAGCCCTTCCTACACAAAAAATAATACATAGCTTGGAGAACCTCCAACAACCTAAACCCTTCTTGAGAAACCACTACAAGGTTTCACTTGCCACTTGAATTAGTCACACCATGCTTCCACCCACAACATGAAATTCTCCACCTGATCTAGGGGCCTACTTCACCACAATGATGCCCTTGTTCAGCACTTCTACCAACACCATACCACAACTATGCCTTTGATGATGATCTTCCGGAAAACACTTCACCAGGGATACCTAATTTCACTGCAACCTGACTAATCTACTCGCACTTCTGAAAACACCACACTACTTTCCCCATGGAAGCGAAGCCCGCCACTACACGCCAACCTGAAATTTAGAGGTTTCAAAAAATCACCAAACTGATTCTACCAAGGGAGAGCCACTTTTCCACTTAATGGCTCGAGTATCAACTTGACATCACTTAACAATCTTTGCAATTGAGCCATTTTCAATGCACAAGTTTTTTCTCCAACTTCTGGGATTCATCGTAACTCAATGCTTACACACCTACTAAGTTTTTGAGTTACTCTACACCACTACACCTCAACTCTACTAAGTTTTATACCTTCCCTCTTCTTCACATTGGATTTAGTTTTGCATCAGCCTATAAATTTCATTTGGCATTTATGTTGCTTGAATTACACACACCCAGTACTTCTATGTTGAACAACTCTCGTTCTTCTTGGCCGAACTCCATTGGTGTCCCATCCATCCAATCAAAAACAACGTTGATTGCATTGTCTCCTTATTCTACTAACTTGTTCTTCAACCAAATCCCTCATCATCAATGTATACTGACTCTACTTAGCCTTTGCATATTTGTTGGGCACTTCAACTCGACAATCGCTTGAATTACACACACCAATATTCCGTATTGAACACAAATATGTTCTTCTTGGACCAACTCATTGGTGTCCCATCCATCCGATCACCAATAACATTGATTACATTGGATCTCTTTTACTTGTTGCCAACTTGTTCTTCAATCAACTCCCTCAACACTTTTGTTAAAATCTCCTTTGCTAACTCTCCACATTGGTTTACATTATGTTCTCAAACTCTAGCTCCACCGATGTTACATATCGCTTTAACTCTACAAGCGTTCTAACTCCTAACACATTACATCCATTCATGCATGACTTACACCAATATCAACATCCGGCTCACTATTGGACTCTAATGTTTCGAAGCTCATCTTTGATATGAGTTTTCATGTTGATATGATATTAGTTTCGCGCTGCAAATCAAAGGGATCACTATCTCTAATGCTTAGATACTATCTATCGCAGGGTTAGCTCCATGTAAAATAAGCTAATCACCACGCAACACTTTGAGACACTAATTTTTCGCTCGCCTTAGAGGATCAAGCTACTCGATAGTCCTAGACTACGCCTTACACCCACCTTCCATTCCCTACACAACCCCATCCTTATGCACAAGTGAACACCTCAAACACCCTTCACAACTGCCCACACAAATTCTTTAGAAGACCACTCACCAATTACCATGGCTGCCCATACAACCACAAGGAGATCTTAATATGCCTTCTCAGTCCACCTGAGGGAATGCACTACTCCTACCTCCTTGACTCATCACTGAACCAACTCTTTACATTATCGTTGGCCGAACCAATGTTATACACCCAATTACTCTACAATGCCGCTAAAGAATGCCACAGTGTCCTTACCGCCATCCATCCTTGAGTCTTCCCGAGTTTTTGTCTCACCACCTACGTGTGCAAAAGTAGGAAAGTCCTCCTCGTGATTCCTTCCGTGCATGAGTATCCAACTCACTATGACCGATCACTTTTATGCCACCCATGTCCCAACACCGAAGATCCTTACGGGGAATACTGCAAGCTCCCCGTCTTTGTAGACCACATCCCATGCAGGTAAGGTACTCTTCTTCCCTTGGCTCAATCTCCACATAGATCTTTCCTGATGCCATGGCCATTAACATTGTCGTGCCTACTCTTCTAGACAACCGTGTACATCTATACTATGTTGACTCTCTACTCAAGTCTTCTCGCCTTAGTTTCTAGATCACCACACTGCAACCATATCCATGATGTCCTTTTCTTAGACCACCATGTCGCGCAACACCATGTGAACCATTCTCTAGGCACACATCCATGAGTCTCCTCTTCTTCTCTTACACCCTCTCCATATTCATGCTTCACAGTTGTGCCTCTCCCGATACATCTACGTGAAAACCCAAATCATCTATGCTAATCCACCTCTACAAGGTTATGGAGCTTGCCACTTCTTGGCTCATTCATGTCTGAGTTACTTCTCCTCTGTTTCGACCTCTGGATCCCAGTCCCACTCCAACTCACTCCATGACTGCATTCTAAATGAACTCTTCTTTTAAGGATGTTGCCACCTCAAAGGTCTCCCCAATTCCACCGCCACTCCTCTCGGAGTCCCACTATTAAACCCCAACACACATCTCTGCGCATGAACAAACTCCTCAAGGGTAGAGTATGTCTCCAAGGTCTCCTAAACATCCCTTTCCCTCTAAATTTCCAAGTCTACCAAGTGATCAACATTCCACCTGATGTGGGTGTGATCTCCTAAGTTTTCCACCAATGTGTGTACTACCCTTATGGTTCCCGAGGAACTTGTGTTACACTCTCAATGTAAGGCCTCACTTATGCAAGGTCTTCATGCTTAAACCCTCCAACTCTGCATCCACACTGCACTCATGAGTTTCCCAACTCACTCCGCGTACATTGGGTGTGTTCTGCGCTCTAGGACACCTTGCACCGCTTCTTAATGCAACCAACTCTCTCACCAACCGACCTTCGTTGGCTCTGGGGTATCCTTGGGTTAATCTTATATTTCATCCCATTCTCCATGCATAACTCTTACTCACTAACTAGCCCTCAAGTGTTGCATATGTGTGAGACCAGAACTTCTTGGGAAGGTCGGCCATCTCATTACTAATTTGGCTTGAGTGCACTTAACTCTCCCAACTTAACTCACCTAAATCTTCTTAGAGATCACGTGTGTGAGGTCATAAACCCTAACCCATTTGTGGCCAACTATCTTCCTCGATGGAGCTAGCTCACCCCCTGGATAGCACCTCACACACTATTCTATTTGGATGGGGTCTCACCCATCCTAGGGAGTTGGTCTCTCCATGACCCACTCCCTTATACGTATATACACCAAAAAGTTACAAGATTATCCATTGTGGGTGAGTACACCAAGGAGTTAGGTTATATAGGAAACTAGCATATTACAGAACTAAGTGCTAAGTCCGAGCCAAAAACTAAATAAAGAGGGTAGATAATATTGCCCAGTGAAGTGTGTAATTGTGGCCTCACAAATCTCTAGCATTAGCGAACAAGAGACCATGCGTTGCTATTTTCTAAAATTAAACAATTAGGCATTAAACATCCCATATAGGAAATAAAATGCTCTTCGGCATAAAGTGAATAATATGCTCGAGTATATGTAAAAAAATAGGTTTTTTAAATAATTCACTCGATTGCATGTTTATAAATAAAGGAAATCTAAAACGCTCACCACCGCACATGTTTCCTTGCAGAATTAAGAAGTATGTAAGAGTGTGACACATGTTTAAATTCCCTCTAGAGGACATGGAACAAAGTTGCTTAAAGTTATCAAGTAAGCACTTTTGAATCTAACCCAAGTTTAGAAATCTTGAGAGTGTAGTCCAAACAATATGAGATCCTCTAGCTTCAATTTCTACCATTCTCTCCTGCCTGTTATAGAATGATACTTTCAATCCCAAAAAACACCTATTTAAAACACACTGACCTATATATACAAACATTGCAGTTTAGAGAAATTTTTTAGAACTCTAGAAGGGCTTTCCACTTTTAATACCTTTAATAGTTCATCTAATTTAATAATATATAAAAAACACAGATATATTTGAAAAAATTGACCAGCCAATATATACAAAACATAGATATATCTGAAAAATTGACTAGAAAATATAACTTTTTAGTGTTTTTAATGGTATTTTTTCAATTTTTTATGTCTTTTTGTTTTCCACCGCATGCAACATGCACACATAAACATGCTAACAAAATGTGTTATGTAAGTATCAAACAAAAGAGAAGCATTTTTGCATGGTCTACAATCTCATGTGCATCCCCTAAGATGACCAATCTTTACATAATCCACGTTTTAGATTACATTCGAATGGACAAGCAACATGTGACAACCCCAGTTTTATTCTTCTAGGTCTATAAAAAGACAAAGAACACATGCACTATATCACAAACCAATGTAGAAGGTATGTAGTCCACTTTGAAAGTTGGAGGTTTTCAAGACATGTATAAACATCTTATGTATTGGTATCGAGAATAATTTGTTTTTCATTGTGATTTGATGAAATGGAAAAGACCACACTCATATTTACAAAATGTTATGTGCAACGTCCAAAAAGCCAGAATGTAGATGTAAATGATAGTTCAATACTCCAACAACTTAGATAAGTATTATGTCACATAAATATCGAGATATCTACACATCAACAAAATGAAAAAACTGGGAAACAAATTTATTTTTATCTATTTTTCTTCAACTAACCATATTCAATATTAGTCAAGTATTTACAGAAAGGAATAATTTTTTAAACATTTACTTTCTTGAGAAACTAAGATTAATAGTTACACATGTTAAAAATGAATGCCATAAAAACGTGTTCACTAGTTCAAAAGTGTTGAATATTACATACACAAATTGCATAATAAGCAAAATCCCAAACTGTATCAATGAAGGAAACAATATTTAATTAGAAAGAGTATAATTATACATGCCAATGAATGCCCAATGGTTGAAATCAAGGAAGAAATTAGTCTAAATGAATGATATGATAAATGAATTCCCAATTACCCCAAACTAGCATAGGAATTATCCATTGAATGCATTGAAGTATACATATACAAATGGAATTCCAAATGATCTCCCAATGATCATGAATCATGGTAGCATCGTTTAATGGAAATAGTTAATCCCGAATTCCCAATGATTCTGAATCATGAGTCGATTTAATGAATTCCTAATAGTCCTAAATCAGGGCCACAAGAATTTATTTTAATGGGCTAAAATATATCCACAATCTCATGCCTATACATGGAAATTTAGATGAAGGTACTAATCTTTGATTGAATAATTTTAACATGAGTAGATAGGTTGAAAAACTCTTAAGAATTCATAAAATAAGCCCTTGGAAAAAAATTCCCAAATATACATAATTTTTTTAGAAACAATTGTATGGTACACGACCACCGAAATAAAAAACAACTTTATGTTCTTGGTGTTTCTTAGATTATGAGGTAATTTATCGGCGGGCCTAGAGAAGCCATGCCAAACATTAAAGAAATGAATGTTGCCAAAACAAAATGCCAAGACAATATTTTCAATCGCAAATTTCCGATAACATCGAGAAAAATCCAAACTAGAGAAAAACCTCTTAACAGAGGAAAATAGAGCAAAACTAATAAAGAACAAAAATCAATATGGCATGCATAAAAGGAAAGTACCTAGAAAATCACAAGCAAAGAATAGTGTTAGCAAGTCTTTGACTTCGTATCCTTTCTCATCTAGAAATATTCGCTCACACTAAATTTACGTCTCTATATGGAAAAGGGAAGAAAACCCACAAAATAGAATGCTCCAACTATTACTAATTTCTATATCAATGCACAGTTCTGAAACACGAGCATTGAAAGTTGGCTCACGCATAACTCTCTCTAGCGATGGACACCCAAGTCATACACCAAAAAATAAATTAATGCTAGTTTCTACATCACATGTTAGAAAAATTTTATTTTTTCCCCAAGAAAAGAAAAAAAGCAATTTGGTTTTTACATGCTTTTACTTTTGAGTTTAGTTTTAGTTGTTCTTAAGTTTAGGAAAGATATTAAAGCAAATAAATCAAAAGCTTTGTATTGCATAAAGCATGTGCTTTTTAGCTCTATTTTTATGAGTTGAGTGTTTTATTGTTAGATGAAGCCATCTATTTATTAGAGGCAATTGTAAGTGTTTTCATATCAAACACATTCAGAGAGATTGTATTGAGCTGAAGCTTTGACAAGGAAGAAAAAATATATGCACAAAAGTGTTGATCTGAGTTTGCAATAATATGTTTTATTTACAATTCTTTATTTTATTTTTGTTATTTGTTATTTTATGTGACTAATTTCTACAAATTGGTATTAGAGCATGGCTTTTTTCAAGTAGGTTATGGATTTTATATCCAGCTTGTAGACACCACAATTTATAGGAAAGAGTTACAAGAATTCCGTGGAGACACTCCGTGGAAATTTACCAAAGTGGTAGGAACCAAGAAAGCTCAAATTCCATGGGAGACTCTCTAAGTTGTGTATCAATGTAAAGAGAAAATAAAAATGCCAAACTACACTTACTTCCTAGACATTTTGAAAATATTTCGGTGAAAGATTTAGATTATGTAGAATTTTTCTTTAATTTTGTAGTTGGTTTAGTCAATCAAATCGAATCTCATGGTGAAACTATTGAGGACATAAGGATTATTCAAAATTGCTTAGAAATTTTCCTACAAAATTTGATAATCTGGTAGTTTGTTATTAAAGAAACAAAGTATCTAAGTAAATTTTCAATTGATGAGTTGAATGCATCAGCAATAAATAATGAACAGGGGTTGAATAGATCACATGCAATTGTAGATCAATATTTTTTATCATAGGTATTAGGAAATCATGGAAGAGGAAGAGGAAATTTCATCCCTAGAGGCAAAGGAAGAAGTTCATCTAGAGGATGTAGCAGCGGTCCATCAAAATCAAGTGGAATAGGACATAGTCAAGAGCACAATCATAATCATTTTAAAGTCAGAGACAAGATAAATCACATGTGCAGTGTCACTATTGTAAGAGATATGGGCACTATAATTTTTAATACAAGAAAAAGTAGTATGATCAGAACAAGAAGAATCAAAACTAGGTTGGGAGCTCTACTCCAAGATCCACGTTTATTGCATGCACAAATATTTTCGAAGCATCACCTATTGAATGTAATCTATCACAAGGGATTCCTAGTGATGTATGGTATTTGGATTCTAGCTGCATTAATCACATGTCAAGTAACTTAAATTTATTTTCTAATTTGGATGAGTCAGGAAATTCGAAGTTACCCTTGGGAATAATAATACAGTGGATCAAAAGGAAAAGGAACAATAAACATTCTAAGAAAAAGGGAGAGAAAAATATTATTCATGATGTTTATTATGTTGTAGGTTTGAAGCACAATATTTTGAGCATTGGTCAATTGCTACAAAAGGGATATAAATTTAACATTGAAGACAATGAATGTGTGATCGCGATAAAGCTCCAAATACCCACATGATTTATAAAGTGAAGATGATAAGCACAAGAATTTTTCTTTTAATATTATACCGCATACACATTCGGATCTCATACTATATATCGATGCTCGGAGCTAAGCTTAAGCATTAAATCAGCTTTTAAGTCAGTTGAAATAGATGAATAATGTCTTTGGCATCTCAGGTTTGGTCAGTTAAACTTTTGTGGTTTAAATTTATTACACGAAAAAATCGGTGAAAGGTTTACCTTTGATTCGAAACCAGATAGAGTTTGTGAAGATTGTATTTTGGGAAGCAACACGTAGATTCCTTCCCGGTTGGCAAAACAAAAAGAACAAGTGCACCACTTGAAATCATTCACTTAGATTTATGTGGAACGATGCAAACAACTAATATTGAAGGTTTCTCATACTTTATGACATTCATTGATGACTATATAATGAAGACATGGGTGTAGTTTTTGAGACACAAATAAGATTTTTTGATATATTTTAACTATTTAAGGCTTTAGTGGAAAAAAGTGGGTACTACATCAAAGTTCTCGAGGATAGATAGAGGAGATGAGCACGTTTCATATTCTTTTCTCATTTTTGCAAATATCAAGGTATACACAAGCATTTTACTTCTAGGTATAAACCAATAGAATGGTTTGGCAGATAGAAGTAATAGAACTATCATGGAGATGGAAAAAATTATGATGAAGGAAAACATATTTCAAATGATTATTGGGAAGAAGCCAAAGGATTAGGTACCATTCTATTTTCCCTGGCTTGGGACTACCTATTTCCAAATCCAACAGTCCCTTGCCTCTATCATCGATATTTGGTGATTTGTGAACCTATCTTGGCCTTGCTTCTTGTTTGACCTTGTGAGCTCTGCCTAATTCCTTTCTCACTCGGGCTTGTTTGTAGGAAATTTCTTTGACACCCCTCCCAAAGTCTTCACAACTTCTTCCAAATCAACAACCTTGCTTGTCTAAGGTTTTTCTCAAGGTTAATTAGTTTTACACCCTCACTTTTTGGAGGCTTTCCAATTGCCTTGATGATGTTTTCTATTTATAGGGCTGTGGTGAATGCCTACCTCAAATTAGTAGGGTTTTTTTCCCTCAAGTAGTAAGTAGCCTTTTTGTCAAATGCATCTGAATATTTGATCAAACATGATTCATCACATGACCTTATCCTAATAGGTAATCTCCTCAAGGTCTTATTAAACCTTGTGTTGAAATCATGTATTGACTCATTAGGATTCTTTTTGATGTTTTCAAATTTTGTCAAAAGAAACCTAGGGTCAGTTCTATCACCACACTTTGTAATCTAAATGCATTGCTCATCTCACCCAGAATCTATGGAATTATCTAGCAAAGGTTTGTACCACCCCACGACATCTTCTTCCAAAGTATGGATAAATAGTTTGATATATACATCTTCATGTTCAATCTCAAATTCTTCCATCATATTGATAAAAAGCTTTACATGTTGATCACCAGCTATAGTGTTGTTTCCTCGGAACTTTTGATGTATGTTCCTTACTTCTTGGGAACTACATTTGGATAACCAACCATCCCTACAAAATTTATACGTCTAAAGGTGTGTACAACAAAAGGGGTCCGAGTGGGGGTAAGGCCATGTTGTTTTTAGGAGGTGACCCGGAGGGTGATAAATTGATAAGGGGCAGAGGGTCCTCAAACACAAGAGTATAACTTTCAAAATGTTTATCCCCTTAAGGCCTTGTTTCTTTGAAATAGCTATCAAATTTTGAAAAGACAGTGTGAAATGAGAAGAAAACTTTTCAAAATCAAATGAAGGCCCCTCTCTAGTTAGAGAATTCAATTCCACAAAGAGGCTACCTAATTCAAAAACACTTGAATTGCAGTCTTCAATAATAAGCTGATCACTTTCATCAATGGAGATCCCTTTCCTTGTCCGATGATCTCCAACAACTCTCTAGGTTTTTCTTTCGTTTGATTTTTCTTTTCCTAGCTTTGGAAATAATGTCATAACAGGATCCCTATCAAAGAAAGATCTTCTTCCTTCGAGCTTTGAAAATATTATTAACAAATCTCACTTGACAGAGCTTAAGACACCGTATTCATTAAGAATCGATCATCAGGGAGTCGCCACTAAGGATTTCCACCTTAGTTGTGCAAATGCACTAAATATGATCTCAAATGTCTATCAACATTATAAACTAGAAATGGAAAGATTCGACCTTTCTTTACCTGCATTTATCAATGAAAGCACTTGCCACTTTGAATACTTCTTACATGCCCAAACACAAGATGATGTTTGAAAAATGTATTAGCACTTTGAGCATACAAGAAGTGTTTTACCAGTGTCCGAATATGAGCTGCAATCAAGTATGTCCCTAGAAATGGTGCCGGCGTGTTGGTACCTAAATTTAATCTCCTTCAAAGTCCAAGCAACATCATGGATTTGATAGGATGCTCAGAGGTAGATAGATAATTATGTATGTCATTTTGTAGTCTGGGAAGCAACTATCTCGAGCTTTTAACACTTAGGCTTTGAAAAGCAAAGTGGGTAACACCTTAAGAATATTTGATCTATTCTCACTATTTTAGGTTGTGCCTTTTAACCAAGGTAAGAGAACCCTTTTGTATCCTCGTTTTTTATGGAGGAGATGGAGATATCCTTCCTAATGAAGTTTTTAAGGAGGCCTTAAATAAAATATGATCAATGCAACAAAATCTAACTCTCACGAGTCATGTCACTCTAGATAGTGGAGATATTCTTTAGGAAAGGTTTGGGCTACTAAAGACATTTGAAATGTTGATTCTTTATGCATGTTTTGGTAGTAAATTTTCGCATTTGTATACACACATGACAAAAAGGGGTACTATGGGTAGGATTAGTTGTTTTTAGATGGATTTGGTGGGAGGTGAGGTTGGATGAGCTTGATTCACTAGATCCTTGAGAGCTTTTGCAGAATGGAAGACTAAACCAACGTAATGCGTAGTAGAGTAGTTAAAATTTTTCTTTAACCAGAAATGTGTGCTTCAATGGAGGCCCAAATTAGCACTTTTTCACACAATCTATGATGTTCTAACATGAAGGCTTGAGTTAGAAATCCCATCAAAACATCAAGATCTCGAGCCCAGTCCAAGCCCGAGGTACACCCAAAGGCTTACAGGACAATCTCTGTCAATAGATTATAGAAAAGTGATTTTAAATCATTTATTTCACTCCTAGATTAAATCTCTTCTCGAGAAATGAAATTGCAGATGCCACTAAACTCGTAACAACGATTGATACTGCATGATTAAGACAAATTTTGATAGAATATTGCAACAGAACAAGAAAAACTATTTACAGACATTCAGAAGTAAAAGAAACACATTTTGCATAAGATCCACACATAATAACTAGAGTTTGATTAAATTTATCAAATAGGGGAAAGTTTATAGAAAAATATCGAGCTTGTCAATGGTTGTATGCTCACAACCACCTTGACATGATCAAATTCAATACAAAAGAGATATATAGGCTTCTCAAATAGGATGGGCTCTATCAAGCCTTTTTTCTATTAGAAAATTAGTCCCGACCCCTAACACTCCAACCATTTGTATGATAAATTTGTGCCATTTATAACATTTACAATAGAGCCTTTTCCCCCCAAAATCCAGACATTGAGTGCCACCAGTGCTTGCCATGATCACAATCATGATTCCCATAACCAAATCTACAAAAATTCACCAAAGCCTGTGGTGTAGATCTCTTCGAAAATCTCCCATATTTAACTCCTTCCTCTAGCATACCACTTTTCCCTTTACTCACCACCACTTCCACCCCTATTTTATCAAATTTGGCTCTTTGCATGGTTGGGTAGATTAAATGGAAGATAAAATCGAGCCCAAAGGTTAGATCTCTCATTAATGGTAGAATACGTCCCCGTATTTTTCTCACCAAACCCATAATTCAAAAGGTCCTTCACATTCCAAGGAAAGAAAATTCGGGCCAAATTCGACAGTTAAATTGCATATTAATGGTGAGAGATGTTTGCAGACCTTCAACACCAAACCAGGCCTCCAGATTAATGTTCCTCTTTATTTGGTATATAGGAGACTCCAAGAAATGAAAAAAACAAAAATAATACACGTCCCCAGGAGTTCTGGAGTGAAAATGGTGGAAAAATTAGATACAAAGATACAGTTGTTGTTGATTTCTATTATGAATTTAGACCATCCACGTGGGAGATCCATTTTAGAAGAACTCGTATGTTCCTTTTTTCCTTTTACAACTTTTGAAAAAATGTAAATTTTTCACATTTTTCTCCACACATCCGCCTTGAGAAATGAGCCTCACACATGTTCTAAGGTGGGCCCCAAAGGAACCGTGGCCAAATTCTGCCATTTCACCTCTTTTTTGGAAAAGGGAAAATTTTCCAAGTTTTCCCCATAGCCCCGCCCTTGAAAAATGGGCTTGACATGTGTCCCAATGTGGGTCCCATTAGAACCATGCTTCCCTTTTCACTTTTAACTCCTTTCTCCCAAAAGGAATTTTTCTAAATTTCCCCGAGAGTCCACGCCTCCGTTGTTGACCTGGATCAATCTTTGAATTTTCCTTTTTCGGGTTTGCAGGCCTTTTTGATGTTTTAATCTTTTGAATATCAGGGGGTAACAAATCCCAGCTTACCCTCAATGGTCTGCCTCCCCACCCCTTTGAATTTTCAAATTTTTACCACCTTCTTATCAAAGCTTGCTGGCCATTTTGAGATTTTAATCCTTTTGATGACAAGAGGACAAAAATCCAAGTTACCTCTGATGGTCCACTTCTCTACCGCTTTGACTTTTTAAACTGCCACATGACACTATGGCGCATCTTGAGATAATCCCCACAAGTTGAAATTTTGAATGAGTGTGGGCTCGCAACGTGTCATTACGGCGCAACTTCAAAACCTTAAGGTTTCAAAAAAGATTTGGCAGAGGCGTGCTTCCATTTTGAATTTTACTCCATTTTTCAAAAAGGGAAAAACATCCAACTTACCTCTAAAGTCCCGCATCTCTACCATTAGCTTTTCCGTGTGTCCTCCAATGGGGGTCAAAGTAAGACTTTTTCCCTGCCACTTAAAATTTGCTTTAATCAAAGCCTGGCGGGGCCACGGGGTGGGTTCAAACTTTTTCCAAAGTAGCAAAAAGATCAAGTTGAGAGAAACAACCCACCATGCCCCATCTAATTAGAAGAAGCCACATAAAGTCCAAAAGAACCAATCAGAATTGAGTGGAGCCATGGGACCAAATTTGCCTTTTTCCAAAAAAGTAAAAAGTGATAAGTTAAAACATTTTCCCGCTACCTCCTGACCAACCAAAGGAAGCCACATGATTGCTAAATGCTTAGGAATAACTTTGATAGGAAAAAGACACCCTTCAGACCGTCAAAATACATAAATTCACCTTTCATGCCCAGAACCCAATTTTTTCGCTAAGGATGAAAATTATTTGAAACAAAACCAAGTGAATCATGGTTCCCAACATATTTCAATCATGGGTTTGGATTTTCAAAGGATTAAAAATGTAAATTGATCATTTTCAAGCTTCCATGGTCAAGGAAAAATAGAAAGAACAACAAAGCCCATAGATTTTTAAGAAATAAGGGTAAAAACAGGCGGACTCAAAGACTTCTTGAAGGAGGGACATGAAAATGGATTATGCAAACAATTTGAGGCATTCAAATGGAAGTAGAACTTTCTTAACACCCATATTGAGAGACAAAATGTTTCGAACACACAAATTAGAGGAAAATAATGGCAAATGGAGAAACCAAGTATGAGCACCAATAGGAGGCATGAGTACATGTGGGTTGATCAAGTACTATTTTAGTAGTGTAAAGGCCTTTTGACAATATGTTCCCCATTTGAATGCAACATCCTTCTTCATAAGATTGGTAAAGGCGTGGCACTTATCCACAAGTTGTGAATTAAAGCGGCACGAATTTTCCGAATTTTCCTTGTAAAATTCTCATTTGTTTTAGAGTAGTAGGTGGTGGAATTTATTTGATAGTTGTAACCTTTGTAGGGTCCACTTCTATCCCTCTCTATGAAACAATGAACCCTAGGAGTTTTCCTGATAAAACACCAAAGACACATTTCTTGGGGTTTAAGCGAACCTTATAATCACGAGACACTTTGAAAATACATCTCGACACTTCGTGGTGTTCTCCTCTACTCTTGGATTTAGCTAGGATGTCATCAACATAATCTTCCATGATGTCATTCATCATATCATGGAAGATAACAGTCATGGCTCGTTGGTAAGTGGCCCCGAAATTCTTGAGTTTGAAAGGCATGACCTTGTAGCAAAAGGTCCCCCAAGGGGTAATGAAGGTTGTTTTATGTTGATCTTCTTCTGCAATCTCGTATCTAGTTATAACATGAAAACCCATCCATTAAAGACATCATTTCATAACTAGTAGTGGAATCAACTATCATGTCAATTCTAGGCAAGGGGAAGTCATCCTTAGGGCATGCATTATTGATGTCGAGGAAATAAGTATATATTATTATGCCAATCGATTCTTTTATACAGGGACTATGTTAGTAATCCACTTTGAATAGTTGATGGCTTTAATGAAATCAACAGCTAGATTTTTTCCAATTCTTCTTTGACAAGCGAAGCCACCTTAGGTGCGTATTTCTCAAATTTTCTTGATGGGTCTCAGCATCTAGGTGCACAACACTTTGTGCACACCAAATTTTGGGTCCAAACTAGGCATATATGCGTATGTCGATACAAATATATTTGTTTATTCCCTTAAGATTTCTACAAAGACCTTTTATTCTGAGTTGAGATTGAAGATCCCAACTTTATAATTCTAGGTTGCTCCTTTGAGAAAATTTTGAGATTAATGGTTTCCTTAACAAGCATCTTAGAAGTGTCTTCCATATTTATAGGATCAGGGGGAAGAGTAAGATCAACCTCCTATGGTAGCTCATTATCATCTTTAAATGGATGAACCATTTCATCCACACTTTGGTTCTATTTATCTATGAGTGTTTCAAAGAGTTTTTCACTATGAGACTTCCATTTATTTTTTCTGCAAGGTTTCTCTGAAGTGTTTGTACTCTTGTTTACCACCTTATTTAAATTTCCACATCTCTCCCTCTTCTCTCGAAGTATGCATATGTGTCTAGTTGAATTTTAAATCCTTTCTTATGAACCCCAACCTGGAATAGAATCCTGAGTCCCATGAAATATTAAAATTCCTCATCATTTTCAAAGACATCTAAGGGCGCGTGAAGTTATTGATGCCAATCTATAAGTTCGTGATACATGAGGGAAATTTGATAATTGATTAGGGGGTTAGATCCGGATAAGGTAATGATAGTTGAATCGGGAATAGGTTAGTGGAATAAAGATCCTCGTAGAGGCTACACTCGAGAATCTACGTCAATCTTAGAATGAGATGAAACATCCTCACATTCAGAAGAGGTGGTGTCAATATCAAAGGGTAGAGCATTATGAGGCCTTATCACTAGGCCATGCTTATCAAACTTGAAATGGGGGATGGGAATAGGCTCTAGCCAGTCTTGTGCATTGATTCCACATCCAAACCCATTGTAACCCATGACAAACATGATGTAGTGACTTTTGATATACTGGGGTGCTTGATGGCATGAAACCATGGTACCTTCCGCACTCTACTAGTAGGGTATTCTAACATCTTCTCCTTAGATAGGAGACCATTATGGACAAAATTTTCCAATGGTTTAGGAAACTGCTCTCCGAGTACTCTTGAACTGAAAATAAGGTTTACCTCGTGTTCTGGGAGATACTGATAAATCTAATATTAAAAATCCTATTCAAGAGTGAATGGCTCACATGGGCCATATTTTTCCAATGTTTCCTCCCATGAAGAGAACGGGTTGACCAATGAAGGAAAATATTGATTATAAGGCATGAGTGACTCTGAATCTACTGTTTCTTAATAGCTTCCATTTGTAGGGGATAAAAACATCCTTCAAAGGACATTCATAAGCCACATGAGAAAACTATGCAATTAATTCTACATGTGTGTGAATGGTTCCGAGTCACCCGAATGGTAACAACTTTTCCTTCATGACATAACTTTATATAATGATGGATGGTTGATGGAATGGCTTCGTATGGCATGGATCCATGGGTGGCCCAAGAGAATGTTATATGGAAGGTCTAAGTCAAGGACATGAAATTTCGTGTCATGACAAGTTGGGCCTACTTCCATGGGAACTACTATAGTACCCATTGATTCTCATTCTTCATTATCATATGTTATCATAATATTCTTGGCCCCTAGGTCCATTTATGAATGGCCTAACTACTTAACTAACTTCAAAGTGTAAATGTTTAAACCAAATCCATCATCCACAAGTACCCTCTTGATTTTATGATGGGTAACCACCACTTCTAGGTATAAGGGTAAGTTGTGTTCTGGGTTGTTACATGGGATTGCAATGTGATCAAAATTAATATGATCATTGGAGTTGAGGTGTGCAATCATATCTTGGAGGTGCATGGGATCTACATCTATAGAGACTCCTAAATTTTACAATGTTTTATATAGTATGTTCTTATGGGTAGTAGATATTTTGAGGAGATCAAGAATGGATATCCTAGTAGGTGTTTTCTCTAACTAGTCTATCAAATTGTACTAACCTTCCTAAGGGATAGGTAGGGGATCTGGTATGATTAAATGACCATGTCTCGTCCCTAGTGCGTAACACTTTTCTATGATCCGAGATAGTGTTAAATTGTTCATCAGATGAGCGAATACATCCTATGAGAGAATCAAAGGGACTGTCATTAGTGGGGTAAATATAAGCGGTAGTCCTATAGTCATTGGAGGTTTGTCCATGATTTGACTTTTTTTCTTTTTATCTAGCATGATTAAGAAAAGGCTCGTTGTAGATACCCAGTTTCTCATTTGGACCTTGTCCTGAGTCAAGGGTAGAGTCTATGGTGATGTTACCCTCTTTATTGAGGTCTTGTATGTAATGATGTAGTCTTAAACACCTATCTGTCTTGTGTCCTTTAACACGGTGGAAGTCGCAGTACTCATGGTCATTGAACCAACTAGGTTTTGGAGCATCTTCTGGGTATGGTACTTTCGTAGTTGGATATTCCACCATTTTTACACCTTCTAACTGCTTTAGTATTGTAGATAGGGATTTTGTTAATGGTGTGAATGTACATTTTGTGGGTGCCTTTATACGAGTTCCTTGTGAGATCTTTAAAAGTGGTCCCATTTACACAACTGGAATCTCTTGGAGTCTATAATGCCATCACCAAAAACATGTTTGTTTTTATTGAATAATTTCAGTTTTTCTAAGGATTTGGCTTCATGTTTTTATTTAACGACGGACTTAAGCGTCCCTTTGCAATGAGGGATTTCTCGATTTGACCTCATTTCTCTATGATCTCTTTGAAGTTTGAGCCATAGTGCATCTTTAAATGGAATGCTATTTCTCGGTTTAAGTTAGGAACAAATATGCTCAGTAGCTATTTTTCTGGTAATGCATAAGGGAAACGACTTGCTAACCCTCACCATCATTGTAGAAAGCCTTCAAATTTATCGTTGGGTTTTTTCTTTGTATTTGATATATCGTTCATTGTGATATCATTTTCCATGTTATAGGAAAAATGTCTTACAAATTTATTTGCTAATGTGGGCCACATTATAATGGAGCCCTTGGGTATGCTATAGAACCATTACAATCCCAGTGCTCCTAGGCTATGAGGGAAAAGTCATATTAATAGGTTATCACTATAGGTGACCTCTTGGAAAGCCACCTAAAAGTATTTCATATGATCACGAGCATCACTCTTGCACTTATACTTATCAAATTTGGGAACGGTGAAGTGTTTTGGAAAGGGTTGCCATAGCATGTCCTTATCGAATGGGTAAGAGCACAAGTCCTCATAAATGTATTTCCTTCTATGGCCTACATTTCCCTCTTGTAGGGTAGTAAGCATGTATTTCATCGATTGTAACTCTTTATGAATGAGTTGTTCTTTAGTAGGCGATATTGGTCTTTTTGCCTTAGTCGCCATTAAAGGTAGCATAAGTGTATGGTTCAAAGTGAAAATCACTATATTTTGTTTTATATTTATCTTTGTATATGTTTCTTCTTGAAGTTCCTAGGTTTGATAATTTCTCGCTCTGGTTTCCAAGATATATTTTTGAAGGATCTCCTCTTCAACTAGAGGGTCCTCTTCTTCATCAAACTTGGGAGGCGGTGTGGCTTTGTGCTCAATCTTAACTTTACGTGAAGCTTTGTAATAAAGTCGCCATGGATCACCAAATGGATTGGATGGGTCTCCTGTGATAGTGGCGTGATGTTTCAAAGAAGTAGAAGCGTACCCTATCTCGGATGGGTTTTCTATGTGCAAGAGTGATACTCATTCTCCCGCTTTATGACTAATGACCTTTGTTTCTACTTTACATTCGTGTGGAATTTTAGCTCATAATTCTAAGACTCTTGTGAGTACTTGATCTATATTATAACATAGAAATTCTTAAAATCTTCCTATGTCGATATCTATTACTCTCCATAAGAGTTTGACTCTTCTCCACTATGCTCAATTAATAGCTCTACATCCTTGATTTGAGAAAAGAGAGGCCCTATGTTGTTACCACTAAATGGGAAGGTTTTGAAAGTATTTTCTCCTAATTCATGTTCATTTGATTTGGTTTCCATATTCATGTTTTTAGGCATTACTAGATGACATTTGTATGAAGCATGTGCAGATCCTAAATTTATAATTTTGTAATTTATTTGGAGGTGATGTTTTAAAAATGCCACAAAGTGTGTCTTAGATGTTATTCTATATAGTCATTTTTTATCAAAGAACACTCATATGCATACTTAAATGTAATGATCACTCAATTTTTTCATTACCAAGCCTATACCCTAAAATGAATAGTGATAATATCGTATCAATGCGTAGGTCAAGTTAGAATTCTAACAAGGCCTAAATATCAAAGTGGTGTTGATGCAATCTCTTGATTTAAGTATACTAAAAATAGTTTGAATTTCGATTAAAGCTAATTCTTCGATAAATGGAAGTTGTGACTAGATATAGCGTAACAACGTTATCTTGATATATTAACCAAGCAAGCAAGGTGTTAGTATCAAGACAACATTATTGCGATATATATAAGGCGATATTGACACTTTTTAAAGACTCAGATGACGTCGAAACTAAAACCCAGTAATGAAAATGAAAAGGATTTTTTAATTGTGCAAGTAGCGTAATCGCATGATAAAGGGAATTATATCATGTTCTCAAAAGAATTGAAAACACGACATAAGTACCAAGATTTTGTGACTAGAATGTGAGAAAAACTATCAACTCAAGAAGAGACAAATGATGAATTGAACTTGCAGTGGTGAAGATGATCTTGAAATCAAGATCAAAGGATTATCAAAGATGTGAAAACATACCTACGAACTTTAGATGTTTAACAACCCATCGACAAACATGGATGGGTGTAAATGGACATAAAAGTGGTAAATCTTGTTGTTGATAAGGCACGTGAGGTATGCTACCTTCTCACCCCAAAAGTAGGAAGTGAGAATGCATGGGTATAGTTTGAAAATATGAAAAATAAACTAAGCACCACTTAGGCATAGCTTTGTCTCATTCGAAGGTGCGAAAGAAGCTAAGCTAAGTGAGACGTCATCTAATTTTTGTGATGAAGATTGTCTAATGTGAGTGAGATTTTCCCAAAGCATCGCAATGAATAATTGGGGAGTATCTTGGCTTTACGGTACCCCTTCCGATATAATGAGCAACTGGTTTGTTTAGTTGCACCATAACTAGAACCATGATACAAACAATATTTGACTCTAACTCACAAGGCGTACTAATCGGGTGGGTAAGTGGAGAACTTATTGTTTTATCTACGAGGTTACTCAATGGTGTATTACTTTAGGGTTCCCGAACAACCCCATCATTGTAGGTTAAGGTGTTTTGCAAAATGGGTTATGTTCCAATTGAGCAGATAGGGACCTACCCTTTTCTAACACTTGCAATACACCGTGAAGTGAAATGGTGTGTTTTTTATCTTGCTTATCTTAATGTGGTTTTAAGTAGCACACCATTTGGCAACTTGTATGAAAACACATGTTAGTGGTCTTGTGTTTCAAGCCTCTGTTCTTTGACAAATCGTTAGGTCCTATATGCAAAGAGTTAGTAATTTTCCACCACAAATAATGATATCAAGGGAGTTTGTGTGTTGCTTTTGATTCCTAAGATCACCAAAAGTCATGAAGGAAGAGCATACACAACACGAAAAATCCACTAAAACAAGGTTTTTATGGAAAATACTTTAAGTGTGGTTTGAGAAATGTAGATTTCTTTTTTAACCAACTTTGAAAGGTTAACCCAATTAGGAAATGTAAAATAAGTGTGTTTGAAAGTGGAAAAAGGGTTTCCTAGAAGTGTTTTTGATCCCCAAGATCACCTAGAAGGTGCGAGGAGAGAGCATACACACTTCACGAAAGCCCTTTCTAACTAAAAAAGAGAAACACTTAGACTGCGTTAGTTAAATAACCCAAAAGAAGCCTGCAATCACCTATTAGAAAATGACTAGTTATCTAATAATGTATAAAAGGAACGATAACCAGATCATACCAAGCCAAGAACACAAATGCTAATCAAACACCACGATCTATAAGATGAAAGAAATTCACCAGAATAACTTTACATAAAACCTTTGTAAACAAATGAGCAGCAATATCATATATTATTATGGAACTCAATGAAATATAATGAGAATGGGCCTTGCTTATATAGGAAAGGAATAACAATCTAAGAACTAGTCAAGGTTGTAGATCAAGCCATAAATCATGGAAATAACTAGTCATCAAATAACTAGTCAAGACCATAGATTTATGAGAGAACTAGACATCAAGGATGTAGTCAATACCATAGATCAAGGAAATAACTATACCTAACAACTAGATAATATCTCCTAATATCTAAATAAGATAAAAGAAATATCCACACACATAAGTGGGTGAGGATAAATACAATAAAGGTAAATAAAGTACCTACGTGAACATGAGATAAGGTAAATACCTACCCTAATAATGTAAGCCATAAATTTTCTATAAGGAAAAATCCTAATTTTATGTTTTCATTACATATTTTGCTTTAATACCTTTCCAAAGCAAGTAAAAATAGAGTCATTTTGATTTTGGGAGAAAATGTTATGGCCTCCAAAACATAGGCTATGAACATAGTTCTACATGTTCCAACCTTTCAGGGTGTATGCACGTGGTTTTGGGTGCCTACATGCCTTTGCTAAAAAAATGACATTTTTGAAGGCACTTGCTGACAGCAAAAGGTGTGTACGCCATGGTTTAGGCATGTGCACCATGTTTAAGGTGCTTGCACCTGGTTTTGGGATCCTGTTCACCTCTGCTAAAAAAATGATAGTTCTGAAGGATCTTGCACTGGTAGAAAGGTGTGTGCATCCCGCTTGAAAAACAACCAAAAAACATGGAAAATGAAATTTTAAAAGTGTCAACTGGTTAGAAATTAGCCATTAAATGTAGTTTATAGTATAAAATTAACAAAGAAGCATGAAAATGAAGGTTAACTACTTAAACGTGTCCAAAAATCCTAAGGTAAAATATTTAACAAGACAAAAGCATGTAAAAAGTTAGAAGCTGAAATAAAATCATAAAAAAAGACCCCATTAATGGGGATGGAATAAGTTTTCCAACGGGCATGCCAAATGTGTTCAAAGAAAGGTTTCAAAAGCTATGGAATGAGGTAAGAACACCGAAGAACCCCAAATCTTTGTGCAAAACTTGATCAAAGGACCATCAGTTAAGAAATAAACAAGGATTTCTACTTTTGCATGCATTACTTTGAAGCAAACAATCAAACTTAACAAATGTAATTAACCTCTATTCTTGAAAGCTTAAGTAAATGATCCTAATAAGGATCTAAGCAATCAGTTTAGTGCTTAAGAGAATGGGATCTCACCATTAATGGCTTCAAGGCCAATGGTTCTTCCCATTTACTCCATGTTGTGTGGTTAAATGCAAAAGATAAAGCAAAATAGCTCAATAAGATGAAATAAAACTCCTAATCCTAGCAATAATACTATAGTTTATGTTAGAGGGAAGAAGTGTTCTTGAAAATGAGAGGGGGGTAGTGGGCTATTTATAGTTTTCCATTTGGGAAATGGGAGGCTTTTTGGTGCATGTGGGACTAAAAGGGAGTCAACAAGTTAATTAACAAGTCAAAGTAAGATTTGACTAAGTTTAGAAGAGGTTGATCATGATTTAGGGTAATTAACCTAGGTTAGACTAATTAATCTTGTTTAGAGAGAAATTAGGGTTTTGGGAGGGTTTTGAAAGGCCTAATCAATCCAATGAAATGGATTGATAGTCCAGGAAGCTAATAAAAGCGATAAAGAAGAGGATTTTAGCCAAGAAGAGGCTATAATAGCCTATTTAATTGACTTATAAGAGGAATAAGACCATAAGAGTGTTGAAAAAGGGGAGTTAGATAGATCTAATTGACGATGTGTCGTCAATTTACGAGGAAGGGAATAGTTAGTGCAATATTAGAGATAATAGTGCTTTGATCAAACTACAGGTGTCTACAATATATATAGACACACACACACACATTTATATATAAATACATACTTGTATGTATATATGTATATATATATATATATATATATATGTATAACTATATTTATATATAATATTCTAATTAAATATCAAACCCAAAAGTCAAAATTTTATAAATAATAATGTCCAATATTTTATTTAAAACAAGGTATATATATGCATATCTACACACACACACACACACACACACACACACACACACACACACACACACACACACACACACACACACACACACAAATACATACCTTAGATTTGAAAATTCATGGCCTATGTATACGTAAGGATAAATACACTCGGCCAACTACAACTTTTAAGTAATAATAAAAATAAATTATTAATCTTAGTGGGGGTCTCGACCCCCACCCACCATACAATAGTATTAAAACATGTGGGGGAGGGGTATCCGACCCCATCCCCATCCCATTAAACAATGGGGTGGGGGTGGGGTCGGCAGCCCCTCCCCACCCCCCTTTTCCTAAAAGCCTCCATGTGACTAGGCCACTTACCATAGTTTTGTTTTGTTATTTTAGTTTATAAAAATCGTATGAAGTTAATAAATAATTTATTATTATTAATAATATATGTATATATATATATATATATATATGTATGTATGTATGTATGTATGTATGTATTCCATTGATATAATTATTTTATACTAATAAGATACTTCAAAATTAAATAGTTAAAAAATATTTTGAGAAAAGGACATTATAGTGAGTTTATCATTTGAAATAAATTTTGTAAAGAAATCCTAAATAATGAACTTAATTTTAATTACGTTTAAATAGGGATGTGTATATGTATTACTTTTGTAAAGGCCATCTAAATTTAAGTTGGGAGATCGATAAAATTTCCTACACAACTAGATACACTAAATAAAGAGGAAGATGATCATTCATTCAAAAGGAAGGCCAATACACTACTTTCTTCTTTCAATATAAGTAGAATACAATTACAATTTGAATGCTTCATTTTGTCTCCCATACAATAAAAGAAGGTAACTATTTTTTTTTTTTTGTAAGTAATTTCTTTCACAAGCATACGACAAGGTTCATTCTCCATTCAACAAATTTGAGCAATGATTTAGAACAACTAAGCATGTAAAAATTTCTTTTAATCACACCCTTCTATTACAACCATGTATCAAACTTGCAATTTTGAAACAAAAAGACACACAAGAGGAGAGAAGTTCCATTTCAACTTGTTTCAAAAACATCTACTTTTTTTTACAACAATGTGACAAATTGGTAATTTATTTTCTCACTACTAATACTTTTAAAGGGTACATTTCTACAACACTCTTAGAACAGTTTACAAGATAAAATAAAATATTTTCAAATGTAACAAATTTCTCCAAACTTACAACTTTCAATCATCCACTCATGTGGGAAGTATAGAGAAAATGAATAATTTACAACAAGGTATTCAACAAGCCAAATTTCAAGTCTTCAAAATGCATGTCCTCTCCACAATGGTAGATCCAACTTTAGATTTCTTCAACTTCACAATGAGATCACAAAACAAGGAAGGGGGAGTAGGCCATGCTATCCACCCAACCTTAAATCCAATAAGACGAGAAGTCATCCCCTTAATGGACCCCAAGCCCAAACCAAATAACCATGAGGGGTATTGAGCAACAATGAAAACTTTTAACAAAGTTGCTTCACAATAACACACATAGAATACTTTCAACTCAACCAAGACAATTTATTCAAAAAAATTACACATTTGCAACAATACAAAGGTTTTAATATCAAACCAAATAGAGCGAGTACTATGGGAGACCACCTCCTTATGACTCCCAAGTGAAGTGGGATTCTTACCCTAAGCCTCCAACTGCATAAGAGATCAACACAAATTCCTTATCTCTCCCTTGCAAACATGCAACAAAACCATGAATTCCTTTTCAATCCCCATAGGTAAGACTCTCATTCACACTCCCACAAAATGCATGCATCACAAAAATCCCTTTTCCCTCCCCAATGGTCCCATAAGCCCTTCTCCCACACCCAACTAAGGCCTACCACCCAACCAATACACAAACACCTTCACAAGACAAAAAACAAACAATTTTAAAAGCACAACATTGCATACAAACAAGTAAAATAACATAATGCAAAAGGTGGAGAGCCTACCTCTCCATCAAGCTCCAAGAAAAATTCCACAAGTCTCTCCAATTCCAAGCCAAGGAATTTCCAAATCACCCCAACAAGCTCCAATTCCAAAAGTGCACAAGAAGAGAAAAGAAAAAGTAACCCCTATTCTAACCAAAAAACCCCAATAAATAGAAATGGAATCTGAGGATTATGAGGTGGCTCCATTTAGGATGCCACTTCATCATTGCTCCATCCCCACACTCAAGTCAACACACCAAGACCAAGAAAATCAATGCACATGCAAGGACTATGACAACCCATATGACTCAAAACGTGCACACCATGGTTTCAAAGGACATAATAAATTGGGGTAGAAATAAAGTGCAATAACTTTCCTTCCTTTACACTAAAATATTGACAAAAAAGTTAAAAATAAGCTTCCCAACCCATAGTTAGGGTTGTTGGGTAAATGTAAGAGGCATGTGACAATGCTTGATTGTCCCACAAGCCTCCAAAAATTCTCCCCAAGTCACAATCCGAATATTGAAGTTGGGGTGGAGTAAAACACTCCCAAATCAACATAAATTTTACTCACACAAGGACTACCAAATCTCTACATAACTATTTGTCCCATCCTTAATTTAATTAACTAAAACAAGAAGGGTTAAGCCTAATTAACACACATTTACTAAATTTTAAATACACAAAACACATACAAAAATTAAAGAAAGGGAACACACTTCACCCCATGGCCACATATTTGTATTCACCCCCATGGGAGACCTCCAAACTAGACATGCATAACACCACACTAAACAATATTACACATTTTGTCAATTTTCGCCTCATTGATCAACACCGACATCCTTCTCGTGGTTGGTCCCCTATCCCGCTCGATGTACGTGATCAAAGTCCCGCACACAACAAAATAACTCTCGGCCTTTGGTCCGTATTAACAACATCGAGACAAAGATACCTATAAAATCAATATCCATCATGTGACATTAGAAAATTCTATAATCCATCAATATATCAAAATCTAACCTTAACATCCATGAGATTACAATTTTACTCAAAACATCCCAAAACATAACGTGTCAAGATAAAATCCATATCATGAAAATAAACATATATCGATCTATCTAACATCACTCTCTAGTGCATCATAATAAAATGTAAACATCATAATTTCAATAGTCTAAATATCAGTGAAACTTATCATCTACTTGATTAATGTATCATAACCAAAATGTCTAAATATCACCAATAGTATTAATATCAAGATGAAACAATGTCGAAGAGGAGTGAGCACTATACTGAGATCTAGGGCTTAAAATTTGAATCTCACATCACAAATCAAAATCATAAATTCCACCATTTATGACCCTCTACAAAAATCAAATGAAAAAATAAAAGGGTTTACTCAACAACAATAAAAAAAAACAAATACCTAAAAATACTTTTTGAATATCTTTTCAAACCATGCAATCTTCACGCACCTTCCATAACAAAATGCTCAAATCTAAACATGGCATTAATAAAGAGAACGATTCTATATTTTTGTGTTGTGGAGTCTACCCGACACCATTCGAAAAATAACCATTATAACCAGTTAGAATATCTTGAATTCTTCCTTGATACCTTTAACAAACCATGAGTTCCTTTTCTTGTGTGCTCCACAAGCTACTTATAAACATTGTCAAAAGAGGCCATAGGATCCAAACTTCTCAACATTTCACCTCCTATGTTATATGTATGGCCAAAGGTGTCCTACAAGCAACTTGTACACATAACTCACGCTCCATACCTCCATTGATTTGTTCAACCATTAAAAGTAGTAGTGTTCTATAGTGTTCTTGGTATGTAAAAAAATAGCACCCTAGGATTTTCACATTACAAAAACCTACTTTTGATTAACATGAGATTTTCTCAAGGTGTGGAACCCTTTGACTTTGAGACAAACCTTCATAGAAGGCCGGTTCCTAAACCTATTCTAATGCTAAAAATACTCCTAGAAAGGGAAATGAAACTACTCTAATGCTAACCTTGAATTTCCAAGGACCAGGGAAGAAAGAGATGCATAAAATCAAAGTCCTAAACTAAGGGATATGATAACACCAAAAATAAGGATGTGGAGAGATTTTAAGTGAGTGAAAATGGGGAGTGAAAAAGTGGGAGAGTGCATACAAAAGTGTTAAAGTCTCAAACAACATTTACATCTCCATCCTCATGGAGAAAAATGAATTTTGATCCTACAAAACAACACGATATGCAAAATATCCCTGTAATTCTAATGGAGGTAAAAGAACACAATACAACTCTAGCTAGGGAAATAAAATCCATAAAGCACTGATTTTGTTGCTTAAAATGATGTACAATGCATTACATTATAGGTACAAGGCAAGAATTCTTTACAAAACAACTAAATTTGAGGCCTTCAACTACCAAAAGTGTTGGAACAATTTTGATAGAGTTCCTTTACATTCCAAAATGTCTCACCTAGAAATGAGGTGAAATTTACAATATATAGATGAAGAGCCTCAAAATTGCTTCACCAACAAACATATTTCATTACAGAGGTATGGGAGGCCATACGAATATGGTACTTTTCTTGCATGGGAATTCATGGGTGAGATACCTCATAAAATTGGTGGTTGAACCACTTTGTACTAAATCCATTAATACCTTGTCCGTTCCTACATTTGGTCGATTACATAATTCTCCCGTGTTTCTACTAGTTGTATAAATGCAATGAACCGATGTAGCTTAAAACATTTTCCCGGTCACTATCATTCATAAAAATGCTATTGGCATGACCTTGTTATCAACAGTATTTGTCCTTGTTGTTTCCTTTTTGATACTGCATAAGAGCACAAAAATGTTACCAAGTGACCATGTTTTCCACCGAGGATGTCAAGCAGTGTTATTATCCCCTACCAGATGGTAGATCCATACATGCAAACTAACCGATAGAATTTTTAGTGCTACCATTTCTTTTACACGGTTTTATGTCTATGGCTCACGACAATGCTATCAATTGGTGATGTGAGAAACAAAATTCTACCGATTAGGAAAAACCATACTGCTACCTATTCGGTAGCATATAAAAATGCTACCAAGAGTTTTTCATCAACCATTTCTCCCTCCATCAATTATCCTGCATCTTCTCCATGACTCACCATCTCACTAAAAATGAGAAAAAATCATGATCGACCATGTCAAATTTCAAGGTGTTACACTCATCAACCGCTAGTGTTAAGATGTGTTAAGATGTCGAATTTTAATGGGTGAAAGAAATGTATAAGAATTGGTAACTCATGGGGTGCTCAGATACTAGATCTAAAATACTAGTGAACCTAGACGATACATCAGGCATAGATTCATCCTTATTTGCTAAACTAATATGACACTTGAGAATTCATCACTTAAAACCTATAAAAACTATTGGGAACTTCCATTGCTAAAACCCTTGATTAAGGCTGAAGATTGCATCATGAGACTCTTCCTGAAATAGGAAAGTGCAAGAGAAATAAAACACAACTATCTAAAAACATGAAATTCATACATATCCCAAATGGAATATGTAGAGTGTGCACCAAAACTTATCTAAAAGAATACCTAAAATACAATAGATAAATGTGCTATAAGCACTTGGAGGAATTATAAATATAATCTAATATGTAAAAGGAAGATACTTTACTTAGTACCAATGCTTGAAATAGCTTCCATTGACTAGAATTTGTAATTCTCCTCTGCCGAGGTTAGATAATTTGAAAGCATTGTTTTCTTTACATCTTGAGATCATGTAAGGGAAACTCCATATTTCATTGAACTTGGAGTGTCTTCCCGGTTTAGCGGTATCTACATCCAATTTTAGAACCAAGTCCCCTTCTTCAAGGTCCTATTTTTTTGCCTTTCTCAAAATCTCATCTTGATTTGACCTTGGTCCTTCTCCATTGTTTTCAAGGGTTTTTTCCTCAACTCCTCTAGCTCCATAAGATTTTTATACTGACTTCCATGGAATCAAACTCAAACAACTCCAACTACTTGATAAGCTCCAATGCTAGTACTTCAAGGGATATTGATAGCCTCACCTCCTGCCACATACCAACTAAAAAGGAGAGTAAGTAGTCGATTTATTTGAGGTAATTCTATCAGCCAACAAGGTTGATTTCAAGGTATGCTAGGCCCTCTGGTTCTCATCCAAATTCCTCCTTATGATCTTTAGCAAGTTCTTCTTAGTGGACTCAGCCTACCCATTACTGTGAGGATAATAATTTAAGGAAGTGCTCAAATAGATGTCAATTTTCACTACCCATTTAGATATCTTTGTCCCAAGAAAATACAAGGAATTATTTGATATAATAGTGGAAGGGACACCAAACCTTGTCACAATAATTTCATGGAAACCTAGGATACTAAACTCATTTTCTTCTTGAATGCAACTACTTCTGTCCTTTTCGTGAAGTAGTCTATATCTTCGAAGATCCATTTGTGACCTAGTCTAGAATTTGGGTTAATCACCCCAATAAATTCTAAACCCCATTGCATGAATGGTTCATTTAGAGAGATTAGGTGTAATAGGAGATCTGCTAGCTTATCTTTACCTGTGGAGAAGGAACATTTCTTACATTTCTTGATCCATGCATAGTAATAATTGAAGCAGTAGACCAATAGTACCCTTCCTTCATAGTTTTAAGAGTTTTCATCCTTGGGGAAAAATTGCCACATGTTTCTCCATCATGAAACTCGTGTAATACCTTCTATATCTTATCTCTTTTCATCTTAGGAGTACACTTTTCACACCCCTTTCAAACAAAATATTATCAACAAACACATAGGGTATGATTTGTCACCCGAAATATCTTATCTTGGCCTTACTCAAACTCCAAGGGATTTGACTTGTTTGAAGGAAGTGGAATATATCCCACCCTAGCAAGGATGTGGTAAGGCATTGGATTTTTGTTCTTGATCATCTTGAACTACAAGGGTGGCCTCTTCATCTACATGTTGACTTGAAACTAATTGTTCACACAACCCTTTGCCCCTAACCAGTTTGGTCACCTTAATATCAATGTCATACTCCATGACCTTGGTTATCCAACCAGCCCTTTTCTCATTGAGGTCCTTATTTAAAATAAAATATTTCACACCCACATGTGAAACTAGTAAATGAATCCTATTATTTGACACTAGATGCTTGAATTTCTTTAAACTTCTTATCATAGAAAGGATATTATTTTCAATGAATGAATGCCTCACCTCATAATATTGAAGGCCATAGTTGAAGAATGCAATAGGCTTCTCTAGTCCTTCTTGATTTAGTTGTACGAGAATTTCAGATATTACATTTGAGCCACCAAAAGCATAGAGAGTGAAGTCCTTTGAAAAATTTGGATTTATGAAGGTCGAGCCTCAGGCAATGGCTTGTTTTATAGCTTGAAATATTTCTTTTACTTCATTAGTCCACTTGAATGCCAAGTTCTTCTTCAACATCAATGTTAATGGCTTGAACAACTTAGCAAAGTTAGGAACAAACCTCCTATCAAAATTAATTTTCCACTAAAAACTTTGGAGTTCTTTCTTGTGACTTGGCAATGGAAATGTATGAATAGCTTCTACTCTCTCTGGATCAAGTTCCAACCCATATTTAGACACAATGTGTCCTAAGAGCTTACCTTAATGAGTTAGGAATATGCACTTTTCCGATTCAAAGACACTATAAATCCGTTGCATATTCGAAATACTTATCTAAGGTGCAAAAGGTGACTTATAGAATTCTTGGAGAATAAACTGATGTCATCAAGGTAAATAAGAAATATCTTGTGTATCGACTTTTGAACTCCATGTCAATATTCCTTTGGAATTTTTCCCCGACATTTGATAATTCGAATTACATCTTCTTATAGGTATAAGTGTATCATTTGGTGGTGAGGTCCATTTGAAATGATCCTATTATTTCACCTTGATTTGATTATAGCCCAATTAGCAATCTAGAAGTGAAAACCTCTATGAATCAGTTACTACTTGCAAGATCTACTCGATGGAAGGAAGCAGATAGTCATGTTTGAGTGAAGCCCTATTCAAGTCCTAGAAATATACACACAAGCATTATTTTTCCATTTCGTTTCCTAACTTGAACTAGATTTTCTACCCATTAAGAGTGCTTGATTTGAAAGGTGATACTTTCTTCTATGAGATTGTTTCATTCCTTATTCATGAGAGGCTCAAGATGAGGGTTGAATGGTCCTTGCTTCTATGTAATAGGCTTAGTTTTTGGATCCATTTCAATGGTATGTTGTGCCAAATTTGATCAATCCTCTTAAGTCCTCGTAGCTCTAAAATAATACATCAAGGAACTATTGGAAAGAGCTTTATGAATTAAGATTTTTATTGATAAATACTTACTTTTCCAATTTGGAGCACCTTTCCTTCACCTACCAACACCGCTTATGAATCTTCACCTTTGACTGGATGTTAGCCTATTTTTTCCGAACTCGGTCAATAGGATTGAAGATCGACTCTTGAGTCACTAGAACTTTTGGCAACTTATTTTTCATTAGCTAAACCACTTGATCACCATATTGTTGCTCTAATTTTTCCTAATGTTTTGAAGATAAATCGCCTCCTCCTACGTGAAATTTATGATCTACTAATCACTCACAAACACTTTCCAAATTGTGTCATTATCCGAACTACTTTCCTCATAACTACCTTCATATGGGGTTGTGTTTTATCTCTCTTGATATTATCAACCACATCAAATGTTTACCCAATTAATGAAATTATGTATGCATCCTCATTCTTTTTCCTCGTATAAAAATGATGTCAAAGGCCTCAAATTCTTCGATGAGGTCCACAACCTGATTTTTAAAGTTCTATAGAGATCATTCTTGTGAATTCTTCCTCGACTTGATTTACAATTAATTCACTATCTCTGAATACCTGTAAACTCATGATACCTATTTTCCTTGCCCAATGCAATCCATGAATCAAAGCCTCATACTCAGTTGTGTTATTTAAACAACCAAACTTAAAATAGAAAGCTAAGTAATTATTTATACCTTGTGGTGATACAATCATCGCACCTCCACCAAAACCATTTCTAGTCCTCGATCCAATGAAAAAAATTTGCCACACTTCATTAATATCTTGGTATTCTATCTTGGTGATGCTAATGAGAGGTGTATCTTCTTCATGCAAGCAATAAATACCCAATTTAGCTTAGTATCTCTCCTTATATGGATCATAGCCATGCCTTTTGTGAGCCCACTCATCAAGTGTCAAATCCTATATGTTTAAAACCTTAGTATTTTATTCTTGAGTTCTTGGGAAATCTTCTTGATCAAAGGCTAAACAATTAGCATTGATCATACTTGGCACGTGGGGATCAATGTGAAAGTTGGAAATTGGCTCCAACCTGATTGTAACCTTGGATCTATATCTTGTTTTGAAAAGTATATGTGACCAATTAGCAGACAAGTAACCTTGAATCTTAGTTTTGAAGTCTCTACACAAGCAAAAGGTGAAGAGTTGTGGTAAATCGATCACTGATATGTCTTTCTAAACTGTGAGATTTAGGCATGCATGTAGTGTTAGATTTAGATCCTTGATGATTCCAACTATTCCAAGTGTTCTCCCATTCAATTGTATAACTCCCTTTGAGACCTATTCATACTTAAGACCTAGTTGATCTACAATTTTATTTTACATCACTAAGTTTCTTGCTCCTCAGTCAATCATGAAATTGTGTACCAAGTTGTTCCCGATAATCAAGGAAACATAAAATGGTGGGGACTTCATATTTCTACTTGGTTGACCCTTCTTTTGTTGCTACGCATTTGTGAAAACCTTCTCTTGATCCTTACATGTGACTCATTTAAGATGGGAAAGTTAGTTATGGCTACTTGCAAAATGTCCCTTTGTCCTGAAATTTTGAAGGATTCCCACATTAGAGATAATCACGTTGGTTTTCTTCATGTGGTCAATGATATTAAATGAAGGTGGGATATCCTTCTCCCTGCCCTTTTCTTGGAATTTCATTTTCTTGCACATGAACAACTACAACAGGTACTCTAGGTTGATTTTGTGAACCTTAGGTTATATTTGATCTACCAACTCCTTAGGGTGTGATAGAAGGTAGAGTGACACATGTATTTTATGATTTTCCTCCCTCAATATTTCTTTTCTTGGACCTTGTGTTGGCTACTAACCCATGAGAAGGGGACTTATTTATACCACAAAAATACTTTAACTTTGAGTTCACTAGTGAACTATCGTCCTCTTGCCTCTTGAGTGCGTATTTGTTGTCGATTCTCTTCTTGGTTTGAGTCTTGAGAGATGCCAACATTTTGTACAATCAAGGCCTAGTTTAACATACCATAAAACATGATGCCTTATTATGGGGTTAACCATAAGGGAAAAAAATTCATATTCTTGTGAAAAATATGTTGATTAGAACCAAGGCTTTGGATGTTAAGGCCGCATTAGGTTTGACGGTTTAAATGGTCTAATAGCTCAGGGTTGTCCTTGAATTTTGTTTGATCTTGAACATGAGGTATATTAGGTTGATATTGATAGACCTGGATCAGATTTACATAAATGTACAACAACAAATTTATTCACAAATCAAGATTCTTCTATTCAACACAATAAACTTCTCTAATATTATTCACGGAATAATAATGTATCTTTCAATTCATTCCGGATCCATACATACTGAACAATCTGCCAATATATAGGGAGATAGTTTCCTATTAAGTAGGAAACAACTCAACCACAAATATCTCCTATTTAGTTGTAATTGTTACTCACGTAACAATACACAACTCAAATCATATGAGTTGTTAAAACAACTCCAACCAACATATTATTGTTAATATAACAATAATATAATTACTAACATTTGTATTTAATGAATACATATTAATGTAAACATTAATACTTAATTTCCTAACATTCCCCCCCTTAATGTTTACATGGTACAACATATCTCGTTCACTGATTGTAGCCTGCCACCTCTGTGTGCTCATGATCAACTCCCGCAAATGTGCAAAGATTGGGCTTGCACAAAAACTCAAACATGTGCCAACACACATTTCTTCCACTGATGGTTTTCTTTGGCTTCTACCAACAACCTTACCAATTGGTTTTGCAGGTGTACCAATAACCTTTCACACTTGGTTTTGCAGGATCACCAAAAACCTTACACAATTGGTTTTTACAGGTTTACCAAAAACCTTACACAATTGGTTTTTACAGTTTACAAAAACCTTACATCATGATTGCTAAGCAATACTTTTGATCAATATTATACAATGTCACTACAAAAGGGAATCATGTAGGAAATACGCTTTCAAAACTCGAGCAATAAAACATAATGGAAATGGAACAATGAGACCATGTTCCCCCCTCATCAGTGAACATTTCACTTATTCAAACCAAAACATGAACTCTCGAAATCATATCACACAACAAACCGCAATTCGTAAATGAAAGAAAACTCACACACACTATCACCACAACTTCATCCGCCCCGCTGCCATGCATCGACGAGAGGTCGCCAATGACCTCCACCTCCTGTGCCTCCGTCCTCCAAAGATCATGTCTGCTAACTCAAAGAAGATGTGTACATGAAGTGCATTTGTTTCCACATTGATCTTATTCTTTTCTTCCTTCCCGTAATGTGAAACACTTTATTTTTTCCGGACGTCGGGTAACACCGAAAATGCGTCCGTGAGGAATTTTTTTATTTTTACAAGTTTTGACTCTGACACGAATATCCTAAATCACCTATTTGATTGACAATGACTTACAACTCACAATGACTATTAACATTAATGACATAACAATGATACTTTCTACGACATTAAAAATTTGACTAACAAATAATATAGACTTTAAAATCCACGTGATAAGATTTGACAATATTGGCTTTACTTTTAAACACAATGGACATTACTCTTTTAATTAGAGAAATGTGGACCAATTAAATATCTATCTAGACCTAAAACCACCTAAATGACACTTTATGACTTTGACAAATAAGCTAGACATGTGTTTAAATGACAATGAGGAATAACTTTAACAAAACAAACAAAAAAATAAATTAATAACTTTGACTAGCCCGATAAAATGACCATTCTAGACTGATTTAGACTCAACAAAATAACTTTATAGTGACACATATAGAATGGAAGTTGAGACTCCATCTAAGGTCAGAAAAACTGTGAATGGAAGGCTACTAACTAAAACAATAGACATATATATTTAAAAAACTAAATACCAATCCTCACGCAATATATTGAATCACCGTGGAAGCTTGTAGTGGAAGCGGTCACATAGTGAAACTTGCCAATATTTGAATGGCCATATTGGCTGTTGGAGGCCGCAATTTTTTGATAAAACCTTCTCTTTAAAAAATGTGCTCCCTTCTGATTGAAAACACTTTCCATAGAAATGCTGAGATCTGCAGTAATTTGTAGAAGACGTGGTCATTGGCGGATCTATCCATTGATGGCTATGAATTTGTAAATCCTTTGCATGCCTAAGTATCAGTCTGTATATCAAGCACGTGGATGAATTTGAGGTAATGGCTGAATGCTCAGTTCACCATTTGAACTCATATGCCTGCCAGCACTTCGCAGGAACAAACACAGGCACAAAACCCGTCACATTTCTGCACAGAACTGCTCACTTATCAAAACGAATTTTCCAAAACGATTTCTGGGTTTTATTCCCCGCGTTGCAAGCTTTTCAGAACACTTTGAAATTCTCAATTTCGTTAAGAAATGAGAAAGTTACGAGTATTTTACTGAAGGCCTGTTTTGGATCAAGCTTGGCGGAAGAGCTGCGCCATGATGTTACAAAAACGTCTTTTCTTCCCTTTTTTTCTTTTGCTGCTGGAAATAGAAATGAACCAGAGGCATCCCCTTCTCTAATATGAAAAATGCATTATGTGAACATGGTTATCCACGCTCTGATACCAAATGATAGACCTGGATCAGATTTACAGAAATGTACAGCAACAAATTATACACAAATCAATATCTCTTCTATTCAACACAATAAACTTCTCTAATATTATTCACGGAATAATAATGTATCTTTCAATTCATTCCGGATCCATACATACTGAACAATCTGCCAATATATAGGGAGATAGTTTCCTATTAAGTAGGAAACAACTCAACCACAAATATCTCCTATTTAGTTGTAATTGTTACTCACGTAACAATACACAACTCAAATCATATGAGTTGTTAAAACAACTCCAACCAACATATTATTGTTAATATAACAATAATATAATTACTAACATTTTTATTTAATGAATACATATTAATGTAAACATTAATACTTAATTTCCTAACGTATATGGAGGCCTATTTGGTTTGGATTGAGGCTAATAATGTCTAAAAATATGGTATGCTCCTCTTAAGAGTTACCAACTCATTCCCTAGGTTTTGCAATTGTTTCATAACCTCTTGGAGTTCATTTGAGGTGCTATAAGAAGAGCTAGAATTCACATTGTATTTCTAATTTCTAGAAGAAATAATAGGGGCCAACTTGGGTGTCTAACTAGAACTCAAATTCCCCATTTCTCGGATAAAAAGGAATAGGTGGCCTAGGTGCATGTTTACCACCTTCAATTATGTAATTCTCAACCCAAATAGCTATGATATAAGATCTTGGTAAGGTTATCCATCCCATAGATTATATCATAATAGATATATCATAAGTTAAATCTTTAAGGAAATAGATAAATGCACCTTCAACAACTACTCTCGGAAATTGGAATCTTGTCCCATGTCCTTTGAAATTTGAAATTGAAGTCATCCATCTGCTCGTTTGGTTCTCTCTTGATGGTAGTTAGCTACTCAAGTAGTAGAATATTATCTTCCTTCTCTCCAAATTGATTACAGAGAGATGTGCACAATGCATTCTAATTTGTAATTGACCCTTCCCACACTCTTAAACCATTGCAAAGCTCTTCCTTTGAATGAAGAAACTAACAACCTAATAGCCACATCTTCTTCAATGATCTGATGGATAACACAAACATTAGCAATATCCTCGAATGTGATTAGTTGGGTAGTCTAACTCTCCCTAGTGAATAAAAGGATGCTCTTAAGAGAAGTAGTAGATTACAATAAATTCTTACAAGGGGGTTGAGTGGAAATATTCTTGTTTGGTGTTGAAGGTGAACTTTGAACTGATCTTCATATTCTTCCCTTCTAGGTGATAATTGTAGGGTACTCAAAAAATGCATTCCTCTATTGTTTTGGACCTTTTCTAAATTCTTCTCATAATCTTGAACCACCAACACTACTCAAAACCAATTGATTTCCTTATTGGAGCATCCATATGTGTTTCTCGCAGATCCTCCAAAGGATATAATCTCTCTAAGATACACATCCAAACTTGATGAAACTAGAAATATTTACTTTTGTCCCACCAAAGTGATAGAATCATTATGTAAAAAAATAGCACCCTAGGATTTGCACATTACAAAACCCTACTTTTGACCGACATGGGATTGTCTCAAGGTGTGGGACCATTTCAATTTGAGACAAACCTCCGTAGAGAAGGTTGGTTACTCTATCTATTCTAATGCTAAAACTAATCCTAGAAAGGGAAATACAACTACTCTAACCAAGTGACTAGGGAAGAGAGAGATGCATAAAATGAAATTCCTAAATTACGGGAGGCAATAAGACCGAGAAAAAGGAAGTGGAGAGATTATAAGTGACTTAAAATGGGCTGCGAAAAAAGTGGGAGAGGGAAGATAAAAGTGCCACAACCAAAGAGAATTCATATCTCCATCCTCGTAGAGCACAACAAATTTTTATCCTAGAAAAGAAGACGATATGCACAAAATACCAGCAAGTATAATGGATGGAAAAGAACACAATAAAACTCAAGATAGGGAGAGAAAAGCCACAAAACAACAATTTTATTGCTTAAAATGATACACAATCCATTATCGTATAGGTATAAGGTAAGAATCCTTCACAAAATGTCTAAGTTCGAAGCTCGCAATGCATACAAAAAGTGTTGGAACAATTTTGATAGAATTCCTTTACATTCCATAATGTTTCCCCTCGAAATGAGGTGAAATATTTAATTTATATATGAAGAGCCTCTAAATTTCTTCACCAACCGACATATTTCATTAAATAGGTATGGGAGGCCATACGAATTTGGTAGTTTTCTTACATGGGAATTCATGGGATCCATACCTCATTAAATCAAGGTCATCAACCACTTTGTACCACTTACATTAATGTCCGGTTCATTCGTGTGTTCGGCCGGTTTAATAATTCTCCTCTTGTTATCTCGGTTGTATAAAAGCAACCAATCGGTAACATGTTTTCTCAGGCACTACCAATCGGTACCTAAAAATATGCTAGTAGTTAGTAAAGATTCGTAAAATGCTACTGAGACCCCGCCGTTGATCGAATCCTTATTTTTGTTGCCTTTATGCTACTAGATGGTACAACAAAATAAGGTACCAAAGTGACTATGTTGTCCGCATTGATGATGCCGCCTTGTTGTTGTCCTACTACAAGTTGTTATCATTATTACATGTTACCGATTAAGTAACATTGTTAGTTCTACCATTTGTAGCACTCAAAATTATATTGAGTGGTAAAGATCCGTACTTGCTATCGCTTGGTAGCATATAAAAATACTAATGGCTGGTAGCATTTTAAAAATGCTACAGGTGGATTTTCATCTACCGCTTTTCCTTTTCCAATGGGCCCAGACCTTAGCCATGGCTCTCCATCTTTCCACAAAAGGAGATGAACTTATGATATACCTTGTCAAATTTCAAGGTGTTACACTCATCAACCGCCAAGTTGTTCATACCTATTAAGTTGTCCATTTTATAGGGGTGCGAAAAATGGATAATATTTCTTTGATCGATGGAGGAGATTGAAAGAATGGTCATCCTCACCACAAAAATGTCGATTTTCTTCTGATAGGTGAATGCCTCTAGTAATGAAACGACTATTGGCATAGATATGTCTTAAGATCAGCTCTATCCAAGTGTTTTACCCTTGCGTTAGTATTATAGAGGAATATATATATTTATAATGGCTTATATAGAATAATATTGATGTAAGATCTTGGGAAATGAATAATATGTTCACATGCTTTATCTTCTTAATAATTTAAGAAATGTTGAAGATTCATAATGTAAATATTTCTTTGATATTTTTACATTAATAATTTTGCAAAAAATAGAGTATTTTTTATCGTCAGTGTGATGTAGAAGGTATCATTGTCAGTAAATGTCCCCTATGTTTTGATGTCTCTGCAACCAATATTTTAATAATAATATTTAAAACATTTGAACTTGTTTGCGCCATTAGAATATATGTCAAAATGTATGAGCTTAATATACTTTTCTGCTCATGTTATTACGAAATGTGATAATGTAATTTTTTTATTAGTCAGAACCTAGTTTGATGCTTATAATGTTATTACAACATATAAATATTTAATTCTAGTAATCCATAAATTCGCATACATGCATAACAAAGAAGGATTTATAGAGTGAATGTGTAATTAAGAAATATCTAATACTCAAATAAATTGTGTTAAATAGAAAAATCCTTTGTATTACTTATTAATATCTAAGTTTGTAACGATGTAGTGTCGAAATAAATTTAATCTAAATATTAATGTGCTCATGAGGAAAAGTATAGACAAATCAATTGCAAATGTTATAAGTGTATAGATATTTTAAATTATATTAAATTATATTTGGATTTCTTAGATACGGTAAATATTACATTTTAATTTTTTATTGTGTAGTTGGCTAGATGATTTAATAAAATTAATTATAATGTAAAGAATTTGTTTATCAAAAAGATAAAACAATAAAGAAGCAAGATCAAGTAAAGGAAATGGAAGAAAGAGTGATATATATGGTTTATATAATGAATCATCTTATAACTATAGGTATGAAATGCATCTAGGATGATGAATGATCTGGAATAGCTAAACCTAGACTATATAAGCTTTGGTCTCAAAACTATCATCTAGAAACCGACAAGATAGAATTATTCTAAACACAAAATCTATAAACTTGATACATTTCTAGGCCCTAGAGATTACTATATATACATGATTCCTAAGAAAGAAAACTAATAATTAACAATGTATTTTGGGTTTTATTTTTCTCTTATGTTTTTATTGACAATACCCACCCCGCAACCTTATCGGTATTTGATTTATTTATCTTTTATGACCTTGGACATTAAGCACCAGCTTAGGACACTAACACCCACACACTCATGTCCTTCCTAGGTGATGTTGACCCTTCCTTCCCATTTCTCACTCTTTTGGGTCTCTTTTACCTCTTGGGCATATTTTATACTTTTGGTTCAACCTTCCTATTGTCAATTATGAAATTCAAACAAGGGAATCATATATATACATAGTTATATCTCTAAAATACGCGACCAAGAACTAAGAATTATCTAATATCACCTAATCTTGCATCCAAAGGAAAAAAAGAGAATAAAAGGAATCCATGTACCACACTAATCCAAGGGAAAAGGGTCATCTCTTATGCATACACTTCATAGAGGGGAAGTTTATTCAATTCCATCCCACAAATTTTATACATTTACTACATTATAGATTTGTCCTTCTATCATTGTAAAACTCACACAAGGGCATCATATAGCCTCATTACATACACATTCACAAGTAACTACATGGAGTCTGAGATGTAGTGGAATGCTCTGGCCGTAATATCACTATTTAGGTCACCATTGAGGTCATTCTGGACTCCACATTCTGCATTTATTTTATTCGATTTGATGTGGTTTATCGATAGACAGTGCAAGTAGAAAAGTTATTTTTTAGGTTAACCCCATTCCTAATTAACACCACTCCCGATTAATCATTTGGTTAACCCCACTCCTAATTAGGCCTTCGATAATTATTTTTCACATTACCTTTTCCTTCATGGTTCCCAAGGTTTCTCAAGTCTCCTTCGATCAGCTTACTTCAATCGCACCCACCTCAGTAAAGGTGTTCTCCAAAAATCCCTAGAAACTATGTACTTCCCTAGTAGTACACGACCCTCACAAGTAAGTTCCATCTTTGATCGTATCTCCAATGATCCTATTCCTCCTAATATAATAACCAATGAATCTATTTTTTAGTCAATTCAAGATGTACATTGTTTATTTGAAGTTAAAATTAAATCTATAAAACCATGATTACATCTCTCACGGCTTAAATCTAACATCTCAAGGATTCTTATCGATCCCATGTCTACTAAATGTTCTCAAATAAGTGAATCATGTGGCTTACCACTACCAAGACTTCTCAAGGTTTATCTAAATGCTAAACAACATGATATTCTTCTTGAACTCCTCAATCATCAATTGATCAATTTTCATGTAAAATACATAAGACTCCCACTTTGTAATTATCACGGATATAATGAACATCATGAAAATGATTTCTATGCTTTAAAACGAAGAATTAATCACCTTGAGAATTAACTCTTTATTTCATTTACTAGACAAAATTTTGTTACATGCTCATCTCCAATCGCTAAATCCCATTGGGATTCAAAATCTAATCCATCTATGTTGAATGAGAATCATGCCCTAATTGCTATTTTTCCTTCTTTAGTAATTCATCACCAAAAGATATACAACCCAATGTCATACCCCTTCTCAAAATATCTAGCAAATAACCTCCTTCTACCAAGTCCTCTACAACGTTACCGATTCCAACTTGGAAATCACCTTTACAAATACGTTCCCCTTCACTTCCTCCTATCAAGTCCTCTATAATTTTAACAATTCCAAATAAGAAACCACCAACCTAGAAAGTGTAACCAATTCACCATGTGATACCTAACCTCTTCAAAATTCCTCTTGTTAACCCAAAATCAAATCCTTTTCCTACCCTTTCTACTTCCTACCATCGTGGCAGCCATATATTTTCTTATGAAATATTTCAAACTTTGTCATAGATATCAATCAATAACACACTTGGGGGAATTTCACTTTATTCCCCCTTTCCATCATTTTCATATGTCTCTAGTGTCTACTCCTATGCTTTATGCCTCATGCTTCATGTCTACATTTTCTAAGCATACTAACTTTGTTGTTACACACATCAGATTGTCATTACCCAATTATGCACTCTTGTGCTGCGATTAAAAATATATTATCGAGTTCACAGCTCATTAATTAACCTCACATTACACACTTCACACTCCATGCTTCTTGATACATATTTTATAGCATGTACTCTCACACAACACATTCATTACCTAATGATGCACTCTTGTGCTATAGTTAACACTTCAAAGTGTTGAGGGAACACTTCATTAATGAATTTCACATTACACAATTCACGCTTTGTTCTTCATGATACATCTTTTATAGCATCTATTCTCACACAACACATTCATTACTCGATGATGCATTCTTTTTCTATAGTTCACACTTGAATGTTGAGGTCATACGATCTATGAACGCCACAATATACAATTTTCATGCTTTGTTCTTCACGATAGATCCTTTTGAGCATCTATTATCACACGACACACTCATTTCCCGATGAATCACTTTTTCTATGGTTAATTCTTAACTTTTGAGGGGGAATTTATAAAGGATCCTCACCTCATACATATCCACTAGGGGAAATGCAACTCCTCCCATTCTCACATCCCGCATACCACACCATCTCACTCATATTACATTTGCATTTCTTGGTTGCATTTATTATTTTTAGCTTATAGTACTTACATGTTGGAATTTTCTTATTATGCTAGATAAATTCTTAATATGTCATTATCTTTATCATCTACACATGCATGTTCACCGGTCTCTAGAATTTAATGTATATATTTTACATAGCCTTACACAACGCATGACTACTTGACATTGAATCCTCACACCTTGCTAAGGCTCCCAAGGCCATCTACCTTTACTACTCTTTCACTCCACATGTCACAAAGTTCTATTATTGATATTATTTTGCTCGATTTAATGTATGCAGCAATGAAGAACCATGATCACAATGATTTCAATTCATTCGAGATATCAAATACATAGGTAAAGGTTACATTATATAGGAGTGTGTACTCCTCTTTTCATGCAATCATCCATTATCTCACATCCCTACATAATCTCAACCTCATCTCACAATATCCTCCACTTATCTCTCACAATCCTATTCTCACTCAACAAACCTTATCTACGTGAGTTACAACTCACTTACATCAATATATATATTTGCACACACACAAATATATAAATATCTAATGTTCACAATATTATTCCTAACATTCACTCCCCTATTGTTAACATTCGATATTTCCACACATACACTCCCCTAATGTGAACAATGTAGAGAAAAACATTCACACGTCTTCTACAGCTTGCCTGCCTCTGCATGCTCATGATCTTGGTATGCTGAACCTCTGTTCAACAAATACGAACCCCTGTTCGATAATAACGGACCTCTGTCCTAGGTACGAGCCCCTGCTCATGAACCTCTGTTCATCCTCTTCAAGAAAAACATGATGCTGCTTTTTCTTGTGCTTTTATCTTTCTACTATCACATATTTACATCAGGAGGTTATAAAAGGAAATACAATTCTGAACAGGAATGTAACATCTGTTCTTATTACAAACAATGAAACACACAACTAAAATACTTGGCCACCAAATCAATATCGCGGCCTCGTCGATGGTGCCTGACGAGAGGTCGCCGATTGCCCTCCTGCCTCCGTTGCCTCCAGCCTCCATCAGCATGCTGCTAACTCAGCAGAATATATCTTTGAATCTCATCAAGTTTCACATTGTACTTTATTTTATCTCTCCCCCGCAATGTGAAAACAATTATTTCCAGACGTCGGATAACACCGAAAATGCGTCTGTGAGGCAATTTTTATTTTTTTCAATATTTTGTCACTGACTCTTGACTCCACCTAAAATCACCTATTTGACACGACTTTGACAAAACAATAAGAACTACATAACATATGATGACTTTTTGACACTTTGACGATATTAACTTGACTATTAAAAAAAAATGACCCTATTATTTTGTTGATCAAAAAAACATATAACTTAGAATTTTTCGAGTAGAAATACCTATAGACATACTATTCAAACTATAGACAATTAAAAAGTAATATTTCAATTACTTTTTAAATACACTATTTAAATAATGACACCCTAATATAATATATAAATATCTAATGTTCACAATATTTGATATTATTTTGCTCGATTATAACAGATGTATCAAGAACCATGATCACAATGATTTCAATTCATTCGAGATATCAAATACATAGGTAAAGGTTACATTATATAGAGTGTGTACTCCTCTTTTCATGCAATCGATCATCCATTATCTCACATCCCTACATAATCTCAACCTCATCTCACAATATCCTCCACTTATCTCTCACAATCCTATTCTCACTCAACAAACCTTATCTACGTGAGTTACAACTCACTTACATCAATATATATATTTGCACACACACAAATATATAAATATCTAATGTTCACAATATTATTCCTAACAATTATGTACTAGTTTTTATTACTATCACTTTTAATTTTGCTGTTATATACAAGCTTTGACCTACTACTTATATTTTTCACATGCTAACGGGTGCTTCATGTGTAACATTTGTGTTGGTTGCAGATCAGTACAACCATGGCTATTTGTCACTCTTGATTTCTATTATTTACTATTTTTACAGGCTATGCCTTATGAATTGAATGTTTATTATTTACTTGTTTTGTTTTCAGCCGTAATTGTGTTGTGACATTGTGTGGGATGTCCCATGTATGAAACCCACTTTTTGTGGTTCATATTTTTGTGACACTTAAAGTGTTAGATTGTTTTATCGCATGATAGCTACTTTTACTACTAACACTCGCTACTATCCTATATTTTTACATGTTCCTTGGTTTCTATAATGTACATCCCCTGCCCTTGTAGGTATCCACTTCGATATGCATATAAGTATTTGGTCCTCCCTTTGGACTAAATTCTCCTATCGACATCACATGTACCCAAAACAAGGGGATATCTACTAGGTGAAAAATCACCCCTATAACATCTTACGATTTAGTACAGATCAAAACATTACAAACTACACATAGGCATACAAATACAAAATGACACCGAATAAGAATTTGACCTTACAAAAAGTAGATGCTAGCACCTAGTATTAGACAACAGTGTCAAGTACTTGTATCATCCCCAAAAGCTAATGTCCTGAAGAAATAATAATAATTTTTTTTTAAAACACAATATTTAGGAGTTTACAAAATAGTTCTCCAAAGAGTAGCATGCACTTGTCTCTAGCCAAAAATTGCATTCTATCTCCTACAATCAGCCATAATATGGAACAAACAGAACAAATCCATACATACCATCTGATTTGGTGATTATTGAGAAGAGTCCTAAAAGGATGGAAAAGTTGGACCTCTCTCCCCAATAGTTTTCCCTTTTAGCATGATATCACCCAAAAACTTGCTCTTGGTGTGAAATCACCCAAAACCTCACCATCGACATTTTAATCCAACAAATCTAAATAATTAAGACAATCATTATATCTCATACTCTCTTAAGTATCATGTGTACACTTTCATTTTCCACACTTTTGCACTCTTTATTTACTAATACATGTTACTTTGATTTATCATATGCAGAAGTTTGTCTAATTTCTTGCTCTAGTTTTATAGGTTTGTCCTTAATACCTGACAAGAAGCATCTCACATCAGCAAGTACAAGCTCGAAACATACTACTACACATATGCTTCATCCCTAGGTCCCACTTCCCTTTCCTCATCTCCATACTTCACATTATGATCACTTCATGCTTCACTTGTTGAATCAACTTGCTATTCACTACACTCTCTACAGGATCATAATGTACGCATCTTCTATATAATTTATGCTATCGAGTATTCACTCAACAACATAAACTGGGGAAATTTAGACAAAACATTTATACACCTATGTAGATTTCTAGGTCATAGAGATTACTAATATATACATGATTCCTAAGAAATAAAACTAGGAACTAGAATGTCTTTTGGGTATTTTGTTTGTGTTTTATGTTTTTATTGACCTTAAATACAATACATCACTATTAGTATTTGAATGATTTATCTTTTATGACCTCAAAATTAGCTTCCAGCCATAAAACTAACACCCAAGTGGTCATTTCCTTCCTTTGTGCTCCTAATCGTTCCCCTCTTCTCACTCTTTTGGGGATATTTTATACTTTTGGGTCGTGGATTCCTATTGTCAATTACAAAATTAAAGCAAGGAAATCACATATATAAATAGTTGTAGCTTTAATGTAAGGGACCAAGCATTAAAAATTATCTACTATCACCTAAGCTTGAATGAAAATTCACAATGAGCATCAAAGGGATCCATCGAGCACACTCATGCATCGAACAAGGGTCAGATCACTTCGCATAAATTTCATAGGAGGGAATGTTTTTATATTCAATTCCACACAATTAATACATATACTAAATTATAGATCTATCCCTCTATCACTATGTAACTCACATAAGGGAATCCTAGGAATCATTACACAAACATTCATAAAGAAATACATGGAGTCTAAGATGTAGTGCAATGCTCGATCATAACATCACTCCTTGGGTGAGTGTCGTGTCGATAGGACTCCACATTTTGCATCTTTTTATTAGATTTTATGTGTTTTGTCAACATGTGTAGGTGAATAAGGATTATGTAGCATAAATTAGAAAATAAAATCATACCTTGGACGAATCCAAATGAAGATTCTACCCAATGACATGTAAAATGAGTGGTGTAGCATGTTGAATGGAATAGTGCAAGATGTTTACAATGAAAATATAAGTGAAGAAAAGGATAAACATCCTAGGGGTGACCTTTGTGTGTGTGGAGTGATAATGATGTGTGTGTAGTTCCTTAGAATATCATCTTTGATAGAGTGTGCTTGATATTTTCTTCATGGTTGTTTGTTTTATCTTCTTTCCATGTGAGAAGATAAAACCTAAAAATAAAAAAACACTAGTTGATGAGCTAAGTAGACGAATTAACTTTATCTTGAAAAATATGTAAAATGGAATTGTATTTTTCAAAAATCTAAACCAAGGACTTAGAGTAAACATGTCGTGTTGAAAGATAACAAAGATAAAAATTATTTCATGCCTATAAATTCCATGCTTATTAGATGTTTGGAATAACATGAAGTATTTTCGTGTCCTATCATCAAACTAGGTATTTGAGCATCTTGGGATAAACACAGATTTAACAATCCTATCATTGATAAGGGAATGTATATTGGGAGAGCTTGGTCTATTTCACCACCTCAATCCCATTAATGATTAGAAATGGAAAAGTGCCACTACAAATGATCAAAAACCCTAATTTATAACATTCATTAGGTTACACATTATTCCAGGAATATAAGTTTCCTACATATGTCATAGGTATCATTCCCTTATTTATTTCTTGAATAAATAGTTTGTTCATGTTAATAATTTATTGAAATCTTAAACTCACTATGGAGCTACGAAATTGAATTAGTTTCTAACTATGGAGCTACTAAAACTGTAGACACAAAATCATGCACTTTGAGTCATTATTTAGTCTCGATCACATATTCCTATTTGCATGGTTCCTAAGAAAGAAGAATATTGATTAACCCATGTCTTTGGCCATATTTTGCTTCTTTTTTTTGCTAATTTCGGTCTTACACCTTTATTAGACCAGTTTGTCTTCTCATGCTTTATTTTTACCTTTTCTATACTTTGGAGTGTTTAGCCGTAACACCAATGTTAGGTGAACTCATCTCCTCCGGGTGACCCCGTCCTATTTAAAATTTACTCTCACTTTTTGGTCATTTCTAGATGTTTGAGCATCTTACTTTTTTTTAGTTGGCGTTTTTGGGGTTAGTTACAAAATTCAAGTGAGGGAATCATAAAAATATAAAGTTATGTGATCATAATAAGGGACCAAGCACTAAGCACTAGCTATCACCACCTAAGGTTGTATCCATCAAAGGGAAAAATAGCTAAATTTGCAGCCATCTAGATCCATAACAAAGCACAAATGTTGGTTCATCTCGCATCACACTTCATAGGAGGAGAGTCTATTATTTCCATGCACACATTTATCATAGTATACATCTAGTTAATTTCTCGGTACTTCAAAAAGTTTGAATAGCACAAGAGAAACCTAGGGCATAATTACAAACACACCTATAACTACATTGGAGTCTGAGATGTAATGCAATGCTAAATGATAATTCCATCAATTCGGGAGTTGAGGATAGTCGAACCCTTTATATGCATCTTTATTTTTTATTGGTTTTATGCTTGGTTTGGGGTCTTACAAGTGATTCTTCCATTGCATGTTTATGATGATATCTGGGAAAGTGTAACTTCATATGAACAATATGAAGAAAATGAGTCCATATATCTTACAATCCTGAAAATTCAGGTTTCTTACCATCCTGGGAATACTAGGATGACCATAATTCATACCAAAGGCAATGACAGTGCCCTTATCCTTCCCCAACCACCCCAGTCTAGTAAAATCCTCTAGATTTGCATTCTCTAAGGCTCTTGTGCTATATTTTCATCCTCTTATTCATCTAGTCGAATTGTAACACAATCCTATGATATCTTTGAATAATCTAAGGCTCTCCTTACCATCTTTACCCAAAGAGGGTTTTATACTTTCTTAGTTTAGTTTCTTGCATTTATTTATGTTATTCCATTGTTTATTTATTTACTATAAACTTACATTATATTAGGCTATGATAATAACATTCTAGTCTAATCACTTTAGTGCACCACACTCTGATCGGTCTTTTGGATCCTTCTTTGCAATATCATCTTCTTTATTATAGTTCCTAAAATTCCTAAAATTTATTTGTCCGATTTAATTCAAATGCATCCTAATTACCTAGTTGATCTTAAAAATCCTAGACACCATGTATCTTCCCGATAATATGCCTTTGCATCAATTAAGTGCTATTTTTTATCGTTTATTTGACAACCCTAGTCTTCATGATTCTCCATCTAATTAACTCATATTAGATTCAATTAAGGATTTACATTCTTTATTTACAAACAAATTTAAGGCTATGGAATCCATGATTACATCTCTCAAATATGAAATCCAATATCTTAAGGCTACTTCTCGATTATTTTTATTCTCCTTATACATCTCATCTTGATTTTATGTCTACTACATGTGATCATATCAGTGAGCTGCAAGTTATACGATTATCAGATCCTCTCACATTTGATCACAATACTATGCAACATAACATTCTTACTGAGCTCATTAGTCATCAATTGATAACTTTACCATGTACTCATTACTATCCTCCTTATCGGATATCAAAATATAAAGGTCATCCATATTGTAATTATCATCAAATTAATGGACATAATGACAATGATTACTATGATTTATAATTAAGAATAAAAAATATTGATTGTCGGGGCTTTATATCATTCATTGAACAACATTGAGTTGCATTCCCATATACAAATGTTATATCTCAATGGATTCCTAAATCTGATTCACCTAATTCTATTGAGCATCATCTCATCATTACTCAAGTTCCTTCTAAAAATTAAAATAATTCCTAAGAAACCACCTCTCAAAATCAATATAACGCCTCCTCCTCTCAAGTCATTTGTGGCATCACCAAATAAAATTAGGCAACCACATATCAAAATCAGTTCACTCAAGTGTTCTCGCAATGTCATAAATATAACAAAAGCTACCACCATTCAAGGATCCTCCACATTCTACTCCACTTTAATTTCTACTTCATTTTGTCAAAGTAATTTCTCCTTCTACGGATGGTTAAGACATATTTCGCCACCACAAATGGTCCTTTTGTTAATATTACCACACATGTTTCCAGCATTTCATGTAAACTTGGTCTTTAGTAGGTGACTCCTGATAACTCACTCAACATCATACACTTCGAGGGAATCATAACTAATCTACTCAAATTTCATACATTTTATAGATAACGTCTAGTTTTTTATATTCATTAGACACATCTTGATACATTTACATCACCATTACCCGATGACACACTCTTGTGCTTTGGTTCACACTTGACTATTTAGGCATTCTATACACATGAATATCACACACTCAATCACAAATACACATCGTGCATCTTCAATCCTACATGTTACGCTCTCGCATCCTACATCTTTTTCAAGTCGTGCATCTTCTACACTTGTATCATCTACACATCCAACATCACATCCTATACATCGCACATTACACTACACATACCGAATATATTATACAGCTTTATATATATGCATTTACTTCTTGTACTCACACTACCCGATGATGCATTATAGTCTCACGGTCCATACTGGGATGTTGATGGTATACATCACAAATGGACCACATCACTTTCCAACACTCAACCATTCAATCATTTTCTCATGCAAGATTGTTATTTTATTTATATACACCATAGGATACATCATCACTTCACCTATCATAATTTATTGATATACGCTTTAGTGTAAATCATCACACATTATCACATTTCATCTTTATGTCACACATCATCACTACATAGTCATCACATCCTCGCTATACATACAACACATCACTCAACCATTTCCCCATTACGCACACTCATTTATGGTTCATTCTTGACTTTGCTCAAGTGGCATAAACAAATGAACCAAATTTCATACAATTCCATTCACTCGAGGAACATGTGGCTCCTATCACTCACTTTGCATTCCATCCCATTTATCCATAACATGGTGCATTTCTTGTATCATTTACTCTTGTTTACATTTACTTGTACATGTCCACTTTATTACATGTGTTTGATAGATATATTATATATCATTATCTTTATCATACATAAATAACCGTTTATTTTATTTATAGTTGTGATAAAAGACCTTATAGGTCCATTACATGCAACATTGATGCTTGCCACCAATCCCACAATAGTTCCTGAGGGCATCCACATTCATACACTACAAGTGGTGTTGTTTCATTTTTGTTCATAACACATTATTTTATTTTTTTAAACACGCTTTGACATAAGTTTTATATTTATAACATGCTAACGGGTGTTTCATGTGCATCATTTTATATGTAAGAATATTTTCTTCCATAATTGTTTGTTATAATGTCTCGATATTGCTTGTTTGTGGGATTTTCCCTGTCTTGTGTGCACACTTTTATGATTTTAGCCTAGTCACCTTGATTGCCTTGAAACATTGAGAGTGGTATCCCATATTTGTAACATGCTCTTCTCATTATATTTTGTCTTCTTTTTCATTTGAATTTTTTTCTTCTACATTTTCTATGTATTTTATACTTGTCTTCTACTCGCATTCTTGTATGTACCAACACATGTTTCCTAGCCACCGTAGTGCACACCTCTTCTTGCATCACTTCATTTACTAACTCTTTACATTTAATATATTATGGACATGGATTTAGAACTATTTAGATATTGTGTGGTTTCATATTTGATCATTTGGTGACACATGTGTTGATTAGGCACATAATACCAATGTAGCATTATGATTGTTATCTTAGTTTCTTACATTATATCATTTTGGATACCGGAAGGTTGTGATAAATTTAGTTTTATGTCATATATGTTGGATGGATGTATGATTTTTTAATATAATTTGAATATCATTGGCTGATAATAGTAAATTAAATGTTATCATGTAATTAAATAGATAGATATTATATCTTAGTATGGGTACATGTTGTTTGAATATACTCATCTCATTTTGATATCAACTATTGCATAGTTAGAATAAATATCCATGACTAATTTATATATATATATATATATATATATATATATAATTTATCTGATTTATCAGATTAAGCATGTATGCTTAATGTGTGAATTGAGAGTATAGATTATAGGTCATATAGAGAACATGGGTTTTAGATATGCACCTCAAATTGCACTAGTGCTTGACTGGCTGAGTCCTTTATCCATGTATGATATTTGTATAACCTTGTGTGTTTGTGGTGTATTCATTTACGGGACATCATTGGTGATTCCTAATTTACCTATGTTATTTATAACTTGTAAAACCTTGTATTAAACTAGTTTAAAACCTAATTGTCCCCACATGCATTACTGGTATTATTATGTTAGTAATCTTGTTTTTAGTTGTTTGGGACTACCTAATCATCATTTAGGTGGGCCCCACCACCTCTTCCATTGAGCCACTTTACCCAATCTCTAATTTGGGCTAAATTTTGTATTTGGAAGGGTCTCTTTTCACTATTGGGGTCTCCCTTACACGGAAATGAGCCCCTTAGACCCTACCTATGGGTAGGGGTGTCTCTTTCAAGGTAAAATGGGATTTTCATCCCATTTTACCCTCACATATCACCATCTTGTAAGTGTGGTTGATTTTTGTGATTTTTAAATTTTGAAGTGTGTTGGCTTATTTGATTTTTAGAAAATTTGGGAGATTACTTCCTAAATGTCTTTTGTTTTATGTATATTGGGATTTTATAATATTTTGGTTGGAGAATAAGATGAGTGACACACGACACCCTCTCATTTCGAGGAATGTAATTTTATTCTTCTTTGTATACCTGCTCATGGAGAGGGGTAGGGACTTTGTCTTGTCTACTAGAGTTGGAGAGAGCTTGGAGCTTGGGAGAGCTTTGTTGTTGTTGAAGTTGGATAGTTATTTTTGAGGTAGGATGCTATACCTCTTTTTTTTTTTTTTATGGTATAATTTGCAAAAGAAAAATGGTTCTTTGGATTCTTGAATATTCGTGCATGTTGTTGTGGATGTCTTTTTAAATCTTGTTTCTTTTCATTTTCTCCATCCATCCTATATTGTTGAGTATTTTTGAATTGTAGTGGAAGAGGATGGAAATCCCCTCTTACATCACATGGCTTTATGGGAAATCCATGATGTTATTTATTTTTTAATTTACTCCCATCATATGGTTTGATTTGGAAGATGAATTTTCATATGGTTTGAACTACATCTTCCATTGTTTATAAGGAAACCATGTTTGGTGTTTGGGATGGAGTTATATGGAGGGTATTATGGATTGACCTATAAGGAGGATATTATGGAGATCATTTTAGTTTTCCTATGGTTAGATCAAAATATGGCTTATTAAGGGATCCTTTGAGGAAAACATGGATTTCTCCTCTTGTGATTTTTGTGTTCTTATAGTTGTTTTGAATTGAAATATTGTGTATGTGTTGTCACCCTATGTCTCCCCTTATGATATATTAAGGCATGACTTCTCTCTCTCCCATGGTCTTGGAGGGAGGCTAGCATGTCCTCCATCCGGTGGAGAAGGAATGTGATTGTACCATTTGGTTGGGAGGAAATCGGGCACATTTTATATTGTGTATTGAAGTTTTTAATTTGGCGTGGAAGCTTGAAAGTTTAGTTTGGAGAAAGAAGGAGAATAATTTAAAAATTTGGCATGTTGTTCCCCATTTTGGGAGGCTTGTCCACTTGAATTTTAGTATGGTTCTGTAATATTTGTTCAGTTTCTTCTATCTTGTGAAGAACATTTGAAGCCTTGTATCTATAAGATTATGTCATTTTATCTTCTTTCTTGAGAAGGAGGATTGGGATATTGTAAAATTGTTTCCACCTCTTTGTGGTAGACTCATATCCTTGTATTTTCTTGTATTTTATATCCTTGTTTAGTGAAAATTTGAAATGCATTTGCACTAAAAAAAGAATGTAGAAATGTTATTTGGGATTTGAAATGTATGAAAACTTTATATCATATTTGAGTTTGAAAAATATTGTATGCATAAAGCTCAAAAATGCATTTTTATTGTAGTAAAAAAATGGTAATGTGAAAGGAAAATGGACTAGTTGTTTCTGAGTTTAATTCAATGTATTTGGAATAATTTGAAAAGGTAGTTCTCTTAAATGTGTGATTTGAAGGTTAGTTTATATAGTAAATAAAAATGTTTAGTAAGTTGGATTACTATTTAGATTTAAATTGAATATACACCTCTTCTACATGTATTTAGTCCTCAATACTTTGATTGCTAAAGGAAATAAATGTTTGGTTATCTCTCAAAGAGGTGTGTTGAATTACTGGTAAAATATGACTTCTTATTATTAAAAAAAGTCTCCCTCTAATAGAAAAGGAAATATAAATTTTCCTTCCAACATTAGTTAATTCCTTTCGATTATTAAACGTGAAAAAAAAACATGTCATTTGGGTGAAATAATTAGTTCCATTTTATAGAAAGGAAAAGCTAGTTTAACTTGCATTTTTATTACAATCAAATTTGTTATTATAGTGTTATATGGGAATAAATGAATGCCCTTTTTTAATATATAAATAGATACATACATACATATACATATACATACATACATACATACATACATATATATATATATATATATATATATATATATATATAGACACACACACACACACACACACACACACACACACACACACATCAAAATATTAGAATATATAATCATTGATTTTTGAATTGAGGGAATAGTAAATAAAACAAAAAATGTGGTAAGGGGGAAAATTCCACGGCCTTTCCGTGACCTACCCCCAAAATCCCTTACTTACCACAATGGAGAATTATGTGAGGTAGGGCCATACCAAAACTCGAAGTGGTATGGCCGTGTCGCACCATAGCCCCCAACCTCCTCCAAATCCTCCACACATGTTTTCTACCCCCAAACATATTCCACACAAGCATTATACTCCTATCACAGGTCATTCAATCAAACATATGCTTAAGGGTTTTGATCCACCTACCAATGAAGCTATTAGAAATACACACACACACACACACACATGTAAAACCAAAAACTTGGTATAGAAAATATATACAAGTAGAGAAAATAAAATCCATATCCAATCTACAAACCATGGAAAGATGTGTGTAGACACCAAATTTGGGTCACACATAACCCCTTACCCTTAGTCCCCTTTAATTAATTAATGTAAAGTATTAACCTAACCATAACCCCTTACCCCACATTCATATTAATTTTCATCCTCACATTATTAATTAACTTAATTACTTTAATTAAGTTAATTTACACCTCACCATGGACCTATTCCTAGCCTATTAATTAACTAAGATTGAGTCTCTACTTATCTTAAATAATTGGGACTCTTTCAAACCCTAAAATTAAAGTCCTATTCCTTCTCCAACAACACTCCCACTTATCTAAGCACCAAACCTCACTTGCGACCTAGATTAGCAATCAAGATCACACCAAACATAGTAAATATCAGTTATTTTTGGTAACTTTGACTAATTCACCCTAACCGATGCCGGTTTATTCTCGATTTTCGCCGGTCACCTAAACCACCATTGGTTCCTTTATATACAATTTTACAACTCTTTACACGGGTTGGTCATTTAGTTTTGGGAGTTTAATTACAATCAACCTAGAATCGTAGAGCCATTCCTACATCTAAACGATGATGACACACCACCAGAGTGTAGCACAAGCAACAGGTTCTCTTCTAGAGCGTTGGAGTATCCACAAGAAGAAACAGTCAGCACTTCCACTAACCCAACCAGCCGTCACCTCACCTATAAACCACTAGCCACCTTTATTCACAAGATCTTCATAGCAACAAGTAAGTAATGTGGTTTTCATCATCTATGCTTACTTTACTATAGATCTTTTACTTCTTTCAGTATTTCCATTTTTGCTATTACCCAGATATCTCCATCTTCCCACCAATCCACCTACCCAACCATTTCAAGTCTTTCCATTTCTCTTAACCTCTTCCTTTGCATTCTTGAGTCTTCTTAGCCATATTACAAGCCTAACCACATCTTCCTCACTCTCTGTGCAATCATGAGGGTCTAAAAATCCATTTTTATTAATTTACCACCCATTGCCCCTACCAACATTAGTTTACCTTACCACCATTGGTTTCACCCCTATACCGACATTCGTCACCCGACCGATATCGATATATATGTCACTTTATACCCTCTGACCAGGAAGACTTCAATTCAACCGAAACCAACCCATACCTTACCCGATCAGGCCTCCTAGACACTTTATCGACCTCTATCGATCTATAAAAATTTAAATAACCTACCAAACCTCTAGATCTAATCATAAATTTTCCTATTAGATTAGATTTACTTATTGTATTAGCACGAGATACCTAAATCATACAACTATAGTAGGATTTCCTTATTTCATGGTATTTATTGCATTAAATTATATTTGAAAGTGGATTGACATCCTTCTAGGAAGCACCTCGCTTCTTGGATCTAGCACTTGCTAGGCAGTCCACTAACCTATATTATTAATATTATTTTGTGGTCTTGTTTTTTTCTTAAGTCCTTCATCCTAGCCAAAGGGAAGCTCTCCATGATCAGCTTAGATCAAAAGTCAACAATGCACGCATTCTACCTTCAACCTTTGATTTTATAGGTATTCCTCCTAACCTCTTACCTTATTTGTTTTACATAAACTATTCGTTAAACAATGTGTTTAAAACCCTACTTCCATTATTTCCTTGGCCTCTCCATTGCCTCCATTTTCTTCCCCGCTACCGTACTCGATCAAATGAGGGTAAAGTAAAAGAAAGCAAAAGTTATAAGGAAATCATAAAATGAGATTAGGGTTATAGGGAATACCTAGGATCTATGGTTGAATCTAAGTAAATCTAAAGCATCGATTTAATCCTCCCAACTTAGGAGTGTGCGAAAAATGTTAAATGGGTGTGGAATAAAATATAATAAGTGAGGAAGGCTCAGGGAGTTATTTCAACATAGGTCAGTAACACATGGATTTATTTAAAAGAATAGGGGATAGTATAATAATTTTTTTAAATAAATAAATAGTTGGAATGGGTCCATTAGGGACATGGGGAATGTATATTATTAAAATATAGTTAAATTAAATATTTAAATAAATAAATATTTGGCATGAGCTAGTATGGCGGGCCACTTTGGGACCCAATCCCAAATTAAATTTAAAATGGAAAAAGGGGGTATTCAATCACAAAAATAATAATATAAAATAAAATAGTATTAGTATGCTACCAATGGTTATAGTGCGAACATAGGTAAGAAGTTAATTAAATAATTTACTTTAAAAAATTGTTACGATTTTTAGGTGTTTGTGTTGTCTTGGATCATGCCAATTATGGGGCACTACATCTGGTATCAAATTTTGGGTTTCAAACATCGACACTTTAGATAATTGTTAAATTAAATTTAAAATGGTTAAATAAATAAATGTAACCCATTTAATCATTTCCACTACCTTAGTCAAAATCATAAACTTTTCCCTTTCCTTTCGTACAAAGGATGCCTTCACGAGGTATGAGGCACCAATACAATAGACATTTGGGATGTAAGTCACCTACGTGGGAGCCGTGTGATCTTGATTAGGACAAAATATATTAGAAGCATTACAAGAAATTATGGGAGTCTTCTAAGGAGTGTCCCCCGCACAATAGGAGAGGAGTGAGGAAAGGAGATTGACCATCAAGGAGAGGATACACTCCCAGATGAGGGTGCACACTCTGTGCCACTTCAGCAAGACACTCAAAGGTGAGCCAGTTCCATAGCCCCTCCATTCAATTTGAAAGAGTGGTTTCTCTTAGTAAAATCCATTCTCACAACAGAGGGACTGCTACAAAGAGGATGACCACATTCTCCAAATGTGGAGATGGTTGGGCATTAATGTTACGATCGTGACAAAGGTAATATGATTAGAGATCTTCTTCATCTATAGCCATCCTCTTACAAAGGGAACCAAGTATTACGGGAACTTGGAGAAGTGCACATTCTTTCGATGGAGGTGCGATGATTTGGATCACATCATTTCTAGGAAGGTATCACCATCGATCCTTCCAAGATTAGAGATATTATGGATTGGCCAACACCCACTATGGTGCGCGCAGCTTCATGGAATTAGCGAGGTTTACTACCGGATATTTTTTCAGACTTCTCTCAGTTATCACCCCATCACTTCCCTTTAGAGGAAAGGGAAGAAGTTTGTTTGGTTAGATAGATGCAAGCAGGCCTTCAGTACACTAAAGGAATGTCTCACTACAACACCTATTCTTGTAGTGTCAGATCCATAGGGTGAGTTTTTCATTTGCATGGATGCTTCCTTAGCAAGGCTTAGAGGTGTGTTAATGCAGGGGAGGTCAGGCGTAGTGGATTTTGAGTCTCACAAACTCAAAGATTACAAGATAAATTATCGACTTGTGATCTTTAACTTGCGAAGTTGTGCATGCTTTGGTTTGATGGAGGCATTGTCTACTTGGTCAGAGATTCACACTTAGGATAGATCACTTAAGTCTTCGCCACCTCTTCACTTAGCCCAATCTTAACACTCGTCAGCGGTATTGGATGGAGTTGATATGTGAGTATGATATGGAGATAGAGCATGTGAAAGGGAAGTAGAATGTGGTGGCAGACACTCTCGAGGCGAGACATGTGGTTATGGCCACCTCAATGAGCACATACTTGTGGAGGAGGATTCTTCATCAGCTTCCTCTTGATAGATACTACATTATAGTTCGAGCAGAGATCGAGTCTCAGATACCGCTCAAGGGTAAGTTTGAAGGTTTTTCTATAGAGGCAGATGGCCTTCTCAGGAACAGAGGCTAGATTTATGTTCCTAGAGATGGAGGCTTGAGGTAGGACATCTTGGCAGAGGCACATCGTGCACCCTATTCAGCCCATCCTAGGGTGAAGAAGATGCACACCACCTTGAGACAATTATATCATTGGAGAGGACTTTGGAGAGATGTGGCCTAGTTCATGTCATGATGTTTAGAGTTTTAGAGAGTTAAGTCTCGAGCATCATCATCCAACCGGAATTATCTTTCCTCATGCTATACTGGAATAGAAGTGGGACACCATTTCCATGGAATTCATTGTTGGGCTATCGATGTCGAGATATCACCACGACGCCATCATGGTCACAGTTGATAAATTAACAAAATTGGCTCACTTTTCTCTGGTGAAGACCACTTATACAGCTAGTGTAGTGGCACAAGTGTATCTTGATGAGATTGTTAGGTTGCAAGGGATTCCATAGAAGATCATTAGTGACTGTGATCCTTTGTATACTTCCCATTTTGGACTACCATGCAGCATGCCCTCGGAAAAAGATCAATTTCAGCACAACATATCACCCCGAGACAGATGGAGAGACTAAGTGGGTAAATCATATTTTAGAGGACATGCTCAGGATGTTTATGATGGATCAACAATCTAGATGGGAGGAGTACCTATACTTAGTGGAGTTCGCCTACAATAATAGTTTTAGAGTTCTATAGGCATGACTCCTTTCCAAGATTTTTATGGTAGAGTATAAGACACCTCTTAGCTAGGACAAGCTAGAGGATAGGGTTTCTCTTAGACCATCTTTGTTACAGGACATGGAGCAGTAGGTGGTATTGATCAAACAAAGACTACAAGAGGCGAGAAGAGAGACAGAATAATTATGCGAGATCGCATAGGACCGACCGTAATTATGATGTGCACATGAAGGTGTTCCTTTATTTTAGGCCACATAAGATCCCTATCCATTATGGAAAAAATTCTAAGTTATCTCCTAGATTTGTGGGTCCTTTTGAGATCTTGAAGCGTATCGGTCCTTTGGCCTACCATCTAGCATTTCCACCCAGCTTATCTTGTATACACGATGTGTTTCATGTTTTAGTTCTTAGGAGATATGTTGTAGATCCTTCTCATGTGTTAAATTGGATATCATTACAAAGCAGTGCGGAGTTCAAAGGGGTGATGGTGGAGCCCATTCGCATCCTAGATCACAAGACCACAGGCCTTTGAGGTAGAGATGTTGATCAAGTTTGGGTGCAATGGGACGAGATATGATGAGACTACACTACATGGGAGGATACTAATTTATTACCAGTTTAGTTCCCATATTTGTTCCAATGACTTCCGGGAGGAAGTCGAGTCTAAGGAGGGGATGTAGTGCCCAATTCCCTTTGATACCTTTATACCGATCATGACACTTGTTGACCATATTATGGACATTATTATAGTTTTGATTTAGTATGATGTAAGATATTTGATCATGGATTATTGTTGACTTTGATTCTTATATGATGCATGACGAATATTAGAGACACTTTATATGTTGATGATGTTATACTTTGTTGGACATGGTTATATGATGGATGTTGTTCGGACTTGTGATTTTTGGATATTGTAAGTAGCCCTAGAAATGGAAAATTATTGGATGATGATATAGTTGTTGATAAAACTATAATGATATTGTTAGATTACTTTGATGTTGATGTGATTATATGTCTAGATGATTTTAGAAATTTAATTATATTTATATTATTTTGAACGCTTCGATATGGCCACGAGGTTGAATGAGGTATTTTTGTTTTACAGGTTAAAATATCACAACAAACATTGGGGATTGGAGACCAACCACATTTGAATTCTAGATGAATTCAACATGGTCAACATGGTAACTAGTTTTGTTTTTGTATGTGTTTGTTAGTGTTAGGGATTTCTATGGGGGGATCACCTTTAAATGTGGCTAAGGGATTTTATGTATTTATTTTATTTTAGGTCCCTTTTGTTTAATTTTTGCATGTGTTTTATGTGGTGCACTTACCCTTTCATTTATTTAATGGTGTTAACATTGTGAGTAATCATGTTGTTAAGTTAATTAATTAAAATATATCATGAGAATGTAATTAGTATGGTTGTTGGTTATGATTTAAAGTGTGTAAGTAATGTGTAAGTAATATGTAATTGATGCGTAACTTAATCTTTAAGTGTGAAACACTCCATCTTCTTGAAATTCAAATTTGTCCTTGGAGACTGATTTTGGAGGCTAATGGGACAAGTTAAACTTGTCCCATACCTCTTAAATTTACATACCAACCTTGCCTATGGTTTGAGGGTTAAAATTAGACTTTTATAATGCACTTTGGGAAGACAAGTTAAATGTTGTAGTTTTACTTTTCTTACATAATTTAATTTTAGTCCTTATGGGGTATGGACTTGTTTGAGTGTGTAAGTAAATCTGTCATATTATTCACCCACCTATTTATTATGCATTGGAGAATGAATTTGACTTGGTGTTTAGGGTTAAGGATGTGTGATGTGACATCCTTCATGGATCCACCTCATCCTCTTCTCTTCCCTCTTCTATAAAATTTGAATTTCTTTCCTTGTTTTGGGTTGCTTCACTTTTGGGAGACTTCATTTTGGTTGAATTTTCTTGCTATTTTGGGAGCTCTTGCTTGGAGGAGTTTTGGAAGATTGTTGCAAGCTTGTGCTTGGTTGTTTCTAGATTTCTTGCATTTGGATAGAGCTTGCTATTTTGGAATTTGGAATAACTCCATCATGGAGAGGTAAGAGCTTGGCTCTTGAAATGCTCTTCTTTTGTTTAAGTAGATGTTCTTGTGTGAATGTTTTGGTATATATTGTGGGTTGTTGGGTAGATGGCCTAGGAATGGTGTATGTGAAGACTATGGAGTTATTTTGTGGGAGGAACAAGTGGTTTTAGGGAGATATAAGGGTGGAGGGAGTTGGGAATTTGGGTTCCATCTTACAAAGAAATAGCTTGCATTTATTTACTCATTAATGGGTGCCATAAGAGGTTGGGGAGATATAATAAAATGTGAGGAATAAGGGGTACTTGGGGGAGGCATAAGGGCATGAAAGGGTTTGAAATGATATTCATATATACATATATTTTTGGTGGGTTATACTCAGGTGGTGATACCCATTTTTTCCCCTTGGGAGGCATAAGCAGCATCCCCCATAGTTCCTTCTCCTTTGGCTTACTTGATGAAGCCTTAGAATTTTTGTCATGTGTTAATGTAGTTGTAAAACTACATTTTGTTTTTGTGTTTTTATTGTGAAAATGATGTGTGTATGTTTTGTGGAAGCCTGTTTCTGAGTTAGATCACATATTCTATTGCATTATGGTTGGGGCTCGGTGGCCAATGAAGAAGGATGGATTTTCCTCTTCATTGGATGTCTTGGTGGAGTGGAGAGCATTGTCTTTCCCCTACTCTTGTTATGATCAAATTGGAAGAATGAGAAGAATGCAAGTTGTTGTTCTAGAGCTAAGAAAAGATAATTTGAAAGTCCCTTGTGAAATGAAATTTCATTATAACTTTCCACTTAAAGTGGATGATATTGTAAATTTTTGTAATGGAAATATTTTGTATAGATTTGTAAGTGAAATTTGAAATGTAAAAGAGTTATACTTTGTATTCTATTTAGAAATAATGTGAAAGAATGATATGTGTTTGGTATATTGTATTTTGTAATCAAATGGAAAGGAAGTTGTAAGAGTTCATTTGAATTAATGAAAATGGTTATTTGTTGTCCATATGATGTTATTCCATTGAAATATGTGTTTAGCATACTCTATGAAATCTCTATTTGAAAAGTGGTAATGTGAAACACGTGAGAAGAAAATGTATTATTGTGTCCTCGTATATAATAGATATTTTGGAAGAAATAAAAAAAGTTGTAGAATTTCCTTTTGAAATCAATACATGAATGAAATACTTTTCTCAAATTGCATTGTTGTATTGAATTTGATTATTCCAATGTATTGAAATCTCTGCTTGAAAGAAGTAAATGCGTATGAAGGAAAGTGCATAACTCTGTCTTTGAAATGTGAAAAATTTGAAATCAGAATTACATTTTGGTCTTGAATAGTTTGATTTGAATCAACTAAAATGTGTTAGATTGGAGTTGGAACATATTCTAAATACTTGGAAGAATAAATGGCAATTAGACCCATCAAAATTTGATCCTTGTTATTTGTAATTTCAAACCAGCAATTATCTCAATAAAAAATTCATAGTTTGAGCTTATAATAATAAAATAAAAATTAAATTATTGAATTAGAGTAGTAGGCCCAAAACAAGTTCAAATAGACAAAGAAACTTAAAGAAATATCTCAAAATTTAGCAAAATAGGGCTCAAACCATTTTGCAATCATTTTTGTGTCAAGAAACGGAAATCTTTGAATTGTAAATCAATCGAAACATTGAGTCTTAAATACTTCCTTAAAAACACCTAAGAAAATCCTCCATGTCGATTTGACATGTTGAGAGAGGAAGAATATCAAATTAAACGTATCTAACAAGTTAAAATTTACCACTTGTTTGTCTTTGTGAAATCCTACAGAGCCATTTTCTTAAAATTGATCGCTTAAACTTTATCGAATAAAAATTAATGATCTCTGTGAAAAGAGGATGTCAAGATATTTCCAGAAATTCCTTGTTTTCCCCAAACTAAGCTCTCTATCAAAAGTTATGGCCTTCTGAAGTTTTCTTCACTTGGCGTTAAAATTTTGGGAAAATTTTCCATGGTAGGCCTGCGGCCCGAATTTTTCCCTTAAGCACTTAGAAAATTATTTTTTCCAAACTTTTCCAAATTTTCCCCACCAGCCCATAGCCAATCAGAGGCTACCATGTGGCACCATGAGGTGTCAGCGGAGGGGTGGATCCCTTTTTTAACTTAGTGCTTTCAAAAAAATTTGGGAAAATTTTCTAAATTTTCCCCACTGCCCGCAACCAATCAGGTGATGCCACATGGCATCATGAGGCATTGGCAAAGGAACGGGTCCCTTTTTGTATTTTACATCTCGTAAAACTTTTTAGAAGATCTTCCAATTTTTCCCGGATGTTCCACCGCCCGCATGACAATCAAGGGTCAAGCTGCAGTGTCGCATGAGGTGCCGACAAAGGCGCGGGTCTATGTACCCTCTTAGCCCTTCGAGGCATTAAGCCAATTTTCCCTCTTTGCCCCGCCTTCCCCTCATTTGTTTAGGAGATGCCACGTGTCCCTTTTAGACTCACAGAGTGCGGGTGCAAATATGACTTTCACCCCACGCAGGAGAATTTGCAAAATGTCTCCCACCACGCCGTTCTCCCCGTGGCTTTGACTTGTGAAGCGCCATGTATTCCTTGTGGACTGGTGGACCCACGTAAGTGCGGATGTAAATGTGGTTTTTCCCGACATAGAAATTTTTCTAAAGGTCTCCCCATGGCCCGCCAACCCACCCTTTGGGAAAATTTTCTCCCCTGGGCCCGCAAGCCCGCTTTTGGGGAAAAATTTCTCCTGAAGGCCTGTCGACCCATAACTTGAAAAATATGAGGATTTAGGAGGAATTATTTATATCAATGGAAAGGTGAGGAAATTTCCTATCCAATGGAATTAATTTAGGAAAATTTTGAATGTGTTAAGGGTAACAAATATCAATTTGAAACTTTAAGCTTGCTAAGGAGTGGGTATGGTGAGGGATTACCCTCTCACGAACCTAATTGAAACTTCTAACCTAAATTTTGGACCTTATGACATCTAATAATTATTAATAAAATTAATTTATACTCTAGTAGATTAGAATTGTTCCAGAACATGTTAGTGACAACTGTTGTCTTGTAACCTGGTTGTAGATTCTTTTAAACAAAAAGAATTATTCCATAATTTTTCCTAACTAACCTTAGGTTGTTTCTTATGTCTCAAGTGGGTTGTTTTAGCGGGTGTTACAAGTTTAAAACATGCTACAAGAAAGGTAAATGGAACCCCAATATATTTACAACACTAAAAAAATCATAAAAGGGTCGAAGGGCTAGCTTTCCCAAACCCTTTGATAAAGTGGAATTTTGGATAGTCAAGTATTTAACTTCGATGGTCAATTTGGGTCGGTAGGAAGAGAAGTCCTGAAGATGATTATACATCTCGGATATGGAGCTACAAAACTAGAATATATAGTAAACCTTCCTAGGTTTCTTTTTGAATTCATTCATACAATGGCCCGAGGTATTCTGGGGTATTGGAACAATCGAACATCATGGGTTAGGTCATTTGTTGTGCCAAACACCATTTTCTTGCAAATAAAAATGGAGAAGAAATATGGGATAATTTTTTATATAAATTTAAGAAAACCCGATATTATCGAGGGTAATATCAACTCCTTTTTCTCCTACAACTAATTTGGAAATTGGTGCCCCGTTTTTGAGGAAAAGAAGGAAATAGGTGGGGAGACTATACAAAAAGGAGAAGATTTGGAATAAGAATTAAAATTTTAGAACCTATTCTACCTTTAAAAGAAACTCCTTCCTCTGCAGTAGCTACAAGAGAGCTAATATTTGTCTCTGATAATGATAGTTCACCTAGGCAAGAGAAAGAACTGAAAATTAGAAGATCTAGGAGGAAACCTACTTCAACATAGTAAAGCTCCTCAAAGAAGTAGAATTCATAAGAGATGTAGAGAAATTGTAGAAGATATGAAAGAACATGAAAAGTTGGAAAAAGAAGTTGTTGATATTCAGGCGGCATGGCCATGACTCCTCTTGGACCAAGCCAAATTGAGATGGAAAAATAAGATGAGATATTTAAGGAATAGGTTTTTCAAGAGTTTGGTGAATCAAAAGCACTATCACATGAAGAAGAAGAGTTGGCATCTTGGAGACGGAAAGGGAAATTTCCTTTGGTAGAAGAAGAATGCTTAACCCCCAAATAACTTTCAAAGAAAGAAGAGAAACAACAGTTAGACGGGCTTTGTTCTTGTCCGGATCGAAAGTCATTATCAAACAAAAGGATGAGGAGTTGAACTTCCTCAAACTCAAGTTGGAATAGAGAGACATGCTCATTGGGGAACTAAAAATCAGCTCACGGACATGATTGAGGAATTAACAAGAGTTAAATGGCAGTTGATGGAGAAAGAAGAAGAATGTAAAATTTCCAGAAGACAAAGTGTTATGTCAACAGAGTCTCAAAGATAGACCTAATTAACTTATTGGCAACTCAAGTAGTTATGGAATGATACTTGCAGGGAACTCAAGGTGAAATTAAAACATCCAATGAGGATTTTAGAAGCAAGATAGAAGACGAACATAAATCAAGAAAGGAATGGGAAGAATTTTTTTACGAGAGAAGAGGAGACAAATTTAAAAATCTTTCCAAAATACAAATGGTTTACATAGTGAGTGAAAAATTGCTTGCATACTGAGAGACCTTCTCCTGCATATTTCATGATTCTAGAAGAACAATTCATTCCACAGGCATCTATCAAGAATTTCATGTGCCCTTCCACATGAAATAAAAGATGAATCGAGTTCACGACAACCTATTCTTTAGCTTGATTGGCAGAAGCAGCGAAGAATCTTCTTTGTGAACTCTATCTCTGTAATATTATGTTAGAAAAGAACACAAGCTTCATGATTAATTTGTATGTGGGATAATGCTAACTTAATGCATTTGTTTCTATTCTTCAAAATCAGATTGCATGAAAGGAAAGGTATTCTCGGCATTTATTGAAAGCTAGCTCATCTGGGTCTTTGCATGAGGACTCATTATGGTAAAATTGTAGTGCCCACTTCCCTTTGACACCTTTTTTATTATTGATTTCGATACTATCGACTGCACTTATGGATATATTATAGCGTTTTGATTTAGCATGTTAGTAGATATTAGAGATACTTTGAATTTGTAATGACCCAAAAATACCAACACATACAACACAAAGGAAATACAGGATAACTTTTTTTTTTTTTTTCTTGACACATAACATGACGCAACATGTCGTCACCAAGGATACAACTAACAATGTGAACAACTTGATACAAGGATGGCCATAAAGGCAGCACGGAGACGTTCACACCTATCAAGGACAATACATACATTTTTTTTCTTTTTTGACAAGACAACATGGAAGTCCAACCACATGACACACTTACATTTAGGGCATCCCATGAGGAAATTCTTATTAAATTTTCTTTTTTACTAAAATGTCTCTTAATTCTTAACTTATGTTCTTATAAAATTTCATGTAATGATTCACACAATTCTGTTCATGGGGAGGACTTACTGTCTTTTCAACTATTGACTAAATAGCTTAAGGCCAAGCTTTCTAAACTAGGATCATCAATTTTATGTCCAAGGATTTTTATTCATTTGATTTTAGAACATTTTCCATTTCTTACAAGGTTAATTAAACTTACTCAAGTCACTAACACATGTTCCACACCTCTATTGCACAAGTGAAGGCATAAGCTTCGATTGAGTGGAAAGTACCGCTTAGGGTTCATAACAATAGCCTTCTTGTTTAAGGATCAAATGTTGACCTTGCTTAAGAAATATCACCATGAATCAAGGCAAGGGTTAACAGAACAGACAACATAATTTAGCTTAAGGGTCACATTGTTTACTATCAATCTTTCATTGAGGTTAAGAGTTTATCGAGATTGGTTAAATATTCCATCTAGACTTTACTTAATTACGTTTGACAAAGGAGAACATTTCCAACGATATAGAGATAATTAAGGTTTTATTAATCAATTTCCCTCCTACTTATTAAATCCTATCATCTTCTAAAATCTAACCATTGATTTCACCATGAGATCATTTAAGGTTTCACCGTAAAAGGATAATGTTTATTAGTTTGGCACAGGAAAAAAAAATAATAAGTAATCATATTTCGTTACAAAAAGATAGTTTCCTCTTAATTGTTCCAGGTCTCAAAGGTTATCAAGTAGATCACATCTACATTAGTATGTTCATATAAATAAATTTTTGTTTAACTTTTATAAGGACTATCCAGGTCCACTTTATATTGCTTACAAAACTCATTGCTACTATGCCTTAGAAGGATTTACAACTCAACATTTTAACTCAAGAGAAAATTTTAACAGTACTTGTTTGCGAAAACAAAACAAGGTTACATCAATTCTTTCCAACACGATGCACAAACCAAAGGGACATACCATCTCTATTAATCTATGACTAGGGAAACAAGAGCGTAATAACATGGAACATGCCACACTACTATTCTAAGGATTTAAAATACACTAGAATATCCCATAACCAAGCGGTAATCAAATTTCATCTTTCACATGATAACCAAACAAGCCAAAGTTTCAACAGTTACAACAACAATACTCTACAATACATTCGACATTTTTACAAGGAACTTCATAAATTGTATAGATGAACCTTTAACACTCTTTTCCTCTAGTCTACTCGCATAATCCATCTGCACAAATATTAACTAAATTCAGTTCGCAAGAACTGAGCATGTTAAGACTACCCATAGCAACAGTAAGCTAACATTTTATAATATCATGAAAGTAAAATTCTAAACTCAAGAATGGATCAAATAACAAGTTCCACTAAACAATATGTTTCACAAGATGATGAGATTTATAACAGCCAACAAGGAGGAATCCCAATATTCAAGTGAGAGAGATATTCCAAAGAAAAACAAGGTGAGACCTTATTGGTGAAGACAATAAGGCTAAGAGTTTGAGATTTCAGTCCATAATCCTTATGGATTACGTGATTGAAATCTAACACCCAAACATCATTCTATTATTATTAACCAAAGAGATAAAGATCGGACAAATGACTTAACATATTCAAAATTACTTGTCAACAAGGTTGCATTAACGCACATCCATGTTTTAGGAAGAATATAGGTCCCAACCATATATGAACACAAATCGTCAAAGATTAAAGTTAACTTCACTCAGCTGAATAAACCAACATACATATAATACTCACAACATTATAACTAACTATCTGAAGGTTCAATATACCAAGCAATTCTCACCGAACCTAATTATTTTTCATCAAGAAGTTAAATAAATTAGATTCTATCCAACTAAAATTACATACAACAACCATAGTTGGATTACACAGGCAAGGGTCAAGAAGAAGTCTTTTCACCAAAGGTCGTTATTATCTTACATCACATAATCAGTAATAAACCCGTAATCCACCCCTCGTATGATCATTGTAAGAGTTAAGGACTTAGCTCACTAAAATATGTAACTGAGTCGATTCATACCTTTTCCATTTTCATACAAGTCTAACCCAATTCGAAGAAAGATAACCATTCTATTTTCACACATGCCTCAGTCAACACTTACTCAGAAGGTCCCTACCTGAATTATTGAAGGTTTGCTAAGCTACAGAATGGATTAAATAGAAACCCATTTCATTCGATACTTGAATTTAAACAAGCAAGGGATAGTCTGTTAAAAAAATAAGTGAATCGACACAAGATCCTCTACCGTGACCCAACACGAGTCACCAATCACAAGGTTTACGGTCAGCGAAGGAGGAAAGCAAAGCAAAATACTCCTCTTACGAACTAAGCCTTCTCTTCCGTCTCTAAAACAACATATGAATAGCTTGGGCATACCCATCTATCTCACGAAAGTCTACTCAACCAATCCTAACAATGCGCTCCAGGAAAACATCTGCTACTACTGAGTTCGTTTCACAAGGAAAAATAATTTACATAGAACGTCTATAACATCATACACTTTACCAAGAAAGAGAAAACTCTACAATTTTAATTTCTGCCTTTCACTATTACATCCATTTAGAATAAAAGCATTATCAGGCAGTCATAAAGCAACCTAGCCAAAAAAAAATTTAAAACTGGAATTAGAATTGTAATCGGTTTGAGATAGCTTTTCATAAATTACCATTATTGATCGACAATTACAGAACTAATAACATAAACAAAGGTTAAGTTTTTTTTTACCTAGTTCATTCATTTTGTCCATTGTGAAATAATTTTATGCTACAAAATACCATTTTCAAGCCGAGAGAGCAATTAATTGAGGAGCAAGGAAAAGCGAGAAGCCCGTTAAATGCCATAACAGATAAAAGAAAATAGAAGGACATTCAATTCATGACATAATAAAAAGGGTAGCAGAAGATTGTAAGGGCAGGTTTAACATGCCTGGTTTAAAACGCCATCTCAATGCATCTGATTTTTTCAATGCAGCGGCTTGCCCTTAACCCGAAGTGCTCTGCGAGCTCGTGCTAGCGCCCCATACACGCGGTGAAAAACAGCTACAAGGACAACCCCATGATTTGAAGCTCGGACACAAGACATAAAGATTACATCACGCTCCTAGCTCTAAAAGGCATCTACCGTAATGAAAAAAATAAACCTTCTTCTTCATCAGATTGGGGACAGCATCAAACTCTCGGTGCAAACATTACAGCTGTAGCTTGTAAGGTGTGATAATTCCAACAGAAAACTTTATGCCTGCCAACTTGGTGACTCATTGAAGAAGCTCATATAATAGCAAAGCAAATTGTGTTTCATGAATATTCTGATATGAAACAGATTGGCCTCTATGAGGTTCTCTTCCATGAGTTTCATCGTACAACAAGTAAGATCTCAATAGGGAATCTTTGTAAATAAATTTCATCAGTCTGCTGGTAACACCCTCGTTGGTCGTCAAATAGGACTTTTAAGAAGAGCAACAGTCAGGGGACAAGAAGTCCCTCCTCTTTAATGGGAGAGGTTCCCTTATTCAGAAACGAACTTATTTACAAATATACAAAACATGATTTTATAGTTGAACTTGGATATTACGAAAGTGTTTTCCACAAGGATCATCAGTTACAAAAGGACTGAGGAAAGGGAATACGAGGGTGAGCAGAAGAGCAACATGCAGGATTATAGATAGCAGAATAATCCTTTATGTATACGAAGTTGCAGTGAATTTAAAACAAGATCGTTTGTACAAGATGAGATTACCAGACACAAAGTTCTGTAAATAATCTTCTTCAGATTCATTAATCAAGGACACAAAGTTCCTTCTTGGTTATACAAGATCACTATACTCGCAATATTTGAAAATATGCAATCAGTGAGACTAACGAACTAGAAACAAATGATCTTCACGAAATTAAAAGAAAACACGAGAGATAACGAGAGATTGGATAGACAATGAATGGAAAGTCCTTTTGTATTGATTTCTCTATGATCTATTTACACTTCCAGAAAATATGCCAAGTTCTTCCTCCTTTTTCAAAATGGCGCAAAGAAGGCCATTATATAGCTTACAATTCGGTTACTCCTCGTAACCGTTTCTTTTAACTAGAGAATAGTTAAGGAATGCCAAACGCAATTTCTTAACTAATTACATGGAATACGAAAGGAATGGCGAGAAGAGAGAAGGAAGGGGAAGGAGACAGGTGGCCAGTTCTGAGAGGGACCCACTGTCTTTGGAAACCGCTGCTTGAGTTTCTTCCACGTCTCAGCCATGTCCTTGCCACGAGGGACACGCCAGAATTTTTATCTTGAGAATGACAATGAATATCTTTGGAAACTGATGTAACCGACGTCTTGAAAGTTTCGTCCTTCGTAACTGCTTCTTTAGTTCTCCCAAGCCTCCTCCAGGATCTTGATCTTCATATTGATAATAACAGAGCTGCAAACCAGGCTCGGAAAGGAGTTTCAGAGGGAGGGGACATGCGCGGGTTTTCAAATTGCAAGGGTTCGAAACAATGTAAGAATTGCAAAGGAAGTTTTGCCCGTTACATAGCCGTTGAGGAGAGAGAAGGATAATTAATGCGCATTTGAATTCATATTTTGAAAAACAGCATATTCGGGAAGAGTGGGAAAAACTAAGTATGAATGACCGTTGGTTCGCTTGGGACAAGTGAGACGCGAATGCATGAAACACGCGGCTCGGCCGATTCAAAGCAAACGGGAGAGGACGCACAAATGCATTTTGGGACATTTGGGATGGAAAAGAGCGAAGTGCGCGACTCGGGAGTTTCGGCCGAAAATGGGACAACTTGCACTTTTTAACTTTGGGACATTCGGGACAAAAGTTCGAAGTCGCGGTTCGGGTGTTTCGCCATCGGGAACAGAATGCACTTCGGAACTCTGGGACGCTTGGGACGAAATCGGGTGAATCGGCCGAAAATGGAACAGAGTGCACTTTAAGTTTGAACTTGAGAAATTTGAGACAAAAAGTTCCGGAGTACGCGACTCGGCTACTGGTTCGGGTGAAATTGGAATAGAGCGCACTTTTGAAATTGGGACATTTGGGACAAGAAAGTGCGAAATGCGGTTCAGTTCCAGGTTTCGGCCGAAATTGGAACATCTCGCACAGTAACTTCGGGACACTTGGGACAAAAACTTCCGACGGGCCCGAAAATGGGACAAATTCGGAGGTTTCGGCCGATCGGGGAACAAAATGCACTTTCGTACTTGGGACAGTTGGGACAAAAATGTCCGACAGGCCCGAAATACTTACAGAATGACCCAAAACTTAGATTTTTTAGACTTCCAAGACTTTTTTCACACCACCAGCTCGACAGAAAAGACACTTAGACTCAAAATTTTGAAATTTTTTACTTTTGACAGAGTGGGGAATTTTGAGTGGACAACAGCTGGCTCCTTCTGGGGATGACTTGGCATAAATTCAAGGAATGAGACAAGGCAAGAACTTAGACAAACTTGGTGAAGCAGACCAGTGCCTTATCCCTTGGGCAACGGAGTCAAAAACAGACCAACACAGAGGGCAACACACAAAAGCAACAGAAGGGAAACACACCAAAAGCAGAGAAGCAAAACAACACTGTACAGAATGTACAAAGGGACTCCCTAGTCACCTAGGACTTGAACAATTTGAGATACTGCCCACTATAGGGAAGTGGGAGGGGAGAACCATCCATGTTGAATGGTGAATAGGAAAAATAATTTTAGCCTTCAACAATTTTTCCATAAATCTCCCCATAAAGAAAGATGATGTCACTATTTTGGGGTCAGTATCCTTTGTTTTTGTTGCTTGAAAGGCTTGATTCCTGGTTTGAGAGGGATAGAGTGCTACATATCTTTTGGCTTGAAGGCTTTTAGATCTTCATAAGAATATGCAAGAACATCCCTATACCTCCTTAGAAGATCAATTGCTTTTCTCCTCTCATCTCATTGTGCAACATTTTCCAATGTTCACGAACTTGGGGTCAGTAGAACTCCCAATATCAATCTTATCATACTCAGCTGATTGCTGAGGCCCAGAAGAAGCTCTAGATTTCACATACCTGTCATGCTTATCAAATAGTTCCTCCAAACTCACCAGCCCTTTAGGAATCTTGTTTCCTTTGAGCTTAATGCACCCTTCCTGATCTGTTTCTTCTCCTTGGGTGACAGCTTGGCCAAAGGACACACTTTCACGAGGCAGGTTGTCACTTCCCTCAAAATACAGTTGTTCAAAATTACCTTTGAGTTCCAGGAAGGAAAGCAAATGCTGATCATTATTGAAAACCTGCCAGTTATTGGCATTATCAGGTACACTAGGCCGATGGACCATCTCAATGGTGAATTTATCCCGAGAAAAGTCAGGATGAGGAATCAGCAGTGACCCTGAGATAGCCAACGAATCAGCCCTGCTGTTCTTTTCCCTAGGTACTGCTTCAATAGAGAAAGCATCAAGGAACTCAATAGAATCCCAAACCTGATTCCGGTAATGCCTTAACCTTCCATTTTTTACTTGAAAAAGGTTTCTGACCTGCTTTACAATCAACTCTGCATCACCACGAGCCAGAAGATTCTTTATACCTTGTTCTTTGGCCACCTGCAATCCGAGAATGAGAGCTTCGTATTCTGCTGTGTTATTAGTGTTCTCGAACTGCAACTTAAATGAAAAAGGATGAAGGACACCTTCTGGTGACACCAGTAGAACACCAGCTCCAGAACCAGCTGAGGAACAACTTCCATCAAATTCTAAAATCCAAACCCCGTTAGGATCTCTAGGAGACACTTTGGGGGGTGGGATTTCGTCAGGGGACATAATCATGTAGTTGCCATGACCCATATCCTCATAGAGTATTTGTGCTCTAGGATCATCCGTTTTCTACACAATATACTCAGACTGCTTTTCAGGCAACAACTTCTTCATTTGTCCATTGACAGGCACGAGTGCATGCGACCAGTCCATCTGGATTTCCCCACCCACATCTTTGCAGAAGTTCCTACTTAGCAACATCCCATATGAAGGAGGGATATCTGCTACTAGGATGGTAGCCAACACTTTCTTTTCAGGCAAGGCAGCAAAAGCCACTTGTGCATCTTTAATCCTTCCAACCAGAGGCACTTCTTTACTCTCCATAGAGTAGCAAGATCCATAAGTACGAGTGAGGGTTAAGCCTAAAGCATGAGCTACTTTAGCTGGCATGACATTGTCCGAGGCTCCTGAATCTATGACACAATTACTGAGTCTATGGCCAGCTATGAGAAGTGTTACATAAAATGGTTTAATTTTGTCACCAGGTGAGGTGACAGCAGCTACCAGACTGGGCTGTGGCGCAGAGGGAGGAGTAGGTAGAAGGCCTTTAGAAGTGGTCTTAGAGTTGGAATTAACAAAGTGGATCATTTTGGCAAAGGCTTTGGGATGGGTTTGATAGTACTCAGCTTCTGAGATTTGTACCTTGGTCTTTTTCAGGTGATCAACAATATCAAAGGATCCAGAAGTGGATGGGCCATCATCATTTGGAATTCTAGGCTTATCAACTTTAGGAGAAAAAGAAGAAGCAACTTTGGTAACTGGATTGATAGGACTCACCTTCTGTGTAGACGAAGTAGGGATAGGAGATCCTCTTCTTGCAATTACAGGGATAGTTGCCGACTGCTCCTTGGATTTCTTAGGTGGCTGGGTCACCTTCTCCCTCTGCTTTGTCTGCTCTCGAGTCATGACAGCAAATGATTCACTATTCATGTCTGCTACCACTTCATCATAGTCATCTCCATCATCAATGCCTTCGGTGGTAAAGAAATTAACTCGAGATCCCTCAAGTTCTTCCGCCTCATCATCAAATTCCTCCAGGAACTCCTCACAAGCTTCATTATCTTCATCATCATCTGGTTCTTCAACTTCACAGGTTGCATTCACAGGGACTCTAACAGGAGGTCCTTCAAGTGCTAATCTTGTTTGAGAAGTAGGCAAACGATTCCTGGGCTGGAAATTTCTCCTCGGAATGTCTGCATAAGGAGCGTGCTGAGCCAGTTGTTTCTTTATAGCAAGAAGATCATTCGCAAGCTTCTGAACTAATGGGTCAGTGTTAGGTCCAGGGGTGGAAGAGGAAGAAGCAGCAGACTTAGATTTGGAAGTGTCTCTTCTCAACTTCCCTGACATGATCAAGTCATCCTCGACACTAACAGCCAGTTCTTGATCCAGAACTAACGTTCCGAGATTAGCCCTTCTTAGTGCATAACTAACTTTGGGCGTTTGAGCATTTAGAAAGAAACATTTTTGGATTTGATCAACAGGTCGGGTATTTACAGGAATTTTGTTGATCAGTCTGTTGAATCGAGCCACAAATTCTCTCATGGGTTCTGATGGATCTTTCTTTATCTGAGAAATTTGGGCAAGCAGGGCATGCACATCTTCTGCCGGCTTGAAACGGTTTTCGAACTGAGTTCTCATTGTATTCCAGTCGGTGATGGCACCAGCCGGAAGGTGATAGAACCAATCAGCAGCATTATCCTGTAACGTCTCAACGAACAGTCTTACTGAGACGTCTTCATGTTCAACTCCCAAAACTCCACATGCAACTATGAAGGCTGCAATATGTTCATCAGGATGTACTTTGCCATCACCTTTAAATTTGGGGAAGTTCTTCCGGTTACCTCTGGGTAACTCATGCAAAGGCTGAGTAAGGGCCAGGGCCCGACACGTTGACCCCATGGCAATTGTGCCGCCATTCTTGGAAAAATGGCTTGGAGAGGAACTTTAACACCAGCGAGAGTCAAAGCTCGTAGATTGGGACTAGCAGGTTCTGAAGGAATACCACCCGTAGGACTTCTATCTTGAACAGGTGGAGTGCTCGTTGAACGAGTTCTTCTATTTCTTGTTGAAGGGAAAGGAAAACCCTGCTGCTCCAAAAGCTGAAACTGAGAGTCTTCAATACCAAGGGTCCTTCTCCCTCGAGTAAAACGCGGAGTCGCCAGATCAAAAGATGATCAAAAATTACAGAACTGGAATGTGATTTTCCCCAGTGGAGTCACCAAAAACTGTTGGTCATCAAATAGGACTTTTAAGAAGAGCAACAGTCAGGGGACAAGAAGTCCCTCCTCTTTAATGGGAGAGGTTCCCTTATTCAGAAACGAACTTATTTACAAATATACAAAACATGATTTTATAGTTGAACTTGGATATTACGAAAGTGTTTTCCACAAGGATCATCAGTTACAAAAGGACTGAGGAAAGGGAATACGAGGGTGAGCAGAAGAGCAACATGCAGGATTATAGATAGCAGAATAATCCTTTATGTATACGAAGTTGCAGTGAATTTAAAACAAGATCGTTTGTACAAGATGAGATTACCAGACACAAAGTTCTGTAAATAATCTTCTTCAGATTCATTAATCAAGGACACAAAGTTCCTTCTTGGTTATACAAGATCACTATACTCGCAATATTTGAAAATATGCAATCAGTGAGACTAACGAACTAGAAACAAATGATCTTCACGAAATTAAAAGAAAACACAGAGATAACAGAGATTGATAGACAATGAATGGAAAGCCCTTTTGTATTGATTTCTCTCTGATCTATTTACACTTCCAGAAAATATGCCAAGTTCTTCCTTTTTCTCAAAATGGCGCAAAGAAGGCCATTATATAGCTTACAATTCGGTTACTCCTCAAATCAACTTTCTTTAACTAGAGAATAGTTAAGGAATGCCAAACGTAATTTCTTAACTAATTACATGGAATACGAAAGGAATGGCGAGAAGAGAGAAGGAAGGGGAAGGAGACAGGTGGCCAGTTCTGAGAGGGACCCACTGTCTTTGGAAACCGCTGCTTGAGTTTCTTCCACGTCTCAGCCATGTCCTTGCCACGAGGGACACGCCAGAATTTTTATCTTGAGAATGACAATGAATATCTTTGGAAACTGATGTAACCGACGTCTTGAAAGTTTCATCCTTCGTAACTGCTTCTTTAGTTCTCCCAAGCCTCCTCCAGGATCTTGATCTTCATATTGATAATAACAGAGCTGCAAACCAGGCTCGGAAAGGAGTTTCAGAGGGAGGGGACATGCATGGGTTTTCAAATTGCAAGGGTTCGAAACAATGTAATAATTGCAAAGGAAGTTTTTCCCGTTACATAGCCGTTGAGGAGAGAGAAGGATAATCAATGCGCATTTGAATTCATATTTTGAAAAACAACATATTCGGGTAGAGCGGGAAAAACTAAGTATGAATGACCGTTGGTTCGCTTGGGACAAGTGAGACGCGAATGCGCGAAACACGCGGCTCGGCCGATTCGGGTGAAACGGGGAGAGGACGCACAAATGCATTTTGGGACATTTGGGATTGAAAAAGAGTGAAGTGCGCAACTCGGGAGTTTCGGCCGAAAATGAGACAACTTGCACATTTTAACTTCGGGACATTCGGGACAAAAGTTCTGAAGTACGTGGTTCGGGTGTTTCGGCCGATCGGGGAACAGAATGCACTTTGGAACTCGGGACAGTTGGGACGAAATCGGGCGAATCGGCCGAAAATGGAACAGAGTGCACTTTAAGTTTGAACTTGAGAAATTTGAGACAAAAAGTTCTGGAGTACGCGACTCGGCCGGTTCGGGTGAAATTGGAACAGAGCGCACTTTTGAAATTGGGACATTTGGGACAAGAAAGTGCGAAGTACGCGGTTCGGGCGGTTCGGCCGAAATTGGAACATCTCGCACAGTAACTTCGGGACACTTGGGACAAAAACTTCCGACGGGCCCGAAAATGGGACAAATTCGGAGGTTTCGGCCGATCGGGGAACAAAATGCACTTTCGTACTTGGGACAGTTGGGACAAAAATGTCCGACAGGCCCGAAATACTTACAGAATGACCCAAAACTTAGATTTTTTAGACTTCCAAGACTTTTTCACACCACCAGCTCGACAGAAAAGACACTTAGACTCAAAATTTTGAAATTTTTACTTTTGACAGAGCGGGGAATTTTGAGTGGACAACACACCCTCACCTGTCACAAAACGATTTTGGAGATACAAACTCAAAGCATGCTCTGGATCTCGAAAAAATATATCCTACTACCTTCATCTCACAAGACATTTTCTCCAACATTGCATAGATCTCCCGGCCTGTGGGTGTGATCATGTCACCCATATTCCAGTCTATTTTCCATGTGATAAACATCAATGAAAGGGTTTGGACTGCTATCCTCCTATCATTCCCAAATGTAACCCCATAACTTGCGAAATGAAAAAAATAACCGAGGAGAATGCCAAGCGAGAATGTCGATTATATAAGTAGCATGCAATATTTACATAGCAACAATAGCCTATTTCGTGTGTCTTCTTTCTTTCAAATCAATCATAACCACACGGATATTGTCTCCAACATTTCTTCAACAAACCCAGTGCCCTTCACGTCACCGCCCCCTTCACCCTCAACAACGAACCACCTACAAAGTCAGTATATATTGCTTTCCTCCAAAAAAACCGAGAGCTTATATGTTCTATCCATATCTACAACATATTCATACGCAAATCCGCATACACATACTTATATTTATAAAGATAATAGTGGCTTTAAATTCTACGACTATATTCTATAGCTATAATCGAAGAGTAGTGCAAAGTGCAGAGTTATTTTTGTCCTCGGACCTTGGGAGAGAAAGTGGCATACCGAGATGCACTGGCCGGTGGAGGCGCTTATGGGAGAGAGGCTTTCGACAAATTGGGATTTCACGTTGCTCACACTTGCCTCTCGAAACACCCATAGTCTCCTATTGTGATGAGACTGCATATCACCATTTCTATCCTTTGACAATCTAATGGGAGGAACGTCGGAGAGGGTGAGCTTACTGATTTAAATTTTGGTGCACACATCATTCAGAGACGTCCCTTTTCCATGCTTTACACTTTCCGAAATGACTTGCAATCGGCTTCAGTAAACTCGGCTTGCTTTGATTGACTTCCTCCTCAAACGAACTCATCTTAACCTTCATTTCACCATCAAAGGATCCACTGTCCAGAACACGCTGTAGCAATTCATCTGTTGCAGCATTTGATGGAGCGCAACAAGCATTCGTGGTTTTGGGCAGAAGACAACCGAAGTAGCCCATGTGACAATAGATGGCAAGTCAAAATTTTAAAATTGGCAGGCGCGCCACAAACCAGAGTTAAACATGCCAAAAAGGTGCAGGGGTCTTCAAAGAAATGGCAGGTATGAGACAAACACAGGGAAGATAAAAAAATCTGATCCTTTTTGAAAACTACGCGCCGCCAATAGGAGGAGGAAGGCATACGGTGGGTGGTTAGAAAACAATTAGTTTCATTAATCCCCACCAACATATGCCAAACAAGGCACCAAATAAAATAAAATAAGGAATATGGCGAGGCCATACACTCTATCATGCACCCCTCTTGCTAGAAAACAAGGAAATAAAGAGTCCAAGGACAACAATGTAGCCCACGTCTCCTCATGTCTAGCCTGCCGTCATCCATAATCCAACGTGGGAGGAAAGGCAATGGACGCAACAATAAGTGCACCCCGAATTAAGAATTGCAATGAGGCAAGCGTGTGGGATCGGCTGGCCATCAAGGCGGGAGTGACAAAAATCAAAAGGATAGTTTAACGATAACAGAGGATGATATCGATAACAATTGATATAAAGAAGGTAATAATAAAATACAATCATCGATCAATAATACAATCGTAATGTCATTATCATTATTATTATCATTATTATCATTTTACAGCTTCTAAAATAATTATCAATTATATTCATAATGGTCAGCAATCGAGGTCGATTTAAGGCACAACGACACTCCATGCATAGCACTCGATCGCCACAGATGAATAGGAGTAACGTAGAACAGGCATTACATTCTCCTCCCCTTAAGAAAGCATCATCCTCGATGCGACATTACACGAGGAAAGTAAATGGTTCGCAACCAAGAATAGGTAAAGGAGAAAGTACACCCTATGGTTTAAAATTTTATTTGATTAAAGCACGGTCATAAGGTAGCCTTAGGAACATTGATAGAATTTTTAACTTTCAATGTTCTGTGAAGATTGGCAGTTCTTTCTTGTTCATCATTTCATTAGTCTCTTTCATTAGCACTATTCTTAGTTTAATTTCTTTTAAAATTTCATCATTGCAGAGTCTTGGTTTATTCTTTATTGTGGGTGCCCAACATGAACTGCTAACACAACACCCTATTAGGTTCAAAAGACACTACAGATTCACAAGCACACAAGTATATACTTCAAGATTGTATTACACCACAAAAGGTTACTCAAATACGGAATGGATTAGGCACAGTCCACATAGTACACGTCACACATCAATGACTGACATACCAAATACTCAAACAAAAGAGTACTACAATCCACCAGACATTTCCTCAATTTGCATCAATGAAAGACTCACATAACACCAAACCATGCTACAGGTACATAGTGTCCACAAGGAATCAATGACATAACCGCAACATCACAACACATATCCATCTCGACATGAGTAACACATACATCAAAAGACCACTACCAAACAGCACAATAACTCAACATATATCCCAAACATCAACCATACGAGACAAATATCATAACCCTCCCTCAAACTCTTATGCCTCCCTCAAGTCTCTTATGCCTCCCTCATACTCTTATGCCTACCTCAAGTCTCTTATGCCTCTCTCAAACTCTTATTCCTCCCTCAAGTCTCTTATGCCTCCCTCAAGTCTCTTATGCCTCCCTCAAACTCTTATGCCTCCCTCAAGTCTCTTATGCCTCCTCATACTCTTATGCCTCCCTCAAGGAGGCCGGTTGACCCTATGGTCCAAGACACATAGAGTTAGAACACTCCTAACCCAAGTGACATAATAATGCGTGGTTCAACAACCCGCTAGTTATATGTACTCCTCATGAGGCGTACCCCATACAACGAAGTGGGTCCATAGGTCCAACCAATCCATGGTGCATCCCATGATCCTATTCCACACATCACGAAATTAAACCAGCACAACAATCCAATCAAAGTGCCAAGTGGCAAAGTACAAGCCTTGGGCAAGGCGGTAAAATTCCAAATTTAAAAGAAGACCCAAAATCAAGCAAAATAAAATGACCAAATGGCCATAGTTAGTATCAAAATCCCCATGTTAGTGCCACAAACCAAGGAAATGCCCAAAATTGTAAAGCATTGCAATCAAGAAAAGTTGCTGGTCCTTACAAAATAAAGAAAAAAATCAATTACTTAATAAAATCAACTTATAATGATGTCACATTACGATAACCGTGTGGCCTTATCTAGCCACCAAAGGGTACTCAACGAGTTGCTAGCACTCGGAACATTGAGCCTCTCACTGTAAAATACATATCAATAATACCACTATCATCACCTCCATCTCGAATCATCCCGCCACCACTTCGACAAGGCTAAACATAGTCATAGTTGCACTTAGGTTGCAGACATACAACCACACATAGGGAGAGAGGAAAGAATCACATGTTATCTACTAAACCGAGTTTTGGCTCGAGTTATTGGCCCATGGTACACCATTCCTCACTCTCAACATACACTTCTACTGATTTCCCTCAGGATCGGTTAGCGTAAGGTTCACAACATAACATACAACAACATCACTAACATAACGGTGGCGCACACATAACTACCATAGCGTCTTACATATGGTACATATACAGGGTAGATCACGATCATACATTCACTGAGTGTAACACATCACTTTACCACTTTCTGCACCCAAGGTGCAATCACCATACGATAGGGTTCATACACTCACCGTATGACCCAAAATCACAACTTGAAGCATTACATATTTACACAATCATACATACGATGAACATAGTACATCACAACATAACATCCATTGCTACATAACAAGGTGATACACACATCTCATCTAACAAGATAAAAACATCATGATACAACTCGTTTCTTTTAACATCAAACTAGTCATACAACACATTGATACACCCACATATCACAATATGCCGCAATGCTCCAACACTACGTCATCCACATTAGAATTATTTTCACACATCACAAACAATAATTCACACGTGAACTCTTCCTAGAATCCACAAGAAGGAGAGAGAATACTCCCATCCCCAACATATCAACATGATCACAAACACGCACAAGGTGACATACCCATCATGTGCGTTCACAATATCACAATTACGACAATAATCACATCACGTTTAAAGCACATTACTCTTCCAATATCTACCACCATCATGCAACATCATCATCATCATGCAGTATCATCATGTAACACCACCACCACCATGTAACATCATCATATAACACCAATCCGGCCCATAGGTTTGAGAGCATGAACCTATGCTCTGATACCAAAATGTAACGACCCAAAAATACCAACACATACAACACAGTGAAATACAGATAACTTTTTTTTTTTTTGACTTGTTTGACACATAACACGACGCAACATGTTGTCACCAAGGATACAACTAACACTATGAACAACTTGATACAAGGATGGCCATAAAGGCAGCACGGAGATGTTCACACCTATCAAGGACAACACATACTTTTTTTTTTCTTCTTTTTGACAAGACAACATGGAAGTCCAACCACATGACACACTTATATTTAGGGCATCTCATGAGGAAATTCTTATTAAATTTTCTTGTTTACTAAAATGTCTCTTAATTCTTAACTTATGTTCTTATAAAATTTCATGTAATGATTCACACAATTCTTTTCACAAGGGAGGACTTCTGTCTTTTCAACTATTGACTAAATAGCTTAAGGCCAAGCTTTCTAAACTAGGATCATCAATTTTATGTCCAAGGCTTTTTTATTCATTTGATTTTAGAACATTTTCCATTTCTTACAAGGTTAATTAAACTTACTCAAGTCACTAACACATGTTCCACACCTCTATTGCACAGGTGAAGGCATAAGCTCCGATTGAGTGGAAAGTACCGCTTAGGGTTCATAACAATAGCCTTCTTGTTTAAGGATCAAATGTTGACCTTGCTTAAGAAATATCACCATGAATCAAGGCAAGGGTTAACAGAACAGGACAACAGAATTTAGCTTCAGGGTCACATTGTTTACTATCAATCTTTCATTGAGGTTAAGAGTTTATCGAGATTGGTTAAATATTCCATCTAGACTTTACTTAATTAGGTTTGACAAAGGAGAAAATTTCAAACGATATAGAGATATTTAAGGTTTTATTAATCAATTTCCCTCCTACTTATTAAATCCTATCATCTTCTAAAATCTAACCATTGATTTCACCATGAGATCATTTAAGGTTTCACCGTAAAAGGATAATGTTTATTAGTTTGGCCCGGGAAAAAAAAATAATAAGTAATCATATTTCGTTACAAAAGATAGTTTCCTCTTAATTGTTCCAGGTCTCAAAGGTTATCAAGTAGATCACATCTACATTAGTATGTTCATAATAAATTTTCGTTTAACTTTTATAAGGACTATCTAGTCCACTTTATAGTGCTTACAAACTCATTGCTACTATGCCTTAGAAGGATTTACAACTCAACATTTTAACTCAAGAGCAAAGTTTAACAGTACTCGTTTGTGAAAACAAAACAAGGTTACATCAATTCTTTCCAACACGATGCACAAACCAAAGGGACATACCATCTCTATTAATCTATGACTAGGGAAACAAGAGCGTAATAACATGGAACATGCCACGCTACTATTCTAAGGATTTAAAATACACTAGAATATCCCATAACCAAGCGGTAATCAAATTTCATCTTTCACATGATAACCAAACAAGCCAAAGTTTCAACAGTTACAACAACAATACTCTACAATACATTTGACATTTTTACAAGGAACCTCATAAATTGTACAGATGAACCTTTAACACTCTTTTCCTCTAGTCTACTCGCATAATCCATCTGCACAAATATTAACTAAAGTCAGTTCGCAAGAACTGAGCATGTTAAGACTACCCATTGCAACAGTAAGCTAACATTTTATAATATCATGAAAGTAAAATTCTAAACTCAAGAATGGATCAAATCACAAACCACTAAACAATATGTTTCACAAGATGACGAGATTTATAACAGCCAACAAGGAGGAATCCCAATATTCAAGTGAGAGAGATATTCCAAAGACAAACAAGGTGAGACCTTATTGGTGAAGACAATAAGGTGAGAGTTTTGAGATTTCAGTCCAAGAATCCTTATGGATTACGTGATTGAAATCTAACACCCAAACATCATTCTATTATTATTAGCCAAAGCGATAAAGATCGGTCAAATGACTTAACATATTCAAAATTACTTGTCAACAAGATCGCATTAACGCACATCCATGTTTTAGGAAGAATATAGGTCCCAACCATATATGAACACAAATCGTCAAACATTAAAGTTAACTTCACTCTACTTTGAATAAACCAACATACATATAATACTCACAACATTATAACTAACTATCCAAGGTTCAATATACCAAGCAATTCTCCCCGAACCTAATTGATCAGGGATCATTTCTGAAAGTTCCCTAAACATCTCTAAATGGTGTCAGTGCAGAAGATCATCTCGAGAGCTTTCCAACGACTGTGAGAACGCGACAAACGGACATCGGGAGCTCTAGATATGTTCGGTCAAAGTTCGGTCAACGGAAAGTCAACTATGGTCAACTGGTCAATATTTGGACCAATCGCACTGTGACACGTGGCTTGCCAACACTCGTCGAATTCGCTCGATTTGCCTATCGGGAAGCGACAAGTGGACTACAGGATTATTTCTATTCCACATTGCATGGGTCGAAATAATATTTGGTAATGCCACTTCTCAAATGCCACATATGTATATATTAATGTTTAATACATTAATACATGTATTGCTGACCACATGGGTGGTGAAGCGGTTGTTGGGAGGCGTAGCAGCTGCCACGTGGCGAACAAGGTGGAGATGGGGCGGTTAAGCTCAAACGTGGTCATAGACCACTTCATTCATGCGCGTGGAAGGCTTTAAAGCCTAAACTATTATCCTATGCGCCATCTATGGATTTTAATCCATTAAAATATTCAGCCGCTCCACATGCCGCGCCAAAGGGGATTCTTATCCCTTAAACAAATTCAAATGCCGCCTATTTGGGAATTTAATCCCATTTTATAATGTAATCGGCCAATATGGGTATTTTATCCCTTTATTTTGGTACGGGTGAAGGCTAATATTAGCCTAGAGATTATATGGCATTGCATATTTTTGGGCCCTAAAAATGTATAAATAGGGACCCATTGCATTGTAAACACACACGGGTGTAACACATTACACACATTGGTGAAAGACATTGGACACCGATCCCGAGCTTATTATTTGTTAAGCTTATTTGCGGGATGTGTCGACAAGTATTGTCTATTGGCCTATTATTTTAGGCAATATTAGATGGAATATTTGTGATTGGGAGTAAATTGTAAACTACCCAATAGGCCCATAGCGCCACACCAAGTACTTGTAAATCCTGGATTGTCGACCGGAGTGCTAGCTTCGCATTATTTGCGTCGGGAAGGCCGATCACAGCCGAAGGAGATTGTGCATCAGGAAGGTGGAAGTCGGGTGCTATTTTTCACCCTTGTCGTCCGAAGAACTGGTGTACTGGTAGGCAAGTAAAATTCCATTAGGTTTTCTTGTGAAAGTACTATTGTAACTTACAAGTTTTGACTAGTGGAACGGTTCGACCACGAACCCGGAGACGTAGGCAATTGCCGAACTCCGTAATCAATCTGTGTGCAATTGTCGTTTTCGTCTTGCATTTATTTTAAATTGGTTACTTAAAAGGAGTAAATTATCGGCAAATAATTAAAGCCTATAAGGGTCCGAGATCAGGTCGTAATAATCTGATTATTTTTGGATCATGTTTGGTATCAGAGCTGGTTTAGCTCCTTATTTGTTTTTCAAGAAAATCGATTAACGAGTGATTGCTTCAAGTTGGTGCAGTTAGTTCCGTTTGTGTGAACAGGATACAAGTGCACTAAGGGCAAGATGTCTACACAGGAAAGCTCGAAGAGATTGAAGCTTATAATCACCAGATCCAGGAAGAGAATTCTCTCCTGTGATCAATGTATTCCTCCTTGGAAGAGGAGTATGCTCGTTTGAAATCAGAACTACAAACCAAGGATGAGCTCTTGGCAAGGTTGCAGTGTGGTGATCAGAGGAAGGAAAAACCCTCTACTTCAGATGCAGAGGCCACGGCAGATGATTGCACTGTAAGTTGTTCACCACGGGAATCTTCTTCTTCCTCCCATTCGGTTTCGGATTCAGGTAATGAAGTCTTTGGTTTGTTTGAAAAGCATACTAGAGGCATTGGATCCAAGTTACTAGATAAAATGGGATTTGATGGAAGAGGCCTTGGTAAAAATGGCCAAGGTATTGCTAACCCAATACAGGTCGAGGATCGTCCTCGTTTTGCAGGTTTGGGTTATCCTAGTGCGGGAATGGAAATTGGAGAATGCTCCAAGAACACTGACGGGAGACAAGCTTCCGAAAGCAAAGTGATTACCCCACTAGTCCTGCAAGAAGATTCTGAGCAGGAAAGTTGTGCTTCCTCGTCACAGGCAAGATGTGGTAAGAGAAATCAGCGAAGAGGTAATGAGATTCCACCTCCAGTTTCTTACCATAATCGTAAGCACAATAAAACTTCTGATCCACTTTTTCAGCTTAAGAAGTATGGTTATGATTTTCAGAAGATGTGGAATTCTTTTCCATGTACTTTTTGTGGATTGCATAATCATTCAGTGGCCAGATGCTAGAAGAGAAGGACACTGATGAAGAAGTTGATGCCGTTCGTCAGGAACACGGCAAATCAGAAAGACCAATCTCGTCATGCAGAGTCGAGAAATGGCAAAAAGAGTTCCTCATCCCAGAAGAAGGAGATTAAGAGGAATTTCTGTGCTCATTGCCAGAGGAATGGGCATCGGGTGGAAAATTTCTGGAAACTGCATCCATCTCGCCATCAGAGTAATGGCAAGCCAAAGATGGAATGGAGGCCTATTGCAAAGGCAGAAGAGGTTTCTACGTCACCACCAGTTGACAATTCAACCCAGGACCAGGTAATACCTGAAAGTGAAAGTCCTTTAAAATGGGTAAGTCAACAATTTTTCAATTATATATTGCATAATTCAGATTGATGGATCGTATGCAGTATTAAGTTTGGAGATCGATTCTCGTGAGGAAATGCTTTGAGAGAAAGGTTTACAATACTCAGTGGATTTTCTTACTTAGAAAATTTGATTAATGCTCCTAACATATCTCCTAATCGGCGTGTGAGTACCATTACAAACTTGGATACAAGATTTGACTCATATAAAGCTTGGAGATTGATCTCGCCATTTGTGTGAGGCAGTAGAGAGTTCGCAGAGATCAGCTCGGAACTTCATTACGTGTAGAGCATTGTGGCCGTGCGTGTGACGAGAATGGTAGCTGAATCACCGTTGGCATTGACGTCGGGTCGAACTTCATTCATGTAGAGGCATTGCGGCCGTGCGTGCAGTAATGGTACCGATATTAGTATGTCAACAAGAGGAGCTCTCAAAGGATCAGCTTGGAACGGCATTCGGTGTCAAGGCATTGTGACCACACATACGAATGGTAGCTGATCAACAGACTTAGCATCATACATCGGAGGCTCGAGGTCTTGAAAAAGGCTTAGCATCATGTATCGGAGGCGTTGAGGTCTACAGAGACTTAGCATCGTACATCGGAGGCTCGAAGTCTTGGAAAAGGCTTAGCATCATGTATCGGAGGCGTTGAGGTCTACAGAGACTTAGCATCGTACATCGGAGGCTCGAAGTCTTGAAAGAGGCTTAGCATCATGTATCGGAGGCGTTGAGGTCTGTAACAGACTTAGCATCATGCATCGGAGGCTCGAGGTCTTGAAAGAGGCTTAGCATCATGCATCGAGGCGTTGAGGTCTGTAAAGGGACAAGGCATTGTCCATCATTGACATCGGATCAATCAAAGCTCTACATAACATGGAGTTCCTTCGAATCGATTCGGATTCTGGGAATCAACTCGGAGCCGGAGCTATGTTATAGAGTAAAAGAAGATCCTTGTTGTCAAATATCAAGAAGCTTAGCACCGCATAGAAGGAGCGTTGAGGTTTCATTCAAAAACTTAGCACCATAAAGCGGAGGCGTGGAGGTTTTCTTCGGATATCGAGTGGCGCAGGCAATGAAGCATCGTGGACCCATAACCCACAGGTCCCAGGATCGGAGCAGAGTTGTCAAAGTGAGAAGGTTGGAGGAGAAGACCCAAGGGTCTACTACAGCAGCACTTCCGAGGAGGCAGCAGATTTTTCCAGATTCAGGACAGTATGGAAGCTTTTTGGGACAAAAAGCTTTTCTCAGTGGGGAGGTGTGATCAGGGGATCATTTCTGAAAGTTCCCTAAACATCTCTAAATGGTGTCAGTGCAGAAGATCATCTCGAGAGCTTTCCAACGATCAAAGAATGCGACAAACGGACATCGGGAGCTCTAGATATGTTCGGTCAAAGTTCGGTCAACGGAAAGTCAACTATGGTCAACTGGTCAATATTTGGACCAATCGCACTGTGACACGTGGCTTGCCAACACTCGTCGAATTCGCTCGATTTGCCTATCGGGGAAGCGACAAGTGGACTACAATGCGCACAGGATTATTTCTATTCCACATTGCATGGGTCGAAATAATATTTGGTAATGCCACTTCTCAAATGCCACATATGTATATATTAATGTTTAATACATTAATACATGTATTGCTGACCACATGGGTGGTGAAGCGGTTGTTGGGAGCGTGTAGCAATGTGCCACGTGGCGAACAAGGTGGAGATGGGGCGGTTAAGCTCAAACGTGGTCATAGACCACTTCATTTCATCTTGCGCGTGGAAGGCTTTAAAGCCTAAACTATTATCCTATGCGCCATCTATGGATTTTAATCCATTAAAATATTCAGCCGCTCCACATGCCGCTCCAAAGGGGATTCTTATCCCTTAAACAAATTCAAATGCCGCCTATTTGGGAATTTAATCCCATTTTATAATGTAATCGGCCAATATGGGTATTTTATCCCCTTTATTTTGGTACGGGTGAAGGCTAATATTAGCCTATAGATTATATGCATTGCATATTTTTTGGGCCCTAAAAATGTATAAATAGGGACCCATTGCATTGTAAACACACACGGGTGTAACACATTACACACATTGGTGAAAGACATTGGACACCGATCCCGAGCTTATTATTTGTTAAGCTTATTTGCGGGATGTGTCGATAAGTATTGTCTATTGGCCTATTATTTTAGGCAATATTAGATGGAATATTTGTGATTGGGAGTAAATTGTAAACTACCCAATAGGCCCATAGCGCCACACCAAGTACTTGTAAATTCTGGATTGTCGACCGGAGTGCTAGCTTCGCATTATTTGCGTCGGGAAGGCCGATCACAGCCGAAGGAGATTGTGCATCAGGAAGGTGGAAGTCGGGTGCTATTTTTCACCCTTGTCGTCCGAAGAACTGGTGTACTGGTAGGCAAGTAAAATTCCATTAGGTTTTCTTGTGAAAGTACTATTGTAACTTACAAGTTTTGACTAGTGGAACGGTTCGACCACGAACCCGGAGACGTAGGCAATTACCGAACTCCGTAATCAATCGTGCGATTGTCGTTTTCGTCTTGCATTTATTTTAAATTGGTTACTTAAAAGGAGTAAATTATCGGCAAATAATTAAAGCCTATAAGGGTCGAGATCAATTCGTAATAATCGATTATTTTCGGATCACTAAATATTTTTCATCAAGAAGTTAAATAAATTAGATTCTATCCAACTAAAATTACATACAACAACCATAGTTGGATTACACAGAAAGGGTCAAGAAGAAGTTTTTCACCGAAGGTCATTATTATCTTACATCACATAATCAATAATAAACCCGTAATCCACCTCTCGTATGATCATTGTAAGAGTTAAGGACTTAGCTCACTAAAATATGCAAATCGAGTCGATTCATACCTTTTCCATTTTCATACAAGTCTAACCCAATTGAAGAAAGATAACCATTCTATTTTCAAACATGCCTCAATCAACACTTACTCGAAGGTCCCTACCCTTTAATTATTGAAGGTTTGTTAAGCTACGAGAATGGATTAAATAGAAACCCATTTCATTCGATACTTGAATTTAAGCAAAAGCGAGGATAGTACATTAAAATAAATAAGTGAATCGACACAAGATCCTCTACCGTGACTCCAACACGAGTCACCAATCACAAGGTTTATGGTTAGCGAAGGAGGAAAGCAAATCAAAATACTCCTCTTACGAACTAAGCCTTCTCTTCCGTCTCTAAAACAACATATGAATAGTTTGGGCATACCCATCTATCTCACGACGATCTACTCAACCTATCCTCACAGGTCGCTCCAGGAAAACATCTCACTACTAGAGTTCATTTCACAAGGGAAAAATAATTTACATAGAACGTCTATAACATCATACACTTTACAAAGAAAGAGAAAACTCTACAATTTTAATTTCTCGCCTTTCACTATTACATCCATTTAGAATAAAAGCATTATCAAATGATCATAAAGCAACCTAGCCAAAAAAATTTTTAAAAAAAATCTGGAATTAGAATTGTAATCGGTTTGAGATAGCTTTTCATAAATTACCATTATTGATCAGACAATTGCAGTAACTAATAACATAAACAAAGGTTAAGTTTTTTCATTTACCTAGTTCATTCATTTTGTCCATCGTGAAATAATTTTATGCTACAAAATACCATTTTCGAAGCCAGAGAGCAATTAATTGAGGAGCAAGGAAAAAGCAGAAGCCCATTCTAAATGCCATAACAGATAAAAGAAAATAGAAGGACATTCAATTCATGACATAATAAAAAGGGTAGCAGAAGATTGCAAGGGTAGGTTTAACATGCCTGGTTTAAAACGCCATCTCAATGCATCGATTGTTTCATATTGATGACGGCGCTTGCCCTTAACCCGAAGTGCTCTTGAAGCTCGTCTTGGCGCCCCATACACGCGGTGAAAAACAGCTACAAGGACAACCCCATGATTTGAAGCTCGGACACAAGACATAAAGATTACATCACGCTTACGGCTCTAAAAGGCATCTACCGTAATGAAAAAAATAAACCTTCTTCTTCATCGATTGGGACAGCATCAAACTCTCGGTGCAAACATTACAGTTGTAGCTTGTAAGGTGTGATAATTCCAATAGAAAACTTTATGCCTGCCAACTTGGTGACTCGTTGAAGAAGCTCATATAATAGCAAAGCAAATTGTGTTTCATGAATATTCTGATATGAAACAGATCGGCCTCTATGAGGTTCTCTTCCATGAGTTTCATCGTACAACAAGTAAGATCTCAATAGGGAATCTTTGTAAATAAATTTCATCAGGTCTGCTGGTAACACCCTCACTGTCACAAAAATGATTTTGGAGATACAAACTCGGCGCATGCTCTGGATCGAAAAAAATATATCCTACTACCTTCATCTCACAAGACATTTTCTCCAACATTGCATCGATCTCACGGGCTGTGGATGTGATCCTGTCACTCCATATTCCGATCTATTTTCCATGCGATAAACATCAATGAAAGGGTTTGGACTGCTATCCCTCCTATCATTCCCAACTTGAACCCCATAACTTGCAAATGAAAAACATAACCGAGGAGAATGCCAAGCGGAATGTCGATTATATAGTAGCATGCAATATTTACATAGGCAACAATAGCCCGTTTCTGTGTCTTCTTTCTTTCAAATCAATCACAACCACACTGATATTGTCTCCAACATTTCTTCAACAAACCCAGGCCCTTCACGTCACTGGCCCCCTTCACCCTCAACAATGAACCACCTACAGAGCCATATATATTGCTTTCTCTCCAAAAAACTAAGAGCTTATATGTTCTATCCATATCTACAACATATTCATATGCAGTCCCATACACATACTTATATTTTCAATGATAATAGTGGCTTTAAATTCTACGACTATATTCCATAGCTATAACTGAAGAGTAGTGCAGTGCAGTAGTTATTTCTGTCCTCGGACCTTGGGAGAGAAAGTGGCATGCCGAGATGTAGCTGGTGGAGGCGGCTTTATGGGAGAGAGGCTTTCGGACAAATTGGGATTTCACGTTGCTCACGCAACTGCCTCTCGAAACACCCATAGTCTCCTATTGTGATGATACGCATATCACTATTTCTATCCTTTGACAATCTAATGAGAGGAACGTCGGAGAGGGTGAGCTTATTGATTTAAAGTTTTGTGCACACATCATTTAGAGATGTCCCTTTTCCATGCTTCATACTTTGAAATGACTTGCAATCAAACCCCGTGTAAACAAGCTGGCTTGCTTTGGATTGACTTCCTCCTCAAACGAACTCGGCTTAACCTTCATTTCACCATCAAAGGATCCACTATCCAAAACATGCATGTAGCAATTCATCTCATTACGGATTTGATGGAGCACAACAAGCATTCGTGGTTTTGGGCGAAGAGACAACCAAGAGCCACGTGACAGCAGATGGCAAGTCAAAATTTTAATAAATGGGCAGAGTCGGCCACCAACCAGGATTTGAACATGCCAAAAGGTGCAGGGGTCTTCAAAGCAATGGCAGGGTAGAGACAAACACATGGAAGATAAAAAAATCTGATCCTTTCTCGAAAACTACGCGGCGGCATGATGGAGGAAGGCATACGGTGGGTGGTTAGAAAACAATTAGTTTCATTAATCCCCACCAACATATGCCAAACAAGGCACCAAATAAAATAAAATAAGGAATATGGTAGGAGGCCATACACTCTACCATGCACCCCTCTTGCCGAAAAACAAGGAAATAAAGAGTCCAAGGACAACAATGTAGCCCACGTCTCCTAATGTCTAACTTTGTCGCATCCATAATCCAACGTGGGAGGAAAGGCAATGGACACAACAATAAGTGCACCCCGGAATTAAGAATTACAATGAGGCATGCGTGTGGGATCAGACAGTCAAGGCGGGAGCGACAAACAAATCAAAAGGATAGTTTAACGATAACAGAGGATGATATCGATAACAATCGATATAAAGAAGGTAATAATAAAATACAATCGTTGATCGATAATACAATCATAATGTCATTATTATTATTATTATTATTATTATCATTATTATCATTATTATCATTTTACAGCTTCTAAAATAATTATCAATTATAGTCATAATGGTCAGCAATCGAGGTCGACGAAGGCACAACGACACTCCATGCATAGCACTCGATCGCCATAGGATGAATAGGTGTAACGTAGAACAGGGCATTACTGGAATTGTTGTTCATTCGATTCGTTTATGATGCATATAGACCATTAGATACATTTGATGTTGATGTCGATATACTTTTTGTTGACATGGTTATTTATATATATTTCGACATGTGATATATTTGGTCACATTGAGTAGACTTTTGATAATTAGATTAATGTTGTGATCGTTTTGACATGGATGAAATGTGGAATAGAAATGTTGCTAGAAATTATAAGTGATATCATATTTGCATAGATGACATTAATTTTTATATAGATGATTTTAGTTTCAAATCACATATTTTGGCATGGATGTTTTAATGTGGCCACGAGGCTAAAAGAGGTATTCTCTATTTTACGGTGTATATTTATATTCACAACAACATCGGGGGATTGGAGACCAATCACATTGGAATTCGAGATGAATTCAACTAGGGTCACCATGGCAATATGTAATTGTGTGTGTATGAGTTTGGTTAGGGAAAATGGTGACCAAGGGTTCATGTGTCATATTTATTATTAGTTCCCTTTTTATTAATGTTAGTATGTGTTCTTTTAGTAATGTAATTCACTTGTTTTAATTATTTAGATTTTGATGTATGTCTTACCCCTCTATAATTAATGGGTTGTAATGTCTTAATTAAGATAATTTAAATTTGTCCTAAACTAATTAAAGATGTGACCAAAAAGAGTTAATTTATTAGACTTGTTTTTGAGTTTCGTACACTCTACCCTTCATGGAAAACTCGAATTTGGCATTAAAGGCCAAATTTGGAAGCTTATGGGACAATTCAAACTTGTCCCACACCTCTTAAATGTCTATTCCAACCCTACCTATGGGTCGGGGTCAAAATTAGACCCCATAAAGTCTTTTGGGAAGATAAAAGGTGAAATTTTATTGCACTTTCTTTAAAGTAATTAATTTTGTCCTTAGGGGGTGTGGGCTTAGATGGTGTGTGCAAGTAACTTGTAATTCCTTCAACCTCTTATTAATGGTGCATTGGGGTTGAGATTTGATTTCTTAGGTGGAGTTGAGGATGAGTGATGTGGCATCCTACATGGAGCCACCTCATCCTCCTCCCTACCTTTTCTATTTATAGATGCTATTTTTCTTGCTTGGGGGTTACTTGACTATTTTGGACTCTTGAAATTTTGGAGAGTTAGAGGATTTTGGGAGAGCTTGTGGATTTTTGGATCTTTGCGGATTCTTGCTTGGTTTTGAGGAGATTGGAATTTCATTCTTGGAACAAGCTCTACTATAGAGATGTAGCAGCTTCACCTTTGTTTAAATTATGTTTTTTATTTTGTGTTCATATATTTGTGTTGAGTGTTGTTTTCCTTTGACATGTTTGTTGGGTATGGGTAGATTGCCTAAGTTTTGAGTAGGAGGAGACTATCAGGAGTTTTCATGCATAAGATTTTACTTTCTTGTGTATGGAGTTTGGGTTAGGTGCCCCACCTTGTATGAGGAATGCTTTCATTCTTGGCAAGCTCTACTATGTAGATGTAGGAGCTTCACCTTTGTTTAAATTATTATTTTTATGTTGTGTTCATATGTTTGTGTTGAGTGTTTTTTTCCTTTAGCATGTTTGTTGGGTATGGGTAGATTTCATAAGTTTGGAGTAGGAGGGGACTATGGGAATTTTTCATATAGGGAGGCATAAGATTTTACTTTCTTGTGGAGGGAGTTTGGGTTGGGTGCCCCACCTTGTATGAGGAATGCTTTCATTTATTTTTGTTTCTTGTTATAAGGAGGCATAAGGGATTACGAGAGGCATAAGAGCTTGTAGGGGATTTGAGATATGCATTGGAGGCTTCAAGGTGGGCACCCATTCCCATTGGGAGGCATGGTCTCCCCATAGGTCTTGCTCCTTTGGCTTTCAATTTAAGAATTATTTTTGTTGTTTTATTGCTCTTCCTACTTGTGTTGTTATTGTTTTTAATATGGTTAAAATGGTTGTAAAATACTTGTGTATGTTGTGGAATTTTTTTTTCCATGACCTGATATCATCTCCCATTGCAATGTGGTTGGGGCTCGGGGCCAATGGAGAGGATGGCTTCTCATCTCCATTGGATATCTTGGTTGGGTGGAGAGTGTTTCCTCTCCCCATTTTGTTGTGAATCAAACAATCTTGAGAGAGATATCTTGCTTGGAGTTGTGAAGTTTATAGATTTTTTCGAGACCTTGAGAACTTATCCTTGGGAAGAAATTTATTGTATTCCCACTTAGAGTGGAAGAACTTGTATTATTTTAGTTTCCTTTATTTACATTCTTGTGTTATTTCCCACCCTAAGTGGATGAATTTGTAATGATCTTATGGAGAAGAGTCTACATTCAAATATTTGTATATTGAAAAGAGAAAGAAATATTTGTGTGAATTAGTTGTGAAATGGAAAAGAAAGTTTTCTTCATTGTGAATATTGTAGCATTGTATATGAGAAGGAAAAAAATAGAGGTTATAATAAGTTGAACTATTATGCATAATTAATTTGAATGGAGAACAAAGTTATTGTGGCTATTTTGAATGTATGCATATTATAGTGAAATGAAAAAGAGAACAAATTTGAATATATTGTCAATTAGAAATGTTGATTTTTTTGTTATGGCAAGAAAACAATAATGTATAAGTAGTTATAGATTCCTTTTGCTCTTGTAATGGAAAGAAGAATCTAGTTAAACAAATGGAATTATTCTTGTAAGTAGATGAGTTTTATTAGAGTTGATAATACTTTAAAATGAGTAGATTTAACTAAGAAATGAATAAAAGAGCAATAAATCTCAAATATGGAACTCTAAATGAACAAAAACAAACTCAAAATGCATTTTTAAACCTTTTTGTAACTTTTAGTTTTTGATAAAATCTTAGCATTAAGGTTCGGTTTTTGAAATTGGTTTTTGAAATAAGATCACCGCCCTATGCGCAGAGCGACACTCCCGTAACCTCTTCTCGTGCTAAGGTGGCGGTCCGTGGTTTATCATCTAGGCAGGGCGATGGTCCCAAGACCACCGGTTTGCTCGGGTGCGCTTCTATCACTTACAATAGAACTCTGTGGTTCCGCGCCTTGTATGTGAAAACTTTAACTAGTTTTACAAATTTATAAAATGTAAAATTTATGTGTTAACTACCAACAAGAAAAACAATGAGTAATCCTATGGATTTGAACAATAAAACATACAATGGTGGATCTAAAACTAGTCTTTTTCATTTATAACAATGGGGTAGGGTTTGCCCCAAATTTTAAAACCCAATATACAAATAACTTGAAATAAAAACAAGATTGGTGGAGGAAATCCCTCCCAATCTTTGAATGAAATAGATTACATTAATAAAACTAAAACTAAACTAAGCCTAGACTAAATCTCCATGTAGAATCCTCCATGGCTCTTCCTCTTTTGCTTCCATGGCTTCGTCCTCTCCAACTAGAAAACTTAACAAAAAGGAAATAGACCAAATAAGAAGAATAGAATAAGAAAATGTTTTAATATAACTTCATAAGGATTTTAGGGCTATGTTTGGAACCCTAGGATCTAGTGGCCAAGATGGATTTGATCTAAGGGTGGAGGATTGACCCTACTTTTATTAGGTAGAAATGTATTTTAAATGTTTAATTTAAAATCCTTAAGGGTATGTGTAGATGGGTGAGTGGGGCCATTTAATTGCCTAGGGGTGTAATGTCCTTATTAATCCTTAGTATGTTGTAGGAATTTAATAAAAGGACTTTTAAACTATTAGGATAATGAAACTAGAGTAATGAACATAAGGTTAACCTTGTTAGGATGGAACATTATTTAAAGAGAAGAAAATATTTAATTAAGTAAATTAATCCTTGTTACCTTCCTATAGAATAATTGATTAATGGACCTTGGAGATAAATTTGAAAATAAGTTAACCTTTTAACTAGACTTGGTTCTTAAATTGTAAAGCTGAGTTAAGTAGTGTAAGTTAAGTTAATGAACCCTAAGGGGTCAAGCACCCTTGTAACATTATTTTTAACTTAAACAAAAACAAATTAGTCATAATTTTTAGGTTAAGTTTTGGGTTGTAGAGTGTTCCTAGGACGTCATTTTTACGGGTGTTACACTTTGTATCAGAGCCATGGGTTCAAAACTTGGACCTTGCTCACACTTAGAAGACATGAAACGTGAACATTTAACCCAGTGTAAAATTGATTTCTTTTAATCTAGAAAACCACAATGTCTGATAATTGTATAAATTAGAAAACATAGAAAATTGAAACAAGACCTAGAAAAATGAACTAACTCTCACCTTGATCTGTGTAGGAGGTGTGGATCAAACGAGGGGTCTTTTCATATAGACCTAGATATACCACCTCTAGAGCAGGTTGTAGTGGCCATTCTACCTTAGATTTTACAGACACTTCAAGATGTCAATGCCACTATACATGGAGAGCCCTTAGGAGGATGATTTGCTAGACATGACATGGAGCCATCAGTGGAGGCCCATGTATCCCCTCGACACAGTGAGGAGTATAAGGTAGATAATTTCCACGCAGAGTCACCTAGGGCATAGTCACCATAGAGAGGACATAGAGATAGGATCTCGGGTCATAGGGACATGTCTCGAGATCCCTAAACAGAGGGGGGAACAAGCAGAGAGAATTAAATAATCTATCATTCCTAACTAAGTGCTTTGGAAATTTAGTTTTGTAATAAAATAGGTCAAAATCAATCGAAAGAACAAAGTATAAAGTGGTCGGCATGTTTTTGGAAGCGTTGGTTTCAATACGGCTCAATTCTAGAATTTCACATCTTATCTCTAGAACTCCATTACACAGTTATGAGCTCTATCACTTAGTTCCAAAACTTTCGGACTTAGTTCCGGAACTCCATCACTTAGGTTTGAAAATTTTAAACTTAGTTCCAAAACTCATGCATGTAGATCTGGAACCCTCACAGTTCGATCTGGAATGATTTCCTTTAGTTCCGGAACTTCTTTAAAGTTTTGGAACTGATGAGAATTTATTTATTCCAACAACATCCAATGGATTTAGTAATCAATAATCCTTTCAATCAGGAGAAGATTGGAATATTTCCGATTCTTCATACTTGTAGATCTAGGGATAACTATCATATAGTAGTACGTCCAACCATGATCCAATTCAACATCTATTTTGGGCACAATTTAGTTCTATCTGAATCAAGTAGGATATCTATGGTTGTAAATACACTGTTGAAGAAAGTATATATATGCATACTTTTAGATAGATAAATATATATAGAGAGAGAGATATAGATATATACATAGAAAAAGATAGAGAGATAGAAATAAATAGTAAATTTTTGTAATGCGAGACATTTTATCAATAAAATAGTGATTCTTGTTTTGAGAGTATATTAAGTTGTAAAATCATGTTTCAATCTGGAGCAAGGGCCCACTCTTTCAAGAACCAGGATCTTTGTTTTATTGGTATTTATATTTCTAGAGAAAATTTTATAGTCTATTAATTCTCAGTAAACGATTTTAATTACTCAAGTTAAAATTTGTTGTATACTTGTTCCTATGTGTGTTCTAGATTAGATTCTTCATTCTTTGCAATCAACTTTCAACATTCTCAAATTGTTTGCTTATTTCGAAAGCAAGTGTGTTCATTTCGTAACATGGGTTTACTTAAAAAAATCTATTCCATTATGAAAATGTGTACTTATTTCCATTAATCTATTTCTTCGTAAAGTGTTTACTTCTAGCAAGTTTTCATAGTTTGATTTAAATAAGATTTTATCCAAGGAATCCTCAAGACATTGAGAAAACCCCCAAAAAATATAAAACAAAATAATAACCTACAGTCAGTTCTACTAGATCACTAATATTTCTTGTTGCATATAGCTTGACACACCACCCCTAGTTTGAGTATGATATCAACAAAGAGTTGATTAAATAAAGGGAATAATGACACCCATCATCCTTCTTCTTCAAAAATATGAATGGTGCTCCCAAGGATATATAATAGGGAGATTGAGAGCCTTCTCTAAAAACTCTTCTAATTGTATCCTGGTCTCATGAATCTCTCGAGTTGTCATCCGATAGGGTTCCTAGAAAATGGTGTTGATCTTGATACTAAATCAATGGTGAAGTCCACCTCTCATGGAATGGTAACCCTCTGTGGTTCTCCACCGTAAATACATCTGCATTCTCCCTCAAAACTGCATGATCATCTAAGGGTGAATGCTTTAGAGTTCTCTTTGATCGATCATTGATGGTGATAGAAAATAACTTACAACCTTTATGCATTCTCCGCTTGAGTTTCTTAGCTGAGATAATGTGGAAAGAGATAGGCCTCTACATCCCTTAAATACACAACTACACTCCCAAGATTGTTCGACACTCAATGACCTTATTCCTACAATACACCTTAGCTTGATAATCCTCAATCCAATCCATACCTAAAAACCTGATAGGATCCTCGAGGTATAACTCGGAGGTCGTGTGTAGCGAATAAGGCTTAAAAATCAAGTACACAACTCTCCATATATGAGTCCATGATAATTTTTCCCCATAATCCAACTAAACATGCCAATTGTTTGGCTTCCTAGCCACCACTATCCCACACTACTCCGAGTATAGAAGGAGATACAAAAGAATCTAAAGATGAATCAAAGAGTAATCGTAAAGAAATACCCCGATAGGGTCATCTCAATAACTATGGTTTAATGATGAACCCGATGGTTATAAACCACTACATATACATAATGGGCACGTCCTATATCACCCATTATCTTCTCGATTTAGGAGCTCTCTTCATATAGTGATCGGGACCTGCAAATAAAACATCCTCATGTACCCTTCTCCCCGAGATGGGGTCCCTCTTGTACTGATGAACTGATCGTGTCACCATTAAGCCTATCAAACTATTGCATCCGAGATGGTTGTGCACCGAGAGTAACATATCTCCTATCTATGGCTCAACCAAAACCTCCTCTATCTCCACCTCTATGTAAGCACTTAGTCTATTTATTCCTCTACTACTGGTGGCCCTGATGTTGTGTCTTCTATTGTGGATGTTGTTGAGCCTTGATACTGTTGAAGGAGGCCATAATCCTCCTCTAGGGGATGGTGTTGTGTCCTGTGACTTCTAACTTTGAAAGGCCTACATCTTCTCCTAAAATTTTCTCTTGTTCCTATCTTAGTGTTCCTCTACCCTAGTCCCCCTTCTCCATAGCTAAGTAGGCCTTATCAATGGCCTTCTCAAGTGTGGGAATATATAGCATCCTAACTTCTCCTTCTATATCTACATTTAGGCCCCGAATAAACATGTTAACCCTCGTAATTTTTTTCTTACGGATATTCCACATACTACAAAAGATCCATGAACCTACTCTCATACTATGCCACTCTGCTAGAGCCCTGTCATAAGTCATAAAACTCATCAATCCTCTTCTACATGAAATGATATGACATATAACGAGCCCTAAAACACTCCTTGAATAAATCCCAGGTCACTATATCTCGATTCAAATGGAGCTTCCACTCCTCATTCCTCCACCAAACACTTTTTGTGTCTTGGAAAAGGTGTATGGTGAACTTGGATTTGGAATTTCTCTCTTAAGAGTGCAAGCCAAAGAAAATATCAAGGATGAGGAGCCATGACTCGTCCCCAAATCCATCCAAAGTGCTGGTGTATGCAAGTGGTTACAAGCGAAGAAGGTCTATCATCACACTTCCTATATCACAATCCTACTCCTACATTCCAACAGTGAATAGGGTCGCATATCCCCAAATGGTCCCTAAAAGTTGTGTGACTGGATACAACAACACGATGCCACCCTCTCATGGTAAACAAAATCTCTATGCGACCTATCCCACCTTAGGTTATTATGCTCCGGTGGATCTCGAGTGTGCATCCTCACCTATCGGCTCCTTGTCTCCTTACTCAACATCCTCCTCTCTCGCCTCTTGTAGTGCTTTGGAAGGAAAATTTGTACAATACCTATTAGCTCTTGAAGAATCTCAAAATCTAGGGTCTAAACTTAGGTGCATGTGGCTTTAGGCGTAGATGATATACGTCCCAAGTCCCTAATGGATCGATGTCTTGCGGTGCCATCTTGTGTACAAAGTAAGAAAATGGATTATTAAGTTGTAAAAGGTTATAGAAACATTTTAGTTGTTTTTGTTTAATGTTATTAAAACATTAATAACCAATTAAATATTCTACCCAAAGCATCCATGTGTGCGAACCATCGCTCTAATACCAAACGTAATACCCCACCTCGGGACATAGAAAACCACACCTAGAGGTAGTTAAAAATTTGGGTATTTTTTTTTAAAATAGTAAACAACTACAATACTTATCTGATTCCCGGTATTAATTATTTTATACAAATTTGATTTACCAAATTAACTAACTACTTGTCCAATTCCAACTTTAATTTTTTATTTCTCATCATGGTTACTCTACAAAATATTTGCTAGGGTTACATTAGAAGGTCTACATACCCCTTTTAATTTAATTATCCCCCATACACCCTTCTTTTATTTTATTACACATTCCCACAAAAGCCCATGACTTAAAGTGTGTAAGGAAAGATGTGGGCCATTGGATCCACCCAATATTAGCCCTTGATTTTATGTTTCCCTAAAATTCCCTAATACATCTTTATGTCTTCTTTCTTTTCTCATTTGGTTTTATTTTGTTATTTTCAAGTTTGAGAGAGAGGCCATGGATGGCCTTGAAGAAAATTGAGTCTTTCCTTTTATTTTCTTCTTGTTCTTGCTAGTTAAATGTGCAGGTTATGATGGAAATGATTTTTCTCAAGGATTATTTCATCCTTGTTTTGGTTTTGGGAAAAACCAAGGTTTTAATTTTTTTTTTAATTATAATTATTTTGTTTTTTTCCTCTTCCAGATGAAGATCTAGTTGTGGGTATGTTATACTCCCCTTTTAAAAGAGAAATTGATTTAAATGTAATCAAGAGTATTATATATATATATATATATACGAGACACACACAATGTATATTTATTTAATAAATAAAAATGTTTGAAAAAGAATGTATCCCACACTTTGCTTTAAATACTAACTTTTTTTTAAACCACAAACTTCCATGCATCATTAAATTTTTATTTTTTATTTTTAATGTTATATATATATATATAATATCCTTCTCAATTTAATAATATATAATATATATAGTATATATATTATTATATGCCCTTTTCTTTTTGTATTATATAGTTTATTATAGGGACCTATTTCACATTTCTTTATTTGTAAAATAGGTAAATTCCAGCATTTAGCTTTAGCTCGATATATATAATTTTATATGTATGAGGATGCTAATATAAGTTGCAAAAATGTTCTTGCAGGTAAAAGGAGAGAAAACTTGATTTGAACAAATAAATGAAATATCATCAAAATATTTTACAAATGAATTCATTCCAATATATACATAAGAAAAAGGCATTGTGCACTTTCCTATCCAAATTCAAATAACTATTTATTTTTTTTGCTTAAAATTCTTAAGGAATTTATTAAAACAGATTTTACTTTCAACCAAATCCTTACTATGTAACCATTTAGTGGATTCCTACTAGAAGTATTCTTTTCCTTAAAACAATAACCAGATTTCTAAAGTGTAAAGAAATAACTTAAATCAAGATTGTATTTAATCATTTTCCTCTTAGTCATTTTCCATCCTACCAAAATATGAAAGAGCAACATTATTAATTTTTTAACAACAACATCTAATAACAATCAACTTTTGTTTGCAAAGGGAAAAACTTCAACCTTAAAACAAGATCTTAACAAGGAATAACTCTTTACCAATTTCTTGTATTGCCTTACAAAGTTTGATATTCTTACAATATTTACCATACAAAAAAATTTTACATTCCCACTAAGCTTAAGCTAACAAATAGAACATATTTCCGAGATACTTAAGATACACAGAGAAAAACATTACAAGATTGAAGGTGGATACCCAAACTAATGCAACACTAGTTTACAAGTAATCCCAATCACAAAATGGGAACCTTACAAGGACATAGAAATTCCAACATAGCCATATCCACATGATTACAATGAGAGTAGTGTTCACAAAATTTGAAGAAAACAATGAGAAGCCAAGATATCAAGAAACTCCAACCATCTTCAAAACTTGAGCTCCAACTTTTTTGCTCTTCATGTAGTCCCACACATAGAGAAAGGCTTGTTTTACCACCCAACCTATAGGCATCATTACATGTCTTTCCAAAGGTTGGAAGACATGCTAACCTCCCCCAAGCCCATGGAAGAAAGAGCTAGCTTCCACAAATGTGCACAAGAATAAAGGATAAAATACACACAAATATATCACATATAAGATTAACTCATACACTAAAGAAACATAACATTTACCAACTAAAAGAAAAGAGGAGAAAATCATATTCATCCTCAACAAAGGGAAGAGTAGATGATATATCCAATAATTGCAAAGAGTTTGGTCCAACCATAGGATACACTCTTATAAGTTCTTCAAAAATATCCTCATCCCTCCAAGACAATAATCCCTCCTTATTGCTCCTCCCATTCACTTAAAATCCTCCTTTGGGAGGATTTTCAAACCCTTTGGGTTTCCTCTCCAAGGATGGGAAGTGGGTTCAATCCTTATGAACCACGTTCCCCACCTCAGATCATATGAGTGGATAAAGAGAACCAACATGGCTTGCCCATCAATCCATGACATTTAAGAGGAAAATACCTCCCTCTTCCCCAATAAATCTCCCAAATCCATCAAGCTTTATGATGGATGAAGAAAATAACAAATAACCCAAACAAGTAACCATTCAACACATGTAACAAGTAAAAAATTTAAACCATAAGAAAAACTAAATCTAACATGCCAAATAACATAAGATAAGATCAAGGAGCCTACCTCCACAAGCTCTCCAAAACTCTTAGATTTTCCCAATCCCTTTTCCAAACAAAACTCCAACTTCAAAAGCCTCCAAAACCAATCAAAAGCCAAAAATAATTCTCTTTCTCCCCCATGAGGGAGTATTTGAATAAAAACAAATAAATTTCCTCACAAATGAGGGGGTGACATGTGTCACCCCTCTCTTCCCTCCAAGTCAAGATTCCCAAAACAAAATAGAGAAAAGATAAACTCACATTTAAACACCCCTCTCCCAAATTACCCAAAAAGAAAATGAGACAAGCTTATGCAACTTTTCACAACACACATATTCCAACCCATCTTACATGGATGGTGACAAAAGAGAGACTAAATGGGAGGAAACTCCCTAAATTCCTTGGAATTAAGGCCCCTACCATATAGGAAGGGTCGAAGGGCTTATTTTCATGCTAAGTTAACTCCTAAAACATAAAGGGGTCACTTAAAATACCAATAGTTCAATTTCAGGGTAGGCACTTCTAGGCACATATGTCGAGGATGTGGGGCCCACTCAAGGATGCTCATGTGACCCCAATCATACCTAATTAACACAAACTTGCACAAATACATACTTAATGCAAGTGGGGACCAATAAGTCCCATAACCTAGTTTACTTAACAAAAATAAACAACCTAAACACAATTAATTTTTACATGAAATACAACATTACAACTAAGGTTCACTCATGGTTCCCAAACAATACAATAAATAATAAGGCCTCATACAACTGACATGGTTAGGACTTAGCCCCAGGGCCACTTGTGTATAATTTGCGTAGCCACCACAGAATCCAACACTCTCATATGCCCCGTAACTTTGCACACTCAATCGATACATTAAATGCATCTTCCTAATACAAGTGTAAATAAAATACTCAATAAATGATCGTGTCTAAAAATGCATTCTATGATATCACAACATCAACATGGAATGCTAAATGAGAAACATGCACAATTTCACACAAATTTACCATGTGTTAGTCATTACAATACATATAAATGAAATATATGCATACTTATCATGTGTTCTCATCAATAATTGAATAATTTATATCATCAAGACATGCCCGTAACTATGTATCCGTCATATATCAATTTGGCCCAAATAACATACCAATATGTTAGTATACTAAAAATCTAATGAAATGTGGGAACACACTAATCAAGCTAAATTGGCACTACACGCCCAAATCAGCACACATGTCCAGGAAGATCAAATAACATAACATTATGTCCATAATATGTCAAAGTCCCTCACAAATCATAGCTATATGACTAAAGAATTCAGCAGATAATTGAGGCTATAAAATGTGGGCACTACACTTGCACAAAACTCAAACATAAATTAGGTGAATAAAAATATGCATATGATTAATTGTAGTGACATCCGTGGTAACCCCAATGTGATTTTCATCGAGTGTTGCACTACATTTTTTACTAAATATAGTTCTATTTTGTGTGTGTGCGAAGCGCGCACGCGTGCATGTGCGCATGCTCATGTTCGTGTGTGTGTGTGTGTGTGATTGAAATATTGTCCCTTGAGCCCCTAGATGTCGTACTTACAATACACAAATAATAACAAATTTCAACTACTCTAACCCAATACAAATGTGTGGTGTGGAATTCAGAATAAACACTTTGATGCAATGAAGTATGTAGCGCAAAAATGTAATCCTTGGTGTAGTAGAGACAAAATATCATCTCATTTTTGTAGTATATGCCTATTTAATGATTTCTAATTAATGAGATTTAATAAGACATGTATATTGCTATGTGTGTGTGTGATTCATTTGCTTATGTTTCATCATTAACAAGTGAAATCATGACCGAGGATGATAAAAGAAGACAAGAAATAAGTAACTTTTGAAAGATCGGAAAAATAGGTAATGATTATAGAGGCACCTAGAGGGGATAATAGCTATCTAGTGTTGTTATCTCTAATGAGAAGTCCTATACTAGGTGCTCAAAGATGAGTATTATGTTTGTTGGTATGAAAAATTGTAAGTTGTCACTAGAAACATCAAGTAATAAAGATGAAAATGATAAAAGTAACGGTGAAAAAAAAAAAAAGAGGTGTTAATGAGTAATTATCTTTCTTAAGAGTCACACATATAAATGACTTTTTCATAGGCTAGATGTATATTGTAAGTGTGTAATTTAGTGACTACACTGACAACCTAAAAACTCATGTTTATATGTTTACAAATTATTGTCTCACCTAGCTTCACCTATTAATACACCCTTCACATCTACTCATGTTATGCTCACCTTATGCCATACTTTAGAGCCTCCTTGGATATATAATACACAACACAAAAATGGATATGGGATCACATTTAGTAAAAATTTAAAGGAACCCTTGAAAATATAACTTATAGATAGGGTGGTGAATCTTTTTAAGAAATATTCATTGCAATTGTGAAACTTACAAAAATTCCTATCTTGGTTATGGAAAAAATATGAAAAATAAGAAAATTAGTTACGAAATATAAGAGAAAATAAAATAAAAAAATTCAATTTTAAAAAATATTTTGGTGAATTTCAATTTTCCTCTTCAGGTTAGATTTCATTTTTCTAATCTATTGATGGTATGAAGTGCATTATATGCATTCCTTACTTAACCAACAAAAATTATTGAGTTATGAAATTTGAACCCATTTTCCCCAATCCTTCCCAGGATTAAAAATTGACCATTGATCCATTGGCCACATCTCATAGCCATTCATACAATTTTAGGAAAAGTCATGATCTCCCAATCCTTCCTCGAAAATACTACCGGAGTTATATCACATCCATAAATCTCTTATAATATGTCAACATCCTATGATATTTATGCTCTACAGTATCCTTCCTTAGTTTCTTTACTTTGAAACTTTTCAATGCTTTTCCAAAAGGTGTCCTATGAAGCCTTTCCTCCAATATACTAAGAGAATTTTTTTTCTATATATACACATATGCTTTTCACTCCTTGGAAAATGTTGTATAATTCCCAAACAAAATATTACAAGGCATCCTTGTAAAGGCTCTAAATGAGTGTTAGATTAAATAATTCAAACTAGGATGTATAATACATTTTTATGGCTTAAATGGTCTTAGGAATTCCTTAATTAAAGCATATCACATATAATAGAATCCATATTCTAATTTTAAGCTTAGATAATCCTTTAATTGAATAAATGGTTACTTGAATTGGTTCCTTTAATATATTTGATCATATCAAGGCATGCACATGCACATACTCATGCACACATACACATGTGCACGGACACACACACACACACATGCACACACACACACACACACACACACACACACACACACACACACACACACACACACACACACACACACACACACACACACACACACACACACACACACACCACGTACACGTATAAACACACAAATGAAAAATTTAATCAAATGTCAAATTTTCCTTCTAGAATGATGGCGATTGTGAACTAATGGTCCATAGAATTCACAATGATAAAAATTGGTTCTAAAATTTTGGCTGCCGATTTATAGGAAATCCATAAAAAAACATATTTGTATTATAATTCATTTGGCTATGAGATCGAGAAATAGTAACATTCTTATTATTCTTGGAAAATATTGGGCATTTATATGGTGCCCAAACATGGGGTTCATTATCTAGGAAATATCATAGCACATGAGTTCATATTGAGGTAATTAAAATTAATAAAAGTAAAGTCAATATACTTTGGAAGACAAGAGCGGGTGAAAGGGTTTAGCTTATTAATATTTTGAATTAGGTATTGAGGGTAGGTTAGATAGTGGGCCAAAGGAAAGGGAGGTTTAATTTTACTATAAAACTAAAAATTTGAACCCTAGTTTTTGAAATTAAATACCTTAAAATTACAATTTAAAGAGTGTGGTCATAAAGTTAAATTGTAATATATTTTTGAATAAGTAAGTCTCAATTAAGAGATTCTTAACCAAGAGATAATAAAATGGTAGAAAACTAGGATAGATTATGCTTTTCAACATAAGTGATATTATTTCACGATCTTAATTATTTTAAGAACTATTGATAAATTATTAAGCTTAATATTTATAAGGTAATCGATGAATAGGTCTTGAATGGATTCAAACTATCTTTTAAGATAAAATGCATATTAAAAAAGTTGAGTGAGAAATATGATATATTTCAGTTTAATATATTAGGGTAGAAATAAAAAGGGTAAATAAATTTGTCATCTAAAAATGGGTAAGGTACGTGGAAAAATAAGGGCTATTTTCATTCTAATAATTGAACGGGAGGGGGTATTATAAATTCAATAATTATAGGTAAAAACTATAATTAAGGGTATTCTTTAATACCCTTTGAACGAATGTGTTATACCATACTTTTACTAAGTGAACCCCTCGTGTGCCGAAATAGCTAAATATATATAGGACTTTCAAAATCTTTACAAATAGTCAAATTACGAGTGTTAGCCACTAAAATTTTCCCTCATCACATTCTATTCTCACATAGCATAAGAAGCTTGTGAAACATTATTCTAATCGAAATTTTGGTCGAACAAAACTTATGTGGAAAACACATTTTATACTTTCAAGTCCCACATCGTAAAGTTAGCTCTATTTAAAGTTTCAAAAATAATTCCCAATCATTTTAGGTCCCACATTTGAATGACTATTGGTGTCGGGGTGGCGAAAATATTAAGCATTGTGCCCCTTTCTCCTTCAAACAATTGACGAAAAATGGACATGTTTCATATGTGTTTGGTTGTAACAAATAATATTTTTGCATAGGTTCCCCCCAGAATCTTCTCCACCTATGGATTACTTCTCCTCAACACCCTTCGTCATCACTCTTCCTCTGACATTGTTTTGTTCTTTCAAGTTTAAATTTCTCAATACATCCCTTTCGACATCTCCAATAATATTAGTTTATATCTACTTATCTTTAATTTCAAAGATCTTTAATTAGTATACTGTAGTATTTACGGAAAAGCAGTCTTCATAACTATTTTTACAACTATGTAACCCACAACTCTTATCCATCTACATTTCCAATATATATTAATGTAGCACTCAATATGTCATTAAAATCATTTCAAATAGAAAACGATATCCAACAAACAAATGTTGTAACGATTCAGCAAATGGACCCGTTATCTATTCTATGTCAGGAAAGGAACCAACCATCCAATAATTGTGGAAAAGGCTGTTCTCGTGGCAAGCAATAATAGCAGAACGTAAGTGACGTTTCTGTACATACAATAATTAAATATTGAGACAGGAAGCGAAAGTGTAACCAGTGCATCAAATATCGTTGGCAAGGACCAGGTCAGATATTTCCTCTTACAATCAATAGACGAAGTGCATGAAATATCGTTGATATTAAATAAGTAATATGAGTTTTGGAAGAACGTTACGGATTTTCACGTAACCGAGAAGTGGGATCTGCCATGAATTCTTATACATCTATCTCATAATGTAATTTAAATTTTATGCTGTTAACATAATCTTTTCTATGATCTAGAGACAGTTTCAACACCTAAATCGATTGCCTCTCGTCGTGGAATTTCGCAGGGATCCCCACGTCCCGTTGGCTGTCAAAACCCGTCCCTATAAAATAACATTTATGGTATATAAGGCTGCCAGCTTGGGCCATGGATAGTTCAGATTGTTAATAGAAAATCAGAAGCATTATTTCGACGACGTAGATGAGACGGATAACACAGAAAAATATAAAGAATGAGGTTAGGCCTGAAAATGGCAAAAATGTGGCTTTTAATAAATACTATTTAAGCGCTGAGATCGTTAGGCTCTTCCCTATTTAAGAACTGAGGCTTTCTACAGTATTTTAATATCCCGGAGAGTCTCGCTAGATCTGAATTTAGAATGGATGTTCACGGTCATCATTTGAGCATTGTTGTAACTTTGTTTCTTATTATTTTGTGTGTCCCTATTGTTGAATCAACGAAGAAACCTCTTGTGTCAGCCCTTTATGTATTCGGAGACTCTACCATAGATCCTGGTAACAACAATGGGCTTCATACTTTTGCCAAAGGGGACTTCCCTCCAAATGGAAGAGATTTTCCGAATGGACAACCTACAGGCCGATTTACAAACGGAAGATTAATCACAGACATACTATGTAAAGATTAATTTCCAGCTGAGTAATTCTTGTGTATACAGCAATGGTCTAATTAGACTTCCTTATTGCGTTTATTTAACATGTATAATCTGACTAATATTTTAACGTTTTCAACTGCGTGAAATAAAATAGCTGAGCTACTTAGACTTCCTGATTTGCTGCCCGCATCATTGGATCCTGAATTCCAAGGAGAAAACTGCTGACTGGCGCAAGTTTCGGTTCGTCTGGTTCAGGATATGCCGACAGCACCGCAAATAGATTGGTCAGTATAGTATTTGTTATATAGATTTTAATTTTGAAGTTTACAGTATGATACAACTTACATCGAAATCATGAACGAATGACATGATGTCATTTTGTGGAAGATCTTATCCAGCACGTTCCATATTTGTCCGATCGACAGTAGTCAATATAAATAAAATCGGGGCATATATATAGAATTTGTGTATTGAATGGTAAAGTGGTAAGATGCAGTGCTTGCAATTCAGAGATCAGCATTTCAAATGTTTTTGGATGCCGGCGAAAATTCGTTTGTAAAGAATGTGTATACATATGTAATGCCCCCAACCTACCTTGTCTCGGTCAGCATTATCCCCCTTGTTTGGCGTGAGATTTTCCTAATTTCCTATTATCCCTTGTCTCCTTGAAAGTGGATGCGTGGAGATGCTTTGGGGAGTGGGATGCCTACAATTCCTTTCTTTTCCTTATGAGCTTTTAATTCTGTGCTGTGTTGTTTTGACCTGGGCATTCTTGGTTGGTGTAAGTGCCTTGAAAAATAGCCGCCTGCAGTTAAGACTGTATTTGTTTATTCTTTTTTTTTGTAGAAGTCTTGTTTTTGTAGTGGTGGATGCGCCTTTCTCCCTGGTTGGTGGCAGACAACATTGATTGGGGATGGTTGTCTCATTGATTGTCTTTGCCTCAGTTCCTGCTTCAGCCTGTACCTGGTCCTTCTGTTAATGGCCGCTCAGACTATTCCCTTGTTTCCTTTTTTTTTTTTTTATTGGAGGGCATAAGCAAAAGAATGGGATGAAAATGTAGCTGAAGGCGAACTGAGATGAGAGAATAGGAGATCATGTTGGTGGTGGTGGCGGTAGGAGGCAGCAGGCACGTTGCAGTAAGGTAGAAGCCCTTTTGAGCGCCTCCAACAAGCAGGTTGTCCAACTATGTTGCTGTCTGTTCAGTATCGACTGCATCCTCAAATTCAAGATTCTCCTTCAAGATAGTTTATCAAAATCGACTTTGTGACAGTGAGAGTGTACCAGGAGACCTGATGAAATGTATTTGCAAAGATTCACTACTGAGACCTTGCTTGTTTTACGTTGTAACTCATGGAAGAGTATCTCATAGAGGCGGATCTGTTTTATATCAGAATATTCACGAAGCACAAATTGCCTTGTTGTTTCATTTCTTCCATTTCTGCCCTATTGAGCTCCCCATTTAATCCCAATTTACTGTCTTGATCGTAGAGATTCCCCTTCCACCATCCACAGGCAACCAACTCACGTCTACTGTTTGCTTCCAAAATGCATTTTTTTAAGTCACGGCTTAACAGGTTTTAGCATATGATCCTGGTATCACATACTTAGAAGCCACCGAACTCAATGTGTGAGGGACTACTGTATAGTTGATGGAGCATTTTACCCGTCCCATACTACAATACTGGGATGACAGATTGAAATTATAAGGCTCTTGATTTTTTCTGCCGGTAGAGAGAATCTGTTCATCTGCTAGATTCGATCCATATGGTCACACAAATTCGACAAGTTTTTGGTGAAAATTTGGAGATAAACAGAGGAAGAACACTTCAGCCTTTCGAGGGACTTTTTTTTTATCAGGTATTTGTTTGGAAAACCATTTCAGCACTTCATATGGTACAGTTTACAAACACAGATATTTTGGCAAACAGCTGATAAATGCAACCAGCCTGGCCATAGAAATTCAGCAAGTGGTTTAGCCGAGAAAACATACTATATAGTTGAAATTGTAATATTGGTCTAATTAGTAGCTTAGGAAGAACACTGTATCAAGTTTTTTTTTCATATGCAGTGCTAGACAACAGTGCAAATGGCCACGACAGTTGCACCTCTCTGCAGTTGGCTTATTGCCGCATGTGTTTCTAGGACTACATTTGAAGTGTATAGCGATGAGCCAAAGGCTACGTCTTCTCCTTTGGGAAGGAGGGCTAAAAGGTGAATTGGACGTTCCAGACAGTTGTCAGCAAGTTACTCGTCGAGTCTACCTTGTAAGGATCATGCAGAAGCAGGAGGAAGTTTGGTTGCCCTGTGTGGTTCAATCCTTCAAGGCTTGGGTTCGTGCTTTTCCTTTGAAGCATGTCCAGAGTACAATAGCTCCCAGTTTTTTTGTATAAAGACAGCTTCTTTGGATCCAAACCTATTAAGTTTGTCGGAGGCAGCAGAAATTAAGAGCTACAGGCAGAGCAATGGCTGTTGCTGTGCAACCTGTGAAGGATCCAACAGAGAAGAAGAAAATCGCTACCAAGCAAAGAAGGGCAGCTTGAGACGATCAATACATGGGAGCTCATGGAAGGGTTAGAAGACAATACTGGAAGCAGTCCTTTGGTTGTGGTTAACGAGATTGCCATGAAGAAATCTGTCGATCGAACGCTAGACCGGTCATTTTCTTTTCACAGCGTCAAGGACGTCGAACAGCTTGCCAGAGACGAGCCCAAACGCTCCGTCTGGCACAGAGTTACTCCCGGCGTGAAGCTCGCCGACGAAAAGCTCAAGTTTTCGTCCAAAGCAATGGAAGAGGCAGGAGGGCGAAGCTGAATCTGGAGAAAAAGGCAAGATATTTCTACACTTTTCTACTTGTTATTTTATTTAAAAATATTGTGAAATCGAACCACTTTTCCTTGCATTGATTTGTCAGTTGGATGTCATGATGGGAGATTTCCCTTCCCGCTTGTTTCTTCTTGTTTTAGCTTTTATCGTTGATGATGTGGGTCGAAAGGATGCATGTTCCCTCTCCTCTCCGAATGTTATGTTTCTCTTACTCGAATGATAGACCTTCGTCTATTTGTTTATGTATTAATTCTTCTCGCCGATTGAGTTGCAACTTATTATGTTGATCAAACTAGTATTTTCGATATCATGGAAGTAAGTTTACGATAACTATGAAACCCCCTTCCTAGCACCCAAGTTTGTCCTTGACATTTTTTGTTAGCTCCTTCGCAAGTCCCTTTGATAACCTTTTGGCATCGAGAAAGAAAGGTTGTAGGATTGTGTGAGCAATGCGTGGGCTAGCCAGCTTAGAGTTTTGGTATTAAAACTGGTAGAATGAAAAGGTTTGTTTGCAACGTGTTTTTCCGTCTCGTGTGTTTAGACTCTTATACTATCTTTCATCTTGTTTCTAGGCTTTTAAGGCCATCCACAGAAGTGCCTTGAGCATCCCTAATCAGCTTGAACCATAACTAGCTTTAAGGATCAGCTAAGTTGGAGGTTTCATTGTGCGAATCCCGTACCTCGCCGACACTAGAATAGTTGGTCTAATCCCCTCTCGAATTATTGCTGATGGCGCTCTTATATTTTTCCTAACTTGCATTATTCGCTCCTTGTAATGTTAACGCTATTAATTAATATTGGTCGGTTTTTATGCACGTAATTACCGTAATAGTTTGTGATGGAAATTTCCTTAAATGTGATTAACCTTCGGAAAAACTCAGCTTTCATTTGGTAGTCTTATGGATTCATAGCGGAAGGTTTTGTTTTGATAATGTCACTTAGAAGTTATGTTTGTACTTTTGTGTGATGGTTGATCGTGTGTTACCAAGGGTTGCCTTAAAATATGGTTGTTTCGGAAATGGATAATTTATTTTAAATTAATAAAACATTAGAATTGTTGTGGAAGTTTGCAAATCTTTAGTGTTATAAACTTGTTGATGACATTATTGTATACTCTTGTTTGACGAACTCCTTCTTCTCTCGTGTGTTTGGTACTAGCCTTTGTAAGACTTTGACCCTTCCCGGATGATTGGTAAATCTATTTGTAGTTAATGGTCAAAACTAGTATACTATGCATTCGCTTCAAACTTATGTTGTGTGTTACTCTATTTGATTTCCGGTTTGAAACTCATTTATACATGACTTTTTGTGTTAAATTTTGGAACCCGTGTTTCCCTTTCTTGGGCCGATCAACTTTTGTTCTTTTAGAAAGAATGTATTATTTTAGCCTTTGCGTTGGTACCTTTGATAAATTTCTAGATGGTTGGTCTATTTATATTAAATCTCAATCTTGTAATTATTGTTTAATTACTTACTTAATGAGAATTGTTTTTGCTAGATTGTTTGTGTTCTCCTTATAGGGCCAAGGGCCATTATCTTACGATTGCTATACTTTCATTGTTATTACTCCTAACTCGTAGTACAAGGTCTTCTCCTTCTTTGATTGGCATGATGAAGACTTTATTTTAACTTGATGTGTTAATAGTGTTTAGAGGTTTGAACCGATTCTTGTAATAAAGTGTTTCTTTTCATGATATTGTTAGATAATAGTTATGGTGATTTTGTGTAGCCTTATCTTGCTCGGGCTCGTGAACTCTCGTAGAAAATTTGATGCGATGGATTTTGCGTGTAGATGAGGGATAGATTTGTAGACTTTTGTCAACCTCGCTTTAGAAGATCCTTTGCTCAAAACCTTTTTATGTTGTTCAACTATTGTTAACGTCCAAGGTGGAAAGTTTAAAAGAGGATTAATGTCTTAGTATAAAGTATTGTGGAATTTGTCATCTAAACTTTGGAAACCTTGTATTGTTTGACCATCATTGAAATTATAAGAAAATTTGGTTATTGTGGTTGAGTAACTTATGGAGTATCGATTTTAAGAAATGATGTAATCTTGTTTTTTTCTCGTAAATGAGTGTTGCTTCAACCTTGCCTTGAGAATAAATTTTGAGTTAAACCTTGATATGACTTAGTAATAAAGTGTTATAAGTAAACTAACATGGGATTGTTTAATACTTCAGGAAGTTAAATTAAAATTTGTATTCAAATAAAGTAACGTAGGGGTCACCAACTTGAGAGCAAGAAATTCTTTAAGTAATCAAGGGCGTAACTATCATTCTGAAGTAACATTATATAACTTGATACCCCTAGCTACACTAAGGAACACTATCCCTTTCATGGTGGTATTCTTAAACGAACTTAAAGGAAATCTATGGTTGGTTCTGGAAGATAATAAGATTTAATAAATAGGAGAAAACAATTTTGAAACCACACAATCTATCTCTCAGCCATTTGGAAAGTAAATTCTCTTACTCCTTGTTAATACTTTTAGCGAAGCCTAAGTAAAGTTGTTAAATCTGGTTAAGAGCCCTAGCTTCAATTTAATACTGGCAATAACTAATGAGGTCCTAAAAATGTTTCATCTCGACCTTCTCCCTCTAACCCTTTTCAAAGCACCTTATATCTCTTCTCTTAAGTGTGTTGAACTTAAAACCATGTTGTCTTGTGGGCAAGAACGAATCTTATTAGCGTTAGTGGTGAGCAGATGGCCTTGTGGAATTTAATTACTCCTTTTTCTTGATAAACGAATTAAGCAAATAAATGTCGAATAGAGAAGATTTAAAGATAATTACTCGTTGTCAAAGGAATAAACTTGGCTTGGCAAGTTGAATCATACGAATCATATCTTGAGCCTCCTTGAAAACGTAAGCTAAGAATTGCAAGATGTCCTTTTAAAATAAATAACCCTCAAGAATATTTCCTTGTGGTTGGCCCTAACTATAAGTGTGTTCTCGTGATTAGACTTCTATGTTGTCTTGTCAAAAAGAAAAGTAAATTGTCCTTGATATGTGTGAACGTTTTCATGCCGCCTTTATGGCCATCCTTGTATGAAGTTTTTCACAAAGTGTTAGTTGTATAGTTGGTGATGACATGTTGCGTCATGTTATGTGTCAAACAAGTCAAAAAAAAAAATTTATCCTGTATTTCACCGTGTTGTTCATGTGTGATTATTTGGGTCATTACAACATATATGTGTGTGTAGATTTTTCAGTTTGAAGTTCCTTATAATTTTATTAAAAGATGTGAAAGTATTAATTTTCGAACTATTCAATTGTTTATATATTTATATTATTATAAATTATGAATTTCATATATTTATTAATTTAATAATATATAATTTATGTATTTTATAATATGGTATTATTCTTTGTGTATCAAGTTAATAATGCATTATGTATGTTTTCTCACTTTTTTTTGACATAACATAATTTTACTAACCACTTTCATATAAACAATATTTTTTTAATCTTTAAAACTATATTTAAAATAGCCACCCAATTAATTTCTATCACACACCATTCAATTTGCTCATTTATAACATACAATTGAGGGACCATAAATGTTACACTTTTGTATTTGCAGAATGTAATGCCACTACAAAAGCAAATGGACAATTTCAGGCGCTATAAAGAACAATTGTCAAATATGGTTGGTTTGGAAAATGCCACCCAGATAGTATCAAAAGCATTATTTACTATAAGCACGGGAACTGATGATTTTGCAGTTAATTATTACGTGAATCCTTTTTGAGGAAGAATTATAACATTGAAGACTTCTAAAGTCTGCTAATACGGTCTTTAACTAAATTTATAGAGGTAGAATATTCTATTTTATGTTACAAAAGAGCGGTATTTGATTGAAGTTTTGTTATTGTTGACATTATAATTGAAGTGTTGTGTGAACAGAATGTTTACAAAGAGGGTGGTACAAGACTTACTATTATTGGTTTGCCTCCGTTGGTTGTTTGCCTTCACAAATTACTATATACAATTTGGTTAGAAATACATGCGTTGAAGAATTCAATGAAGTTGCCAGATCTTTCAATAACAAGATCAAAGCATTACTAGAAAATATCACACTCAAATATTCGGGCCTTCAAATAGCTTATATAGACATATACTATAAGTTGGGCGATATTGTTAAATTTCCTGTTAAATATGGTAAAATTCTTACTCCCTTTTTTGCTATTCACAGTTAAACTTTTAAAGAAAATTTCATAATTTGATTACATTTTCAAAGTTGGTTACAATACTGATAGAAATTCTTATTATTCCTAATTTACGAACAAATTATGATATTTGCAGGCTTTGAAGAGGCAAGAAAGGGATGTTGTGGAACGGGTTTGTTCGAGGCAGGAATATTTTGCAACAAGGGAAGCCCTACTTGTGTTGATGCCTCTAAATATGTGTTATGGGATGGAGTACACCGCACAACTATAGCGTATAATATTATTGGCAATGACATATTCCAACAATTTATCTTGTTCTTAAAATGATTAATTGTAAAATTCAACGTAGGGAATTAAAAATAATTGGTAATTCAATTTGTGACTATTTATTAAAATATCATTCTTCCTTAAATAAAACATTAAAATATTATGTATCAACCTAAATAAAAATTATTTTAATTTTTTTAATTTATAAAATAAATATAGCGCAATCCAAAACACGTTCTTATATTATACTTGTATTATAGGTGTGACATACATGATAAAAATCCTCTTAAAATTATATATATAGTCTCAATAAGAATTATATGCACTTTAAAATAACAAGCTTGACGCGTTGTCAACTTATATTCGATCGTATTATAGTAAGTATGTCATGCATAACTTGAAACTTCCCCAATAACATTAAAATGAAAATATATTGAAGAATTATATTAATTTTTGAAATAACAAGCTTATAATCGTCAACGAACTCATCATTATATCGAACATGAATTACAATGTTCACATACATAGTGGTTTAGATTTAGCTATGTCACACCCATTTGTTCGCTTCTCTTTTCAATGTACAACGTCCGATTTGATGGTAGTACACCTGTAGACATCTTTAGAAAAATAAGACTTTGAAGTAAAATATTAGTTATTTCTATTGCCCTGAACACCCTAGGAAATGTGAGGGGTGGAAACAATGGAAGTCAATAATCGTCTAACATAGTTAATAAAAATTCTTCCTTTATATATTCAATATTAAGTTCTAAAATGTTTTATCTAAAACATGGTGCGAAGGGATCATATTCTATAGGGAAGAGAATCTATTGTTTACATCCAACATAAATTTTATAAATACATCCTATGGGATACTCAATAATTAGAAGGATATAAGGGCTTGTAATAGGTAGACTATCCTAATCTAATTAATTTTTAACATTAATTATTCTTCATAAGAATAATCTAATTACACATTTAATAATTGATGAATAATAAATAATTGTTAAAATACATAAGAAGAGACAAACATTTAGCTATACAATTCGAACATACAAAATTTGGATGTGTAATATGATAGAACATTTACCTCAAAAATCCTAACAACAAATTAGAAACCCTAAAAACATGCGTAACCATTCATAAGAGCACTAGCAAACCTAAATGAGATAAAATATATGTGGTTAAGGTTAGAATAGCTTATGTGGTCAATCTCCCATTTTCAAAACCAATCATGTTTTTGCACCACATGTCCTATTTATGGGATCAAGCATCATGTATTTCTCCTAAGTGATTGTGCATGTGTGAATAACTAACAAACCACATAAGGGTCCCTCATGTCTCTTAACTATGTCACCTAATTTTGTATTCCTTGAAACCTTGAAAAATTCTTTGAGTCCCAAGCAATGACTCTATGACCTTTACATGCTTCAAAATGAAGGAAGATAGAGTACTCTTTGAGAGAATTGAGTACTTCATACTTGTAGTAAGGATTTATATAATTGATGTGTAGTTTATTTGATATGATTTAGGAACCGGTTGAGTTATCATTGCGATAACATCTTTCAAGAGTGTTTGGAGATATATAATTCGGTGACATTGACTTGATTATATAGTATTCAATAGGTTAAATATTGGCATAAGGCCAACTTTACAAAGGTGAAAGACCTAAATTAGCTATTCTAATTAAAAATTAAATTAATGAAATTTAGAAGTGAGGACCATATAAGTAGGCACTACAAAAACAAGACTTTTTTACCATAATTATTCCTCAAATTTTCCACAATTTGGGATAATTGTAGAATATTTATAGCATAGCTATAAAAAAATAGTTTAGTTATTTGTAGTTATTTTGGATGTTCCAAATTTGAAAATAATGCTAAAAATTTGTAGATAACTCACATATCTAACCCTTTGCAATAGAAAATCCATATTTTTAATAAAGTCAAATTTGAAGCTATCATAACATTACCCACAACCTTTACACATATAAAATATTTTCATAAGTCTAATATAAAATAAATTAATACTAAAATTTTATATTTAATAATGTGGAAATGCCCAAAATTTGTGGAACAAGCCAGGATAATTTTAGCGGCAAATATTCGTAATATGGCGAAAATTTCATTTTATGAAAATTTGAAAAGGCGAATTATTCGGAGTGGGTTGGTGTCCTATTCACCTAAAATATATAGTATATTTTTAAAGTCAAACCTTCGCCTTCATTTGAAAACATCTCCTATAAAAACCTAGCTGATTTGCCGGGTAGTATACCTCAAGTAGCTTAACAAATTACCAATACTGTGAAATTTGAACTCGCATACCCTTAAGCACCCAGATTGATTAATGTTAGCTTTGTGATAGTTGACATGCGACAACAAACCGTACTAACATGCGGCGCAGAGGAAGTGTTGACGCGTGACTTGGCAAAGGTGATGTGCAACGCAGGAGGTGTTCATGCGCGACGAGAGAAGTGTTGACGCAGTGTGGCTTGGCGGTGGTGACACACGCAGAGAAGTGGTGACGCATGACAGAGGAAGTGTTGATGCGCGACTTAGGTAGTGGTGACGCCTTGTGCAGGAGGTGTTGACGCGCGACAGAGGAAGTGTTGACGCCACGACTTGGGCAATGGTGACGCGCCATGAGGAAGTGGTGACCTTGACAGAGGAAGTGGTGCGCGCAAGAGGAAGTGTTGACGCATGACTTGGGCAGTGGTGACGTGCGACAGAGGAGGTGTTGATGCGTGATAGAGGAAGTGTTGACACGTGACTTGGGCAGTGGTGACGCGTGACAGAGGAAGTGGTGACGCGCGACAGAGGAAGTGTTGACGCGTGACTTGGGCAGTGGTGATGTGTGACAGAGGAGGTGTTGACGTTTACGGTAAAGGAAGTGTTGACGCCGCACAACGGCAAAGTGTTGACGCGCGACACGGATAGTTTTTGATGGGAAAGCAAAGGTCGGAGGCTGCAGATGCACGCAAAGCACCCTCGGTGGCGGCGTCAATAGACCTCAGTGACGCGTGTCAACAAGGTTGTTAACGCACATCACGAAGGTCCGCTTGACGCGTGCGTCACTGCATTTTCTTGACGCGTGCGATAGCAAAATCTCCTATCGTACGTCTGCAGCCTTCGCACCACTTGACAATCAGGTGAAATTTTTTCATACAACCCCCAAAAAATTTGCCTTCCCGCGAAACCGGTTCCGGGGATATTCGCCAGGTATTCTCCACCTCCGATTTCCAAGAGGTCTCTTAAAATGAACCCTAGAACAAGCTTAAGACTGGGGTTTCAATAATTTCATTGCTAAATTACATGATCACAAATCTTCCCTATCAAAGGACTTTGGAAGAGCTTGGAAAGAGGGAAATTTAAAGGTCAGAGGTATGGAAATTGAGGTTTTAGAGTCCACCATTTCCCTTGCGATGGAGATGAAAATGGACAGGCTCAAAATATTTAAGGATAGAACCCGCAGAGAGCATGAAATTGAGTTATTCTTTGTGGGTAAGGAAAGGTGCTCTTTCTTTACTAATGGTATTGCTAGGTCGTGTATCCCAGGAATATGGAGAGAAGTGTGCCTTCAAATCATGAATTATATCACTTTAGAAGGAAAATACCGAAAAATCTATACTCATCATATGACCCTTCTGAATATGTTTCATCATAAGGTCATGGTGAGCATTCCTTTTTTCCTATTTATGTCTTTGACAAATTCTCTGATGCATTCTATCGTGGAGAAGGTGGAGATTCCTTTGCATGAAGGGCTCATCCTCCTGTTGTTTGAAAATGGGAAACCTATTCTGAACTCTTCCCCAAAAGATAAGGTGGAGGAGGATGATCTTACTCTTGTGGAATGCCTTACTAAGATGAAGGCTGGGAAATGTAAAAATGTGGGGAGGATTCGAAAAGGAGAAGAGTGAGGAAGGTCGTGGTGAAGCGAGCACCTTGAGAAAGAGGGGTTGTGATGGAAATTTTAAGGGCTTCGAGGAGTGGAGTAGAAAGGTGCAGTATTTAGAGGGGGTGCTTGTGCAATGGAGGAAACCAATGTTGGTCAAAGGGAAACCATGTTGGATGTCATTAATGTTTCAAAGAAAATTTTCTTAGCCTAGGTGAAGTCCAAACAAAAGGTTTTGGAGCTGGAGTTTCAGGTCAAAAAGTTGAGTGATAGGTTGGAAGGGATGGAGGAAGGCACTAAAAGGAGGAATTTCAATTTGCATCATCAGTAGTTCCGAGGATGAGCTGGAGGAAGACATGAATGACAAGGGTACTGAGGGTGTTGTGATCAAAGAAAGTCATGCTGGAAGTAGTGAAGTTTTTCCTAAAAATTAGTTGATATAATTTTGCTTAGATTATAACCGTGAAATGCATGAATGAAGAAACATGAACACAATGATTTCAATTCATTCGGGATGTCTTATTAGACAAGGGAGATTACAATATATAGAAGATTGATCTCCTTAATTTAAGGAGTCAACTTCAATCTCAAACTACTCCCTAGAATATCTCGTGATCCACTAATCACTCAACAAACCTAGAATCTCTCTAAGAGATCTCTACGAGTTGTCACCAACTCATTATTTGCACAATAATAATAATGTTCACAATATTAAAATATTGCTAACATTCACTCCCCTATTGTTAACATTATTATTTCCACACATACACTCCCCTAATGTGAACAATGTAGAGAAAAAACATTCACACGTCTTCTACACTCTTGCCTTTGCCTTTCAGCATGCTCATGATCTTGGTACGCTGAACCTCTGTTCAACAAATACGAACCCCTGTTCGACAATAACGGACCTCTGTCCTAGGTACGAGCCCCTGCTCATGAACCTCTGTTCATCCTCTTCAAGAAAAACATGATGCTGCTTTTTCTTGTGCTTTTATCTTTCTACTATCACATATTTACATCAGGAGGTTATAAAAGGAAATACAATTCTGAACAGGAATGTGACATCTGTTCTTATTACAAACAATAATGGAATCAAACACACAACTGAAATACTTGGCCACCAAATCAATACCGCGGCCTCGTCGATGGTGCCTGACGAGAGGTCGCCGATCAACCTCCTGCCTCCGTTGCCTCCAGCCTCCATCTGAAAGTTATCTAAAGAAGGAAATCTTCGATTCATAACCATCACCCAAAGGTTCTTCTTTATCACTGTCTTCTTCTTCATTAAGAACCATGGCATTTTCTTCTATTTTTCCATCAAGTAAATCTCGTTGCTCTTTTCTTGCAGCTTTATAGATACATGTCCATCTTGTTTACAATAGTAACAAGTGATATGTTTCTTTGTATCTCTGAAATTTGATCTTTGTTTAAAAGAAGATTTAAATCTCCCTTTATCATATGACTTGTTTTTACCATACATTGCAGTTTCTTCTGGTGTAACATTCTTATTTTCTTCATCTATCAGTGAAGAAATTAGATCTTCTAGTTGGGATTGATCTTTCAAAGTAAAAACAATGTTTGAATAGCGAGATGGCATACTATTCAACAAAACAGCTTTTGCATCATCATCCTCTACTTTAAGTTTTATCCCTGATAATTGATTCAAAATAGACTGAAACTTACTTATATGTTGTACCATGTTTTCTCCTTCATCCATCTTGAGTCCAAACAGCTTCTGCTTCAAGGTCACTGCTGCGCTTCCGGTTTGGGATCCAAACAACTTGTTCAATGTTGTCCAAATGAAATTTGAACTTTTTGAAAGGTCTATATGATGCAAATATGCATCAGACAATCCAAGTCCAATGATTGCTGTTGCTTTACGATCTCTACTCTCCCATTTGGTTGCTTCATCAGCATCGGTTGGTTTCTTGAATGTTCCATCCGCAACTTCCCACAAATCTTTGTTAATGAGTGTCAACCCGAGTTTGTACTTGCCAAGTGTGAAAATCCTTTCCATTAAATTTTCAACATAACCCAATTTATCCATTATGACTCTCCATAATTTGACACAAATAGGTGTCGGTTTCAACCGAAAATACACCCTTTTGATCTTGACAGAAGTATAAATACACGGCGAGCTTTGGAACAACTAGATCCATAAAAATTTTCTTCCTTCCTTTATCGTGACGAATCTTCCATCTCTCCCATCAGACCATCAACGTGCTCGATACCAATGATATAATTTTGCTCAGATTATAACCGTGAAATGCATTTATGACGAATAAAGTAAACATGAACACAATGATTTCAATTCATTCGGATGTCTTATTAGACAAGGGAGATTACAATATATAGAAGATTGATCTCCTTAATTTAAGGAGTCAACTTCAATCTCAAACTACTCCCTAGAATATCTCGTGATCCACTAATCACTCAACAAACCTAGAATCTCTCTAAGAGATCTCTACGAGTTGTCACCAACTCATTATTTGCACAATAATAATAATGTTCACAATATTAAAATATTGCTAACATTAGTTGGGTATTTCGGATTGTTGCTGACTTTTGGCTAGCATTTTTGTTTGATGTTTTAGGGTTGGTTTCTTTTCTCTATTTTACTCTGTTCTTTTTTGGTTAAAGTCCTGATCTTCATTATCTGAGTTAAGCATGTTTAACTCCTTTAGAGAACTTTTTTATTTCTTTCTAGCTTGTTGGTTCTTGTTCCTCCTTTTGTAAGGCCCCTGGGAGCCGATCCATATTTTTACCTTATCTAATAAAAAAATGTGGAAATGCCACATCATTGAAACAAAAAAATTAAACATTTTTTTATAAACAAACATATAGAAAATTATAAATAGAATTCTATGAAAATCCAACTCTTAACATATATGTTCAAATGGTGTGGAAATTGCACATTACCAAAAAGAATACTATAGAAATTGCACATTATCAAAAATAATACTACATAAAATTACTTACCATATTTAATTACAAGTATTATAGGTAACAAAATTAGTAAAAAGATATAATAATATGTAAATATCACATTTCTTAAACTTTTGACTTTCTCCATATTTTAAGAACACCATTATAAATTTTTTAAATTATGGAAATTCCATATTACCAAATTTAAATTGTTGTGTGTGTGTGTGAATATCACATGTCTTAAACTTTTGACTTTCTCCATATTTTAAGAACACTAACATAAAAATTGTAATATATATATATATATATATATATATATATATATATATATATATATATATATATATATATATATATATATATATATATATATATGAGATGGATCCATAAAATATACTAGAATATTATTAATAGAAGAAAGAAGCTCATTTTATAAAATTAATGCACAAAATTTCTCAATTTAAATCAATTTTATATATTTATGACATATCTACAATAATTCAATTATTTAATTTCTAAGTTATGTAAATGTTATACAAATATTTATAGTTATAATTATTTATAGAAAATCTAAATTTATAAATATTCTTACTTGAAAATACGCATCAACAAAAATCAATCAATCCATCAAATCACTTTTATTACAATATATTATTTTTAAATAATATTATATAATGATAATTTTTAATTAAAAAATATTAGTATAAAATTATACATAGAGAAACACTAAATTCAATTATATATATAATCATTTTGTATCCAAAAATATTTTTTTCCTCCATATAAATATATATTGTAGAAATTAATTAAAATATTTAAAAACAAAATTTTGAATTATCTATTATATGCTTTTAATTATATTAAATTATATATTTTATTAATATAAACATCTATAATTATCTAATAAATCTTTAATAATTAATTATTAACTATAAAGTCTACACTTGTAGACTCGAGTTTTACTTTTAATCCCTGATGGAATTTACCTTCCACAAAAGTAGTCGTGATTTATGCTATTCACCTTAAATTTTTCAAAAACAAATTGCCGCCATTTTTTACGGACCCATTATTAAATAGGATTTTAAAGATGATGGTTAAGATCCTTCCATTTTTACAGGATGAAAATGCTTCCACATGTCATTAAAAATGAGAGAGATAAGGTATGTGGCGGGGTTTTTTGAAATTTCATTAATGAGTACTCATTTTTGGAGGAGGTGTTGTATGTGTCTGGATCCATATATTTGGAAAGCTTGGTATTGAATAGCCTGTTATTCTCGACTCTTCCATATGGCAGTGTTGCAATCTAGAAACGTTGTCAGATGCTTTCCAAAACTTGGTGTCTTTGACCACGCTAGAGTCGTCCTCATGTCCCAAGCTAAGTGAATCCCCAATAATCTCACCTGCACTAGCTTTGCCCGAATTGTTCTTTGATGCCTCGTCAAAATTATGTTTATGCCAAACTAGTGGGTGATGTTTCCAATGTGGTATGTGGATCATTGTTATCCATTGTACATTGAAACGGAATGGAACATTCCATTGTTGAGCTATCCAAAGATCAGACATGGTCAAAGATTGCAAACTTCTATCTCGGTTCTTGAAATGACAACGGATTGTATTTCATATATTGGCCTTTAGTGAATGCTTGATTGTTTGGAGGGAATGCGTTTCATTATTGAATATGCCTAAAAACAAATTCCTTACATGGTTGTCATAGAATATGTCTGGGAGCAATGCGGATCAATTTCCGTATCATATTCAAATCAATGGAAATTATGTCCCGTTTGTGCATAGCTTGTTGAATATTGTGGCATGGTTTTGTATTAGCATGGAACCACTAAATTACTTTTTCCCAGACTTCCATTGCCAAAGGACATTGACGAATGATATTTCAGATAGTTCGCTCAACACTATTGCAGTTTGAGGAGATTGAGGATCATATAAAACCCTGACGTTGAAGATTATTTGTTGTGAGAATTTTGTGATCCTCGACCATAGAAAAGCATCGATTTTGGCCAATTATTTGTTGTCTGTATATGAGAAAAAATGTTAAAAGGTGGAGAAGTGGCATTTACTTACAAATGTTAAGTAACAGCCACATACCACTGGAGTGTATGGCCGTACCAGGGAATCATGATTTAAAATTTACATGTGACGAACAAGGGCCTTTGGGAGAGTGTTGTTTGGAGCTTGAGGGGTCGTTCTATAAAATGAGGTTATAAACTTGGGATATAAGGGATGTTCCAATGACTCATACGCTTGATTATGGAGAGAATAGAAAAATTACTACTGTTTTTTTATGCTGATATTTATGGTAGCGAAAAATTGATCAACATTTTATCTTTTTGAAACGCGTGATCTGAGTGATTATTGGGTAAATATTTACATGCCTAACTTGCTTAGCTATAATTTTGAAATATTTAGTATTTATTACTAGTTCTACTATTTTTCCAAATGTTTATATGCCATTTGTGTTGATTATTTACTGCATACTCTAATCTCGGGGGAGTGGGAGCGCTCAAAGGATGATAGCTTTGTTCGGCGTAAACTACATGGAGGTTGACAACCCTCCATGTTCTTTGAGGTGGACTCAATTGTGGCAGCGATAGCCCTCCCTATCCACGTGCAAATGCATCATCATTATCATCTTATATGTTGGGGGAGCTCATATGTCATGCATGTGAATTCGGATGGAGTGGGATCATTTATCTTCCACTTAGAGTAGGAAGGCGCATATGTGTAGGAATGGACATAATTATCATTTGGTGCTAATTTTTTTGAAACATTGTCTGGGTTCGCAATTAGTAATTGCGAGGAAGTTGTTTCGATGTAATATATGCGAAGTTACTCTCTTACCTATTATCTCACAAGTTTTTCTAATTCCATCTTATGGAGTCTATTCTAACAATAAAAATATTGTGTTTATGATTTGAAAAAAATTTGGTAAAAGATCTATTATTTTTTAGTGTTTATTTTATCTCCTCCCCTTGATAATTTTTCTACAAAAATAGTTTTTAGCGAGAATAATGTTCACATTTAATAAACTTATATTTGTGTCTTCCAAATATAGACAATCCACATGAAAAATTATATAAATGAATGTCAAATTGATCAATTAATAGTAACTTTTCTAAATTTAAAAAAGATAGCTTAACAATTAATTATTTTGGAATCCAAATTGTAGCTTCCACCTGCAATTTTTATGTGGTAACAAAAATTGTAGAACTAAATTGTTGAAATTGCCACAATATAATTATGAGAGTTACAAAATTGCAAATTAGAAAATTTCTACAAAGATGGAATAAATAGAAAAACAACAATTTTGTGAAGATTGTGGAATAATAACAAATACACGAATTGTAGAAATGTTAAAAACATTAAAAAATGTGGACAATGTACGGTTTGAAAAATGGAGATTAGCTATAAATTTGATAAAATGTGGACAATCCATGGTATCATGAATTGTAAAAAAACTACAATAATTTATCAAAATTTGGATTAGCTATAATTCAAAATCAACAAATTTAATTTCTATAAGACCATTTAACCGCAAAATGTATTGTTGAAAAATTGTAGCAAAAGGTCAAGCTTGTTGTAGTGCTAGGATGAGAAAGAACTTATATTATGATGTACTATTATGGTTTTTGACATAGATGGAGAATTAAAAAAATTTAATAAAATTAGTATGACAAAAAAATGTTTTTTCTCATTTTATAAGATAAGATTCCTAGAATTGACTAAAAATTATAGTGTAATATTAAGAAATTAATGGGAGAACTAGAGTGGAAATTATTGTATTGTGAATGTGAGCATTTGTCTTAGTATGGGAGGATGGTGAAAGTTTTTTTATTAATGAAAAGAGTTTTGGAGGGGCTATACCTGAATTCTGAGGAAGGCTCAACAACCAAATCAAACATGAAAAAAACATCAAAAGAGGATCAAAATCTAGATAAAATATAAATTCCAATATAAGTAACAAGCAAGCGGTAGCTTACTTAGGTAGAAGCAAAACATGGAAAAAGCTGCAATTAAGCGTGAAAACAACATTTTGTCTGAAACAGAGCAACAACTAAAACGAAACCAGCCAGGACCAAGGGGTGTTATTTCTTGGAGGCCCTTTCAATCCTTGATTTGATTGTGCACAAAGAAGTGAATAACACCAGAGTGGTAGTGTGCGTTGGATCATTCATGTTCAACTTTGAGATAGCCTGATTTCTTTCCTTTTCAGTCCCCCAAATGGCTTCAGGGATCCTGCTCAACATTGAAATGCTTCTAACCTTGTTGCTCCAGAAACTCACTAATGGCATTGAAAATGGCCATATTATGATCATTTCTATCTTTGGCCCTCCCCAATATATTTTCCAATGAGTTCAAATTTCTGTAAATATCCTTAGTCTGATCAATTTCAATATCTACATCATCATTCAGCTTTCTCTTCCCCTTCTGCTTGGTTAATTGATGCAACTCCTTCTTAATATTCACAACCTCCTTTTCCAATAAGTCTAGTCTGAGAAGAGTATTATCCCTCTCATCCTATGAGGCATTATCCTGACCAACATTGCTAATGTGTAAAATATTTTGAACAACTTCCATTTCTTTGTTGCTCCTGAGAACATGGGAAGAGGGAGGAGAGGCCACTTTATTGAGTTTGGGGTTCTTAGTTTTGGTAGCTTTGGCCTTGGAAGAGGTGGCTGGGTTGTTTGAAGGAGCAGTTAGAATGGGAGAAGGCGGGTTGTTGGGGGAGATAGGAATGGCGGGGAATTTGGAGAGGCAGAGTTTATGCAGGAGGAAGATGAGCCCCTGGTGGAGGGGGATGGCCCTGGTATGCTTCTGGAAATCGAGAATGGAACGTTCAAGTGAATTCAAGAGGTAATGCGGGAAACAAACTACAAATTGTCTCCTAAAATGGTTGAGGAAGACCAAGTGCTTGGTAGGTGATATAACACCCTTCAAGGGAAATGAATCGAACCATCATTTTAGTAACATCATCATAGGGTTTCGGAATGGAGCTTACCTTAATGCCCGCCGCAATAAAGATGAGCTCCTCCCCTTCTTAAAAAAATTCTTTGCTTCTGTAATTTTTTCGACCCTTTTGCTAAAAAACCAGAAGCCATCCAAATCAAGCCCAATCACCTCAACAATCAGCTCCTCATTCATCAGCACATGATGACCCCCATATTTTACCTTCCTGTCCTTCCAATCCATGGCAAAATGCACTAAAATGTTTTGGTCATGCCCTTGGATTTTTTCATGAAGTTGGAAACACCCCCCTTTTAAAGAAGATTCCAAAGCTCCCCATTGTCCTTCCAAGCGAGATCATAGCTAGGTTCCAATTGGCACAGAGCACCCCCATCTTTTTCCTTCTATAACTACCCTGCTTGAAACCACCCTTAGAAGCATTGTTTTGATATGGCTAAACCGGTTTTTTAAAATCCAACCCCAGATTCGAGAATCATGTGAACTTTTATGGCCATAATTTGAATTACTACTCTCACTTGTGTGATATTTCTTGTACATTAAAGCCCACACAATCTCATTATAGATCCTACATAATGTGTGAGTGTCCATATTTATCCTTATTAATACCATTTTGTACCTCCTTGGGGGTGTATTTCTCATTATCCCAAAAGGTGAGATTGTTGTTAGCGCCATAATTTTCCAAGATATCCACCACCTTGTTACCCTCCCTATAAGTATGACCAATTTTGATATCTTTGAAAGTGTGACAAATACTAATGGATTCCTCAATGAAATCTTTAATAGTCCAACTAGGGGATAAATCGATTAAGGTGATTGATAATATTTAAGGAGTCCCCTTCCATAATGATGTTCTGGATGTTATGTTCCTTGGCAAAGCCTCACTTCAAAGAGCTGCTAAGGCTTCTACATAGTGATTAGTCTGATTACCCATTCTACCAGCATAAGCAGCAACTAAGTAGCCTTTATGATCCCGAATTACACCTCCACCAGCAGCTACCCCTAGGTTTCCCTTAGAGGCTCCATCAAAGTTAAGTTTGTACCATGAAGTTGGGGAGAGGATCCAATGAATTGACAACCTATCAATGTTTGGAGTTCTTCATTTTTGCACATTTGCAACACCAATCTTCCAGTTGGAAAGAATAAATTCTTCATCTTCAGGATACTTCTTATTCTTGGGAGGTTTGAATCTCTCTATATTGTCTTTGATAGCATTAGCAATCTTAACAAAGTTGTTCTTGCACTGTTGTCTATTGTTTCTAAATATAATGTCATTTCTATCTTTCCAAATCCTCCAGATAACATGAGGCATAACACAATGCAAAGATATCCATTATTAGTATCTAAATTCCCCTCTTTATTGTGCGAATCTAAAATTACATGCATAAAGGAAAATTATACATGAGTGTGTAATAAATATTTTTACTGAATTTTTTTCTTAATATGTTGGTGTTGACATGATTGATGATGAAATTTGTGCACTAAATAGTAATTTCATTTTCTATGATAGAACTCGAACATTAACTTAAAATATAGGTAACACATGTAAGTGAACAAAAGGATATAATGGAAGGAATACACATGTTCAATCTATAAAGGGGGATCTCTTATTCATGTCTTGCATTAGAGACGTGGAGCTCCTACAATTATTTCAATCGATTGGGGGTCATTATTTGGGAGTTTTATCCCATATTGGAGAACCTATAGTTTTGCGTACACCCTTAAAATAAATAGACTGAAGAGAGGAGACACATTACAACACGTTTTTGAGCTTTATAGAAAGGAAGGTATGGACTAATAATATATTAGCTATTTTGATGCCTTCCTCCTTTAGGAATCTAGTGAGGGAATATGAAAGATTTTTCTATGAAGAACTTCCCAACTTCTATGATTTATTGTAATCCGATGGAACAAACTATTGTGGATGGATCTAGGCCCAATTTTGTTCCAAATTGAATAAATTTAAACACTAAAAGGAATTGAGATTGTCATTTCCACATAATTTGTTATGCTATTAAAAATAATTATGTATATTGTTAAAATATAATATGGGACATGAGAACCCATGAGCCAAAACCATGTTCCTAACTAAATATGAGAAGTGGAGTTAAGAAGGAATTTATTAATCGTACCTCTATAAATCATGTTGTTTACTATTTCATATGTAGTTGAACTCATTTATTAATCTTGTAAATAAATGATAGAATTTTCTACAATTGAAAATTTAAGATAATTTTCACCATGTACGGTAACATCCATCATTGTAGAGACTATACCATAGTATTAATATTTTTACCATTCTACACTTTATAATTTCCTAGCACATTTAAGTATCTATGATATTTTATAAATATGCAAGTTGTTAAAATGTGTTGTTATATTCTACAATGTGTATATAGATGAACAAATATTATGATTAATCCCATTCTTTTCGAGGAATGTGTGATAAAACATTTGAGAGCATAAATTAAAATACTATATGTGTACATTTGTTAATAATCCACGTCACGATCACATAAAAGGATATAATGATGGCCACCATTGAGAATTTGTACTTACAAAAGGGTATATCACATCAGTAATTTTGTTTTGATTCGTCATAAGGATAAGTCAAAAGATGTGGAGTGGTTTACGAGATCTCGAGGAATAAGCCCTATTGCGTAGCTAGGTATGAAACTACATGTGTGCATGTGTATCTTGAAAAGGATATACATACTTACATGTTCTTGCATGTGCAATCGCGCATCAATGTTGTCACTACCTAGCATTCGTAAAACACTTAGCATTTATGCCTTATTATTGTTTTGTGTCATTGTTTGAATGTACTTACCTTTTTTGTGCAATGTTTATTTTTGTACATGATGTACTATTTGATTGATGTATTCGTAATATAATATCGTTTTCCATCATGATATTTTATGTGTTATGAGTTACCTTGCTGATAGTAATGATTGATGCATTGATATATTGTTTGGTTATGGAATCAAACATTGATCCTACGGTTTATCTAGCTTCTTTAGGAATAATTATTTCATTATGGAAGGGATCTATACAAGTTTGTAATACATTATTTGTTATGTGAAAATTATGTTATATGTGGAAAGTACTAGAAAATTTTAATACTATGGCGATCATTGATCATACAACTATTGACTAACTAAAATTAACTAAATATGTAGTATGTGGGCATAGTTAATATAAACTATAAACAATAGTAAATACAATAAAAAAATACAAAGAAGTATCTAAATGAGCTAGGAAACTATGTAAAGTAAAATTCTATACGTAATGCACAAGAAGGAAGAGGAAAGAACTTAGTGAATAACAGATGGTCATGAGACGATGTCAAAATGATAATTAGAAGTTCCAAAGCGGAAAAAATGTGTATAAGTACTTGAAAAGTAATGATTCGGAGTATAAACCTAGACTTGAGTTCCCGGAGAGGGACCGGGGGCACCTATGGGTTCTCTAGTCTATAAACTATGTGCCTCGGTCCGCCCAAAAGTTCTCAAACTAAATCTCAAAGGGCTAGAATGTGGTATGAAACCCTCACTCAAGATTGCATCAGATTCAATGTTATGTACTAAGTGTCACCGACATTCCAAGATGATTAGAAGACTGCCGCAATAGACAAAGAATAAGTATCAAAACCCTAAAAATGAAATAGTTAAATGAATGGGTGATACTGACCTCAATTTTCACAACAATGGGCTTACTTAATCGAGCATTGCACTACATTTCCTATCCAAATGTAGTTCTTGTTAGTGTGTGCATGATGTTCCCTAGATTCTCTTATGTCGGGCGTACTTTGTGAACTAGTGATCAATAACTAAATGAAGAAAATGTAATAGTATGTGTGCGAAGGAATCTGAATAGAATCCCCCTATGAATTGTGATACAAATGTCCTAGCCTTATGCCTTGATGACAAAGTTATGTGGATCTAAGTGATCTCCAATGCAATAGATGGATGCAACTCTAGATGAGTGATAGTGACGAATGATGTTAGGCCCCTCATTATGGTCTCATAACACTACTAGAAGTAAGATCATTTATCTACATTGTTATCCACAAAAGTTCTTGTTGTGGAAAATTTGTGAATTATCAACATTAAATGGATAACTTCTATTAAATATAATGTAGATTGTCCACAATTTCATAAAATTGTCATTTAAATTTTCCAAATTTCCACATTCATGAAATTTAATTGTAGAAAAACCACATTTTCTAGTGTTTTGAAAAATATTTTCCACTATTTCATAAAAGTTACTTTTAAAGTTGTGAAGTAACCACATTTTAAGAAGTCATCGTAAAAAATCACATAATCTTATCATATTTTGACAAAATTTAGACCCTTCAATATTAAATTATGGATAATCTACACATCCCAAATATTAAGTTTCACGATTTGATTTTTCATAACATTTTTAAAGTTTAAACTAAAATGAAAAATTTGATCATGTATTAATCTAAAAATATAATATACATATATGTATGATTATTTAATACGTCACTTGACTCTAATTGTTGATAATTTATACAATATAATGTGTCATGATAACATTTGTGTATGTGTACATATAAACAATTTATTAAACTATATAAATGTGAATAATCTACATTCCTAACATCTATTTGATATATATATATATATATATATTCCCTCATTTTAAAATTGTGTTATGGTTAGCCATGTTATCAACGAATAATAATTATTGAATAATTTACATTTAATATCAAGTAATAATTATGGATAATCAAGTGTACCTATCAATAATAAAAAAAATCTCAAAACATTTTGTTATGAATTAGATTGAAATAATTATTTATTTAAAGGTTAAAAGTGGATTATCTACTTATTTTCTAAAATATATAGTGTAGATATTTCACAACTTCTTTATATCAAATTATATTTGTAGAATATCTACATTCATAAACATTAAAAAAATGAAAATTTTGAAACTAAACTATTTTTACTCTACACATCCTAAATATAATGTACAATTATTCTATTGGTTGAACATCATTTTTAAAGTTTAAACAATTTTTTTGTGTTTAAAACATAAAAATTATGATCATGTATTATCTAAAATATGAAGCAATATAATCATTGTGGACAATTAAGAAATATTTTTTTTGGTTGATAATCCATACTATATAAAACATATTGATAAATTATGGAAAATTTCTTGATAAATGGCACAAATCATCAAACTTAAAGCATGAAAAGACCTGGTAAGATCTATAGTTGCAAACTGAGCTCACTAAAAAATTTTTGACTTGTAATGAAGCACTAAATTATGGAAAAATTTCTTGATAAATAGCATAAATCCTCAAAATAAAAATGTGAAAAGACCTTAGGGAAGCTCGCAGGTTGTGACTCCACAAAGTGACACCAAATCCCAGGGCTTTAGAGCTTAAGTTGAAAAATAGTTCACCTGAACCAAGAAAAAACCTAACAGCACTAAATGACAGGGCATTGTACACAAACAAGATTTGTGTATTTGGCTTCTGCTGCAAACAAAGTCTTGCCGAGGTTTACCAAAAACACACAAATATAGCATGCAATTTCCATTTAACCGCTAAAAATAGAAAAAACAGGCAAACAACCGTCAAATTTAATCTCTTTAAAAAAATGTCCAAATGGCCATCAAATTCAATATAGTGACGGAAACGACCGGAAGGGCCTTTCCCATAGCGAGGACACCTTCGATGTAATAAGAGTAGGTTGAACTAATCTCTACTTATAAGAATCAGAGGATATTATTAACAATAAAAATTCAATAAAAATAATAACAAAGAATATTATTTCATTTATTATGATAAAGAATAATATAAAAAATAATAAGTATTAAATTACTCAACTTTCAAATTAGGTAGGTAAATGCTACTATATTTTTTACAAGTTTTAAAGAGGATTACAAATTTAGGCAACAAAGTTAGATTTAATAATTATATTATTTTAAAAATATATTAAAAGGGAGAACTAAGAATTTACAACTATTTTTCATTTTTATGAGGACTAAGCAGTTTGGTTAAGTTTTGTTAAATTTTTATAAGACTGAATTCTCTCACCATTAATAATTTCAGTATAAATATAAGGGTTATTTGGACCGCTCCTAAACAAAATGTGTAATTATCAATAGTTTTAAATTCTCATATCTAATCCATTCGTGGGAAATGGTTCATCCCTAGAGAAAGAATCAGACATGGATAATAATACTTCATTTCTTTTTACAATGTTATTTTTGGTATTGGGCTACCACCGTTTAAGTAGAATCTTCTTAAAAATCTGACCCGATGCATGATGACCCATGATTTGTGTGATATGCATCAATGTTGGTGATCTTTGTTAATGACATATGTCATCACAACCCATGATCTGTGTGATCTACATCCATGTTGGCGATCCGTGGGAAGGAAATTGCATATGCACCTATAAATATGCGTGTGAAGAATAGATCAACATCCCTGCATACTGCAGTTCATAAGAACAGAAATTTCAATATTTCTCTCCCCACCCCACCCCACCCCACCCCACACCACCCCGAAAAAAATTTATTTACTGTAATTAGCTAGATTATTTTTATTTTTATTTTACATGACAGGGTTCCTGGTTGGGATTCAAGGCTCATGCCTCAAAAGAAGGCATGTTGAGAGGCTTGGAGTGTTGCACCTTTTATAGTCAAAAGGAAAAATGGAAGGGTTTTGAGCAATCGAAACCAATTTCGCATACATATTTAATTTGATAGAGAGGATTTTGACCTGTGTGTGGAGGAAGAATTAAGGGATGGCGCGCAGATATACCCGATGGGTGTGCATGTTCGATTGAGGGCCTTGCAGAGGTCTTTATATACAAAGAAGAACAATTTCTTTGGTTATTTAATTTGTATTTGTAATTGCACAACAAACATGGTTTTGTTAGTTATTTAAATATAATAACAGTTTCTTTGGCTATTTAGTTTTATTTGATGATTTATAACTTGATAGTATTTTCTTTATCAATTACGTAATTCAAAGAAAGTGAAGGATAAGAATTACCTGGATAAATAGATATTGAATGAGAACGTTATCACTATCAGCATTCATTTTGTCTGAGCGAAGACATCAGAAACCACAGTACAATAATGCAAATAAAAATCCTCTCCAATTTACATTACACCGCTTCAATTTGAACTGAAAATGAGTATTTATAAATTATTTTATGGATAATCTTATTGATATTTATGAAATTATTTATTACTATTATATATGCATGTAAGTTTTAAAAATATTTTTTCTGAATAATATTACATATGCATGCAATTTTTAAAAATATATTTTCTCTATAAAATAATTTTTCCTTCAATATTTATAGACCATAAATAAAACTACTTTTCATTAATAAAATATTATTTTCAAATGTTTATATTATTTTTTTTTATTGTATATTATTTTAATATAATATATTTTTGAAAACTCCGAACTAAATAAAATATTATTTATTATTATTAGATGTATCTCTTCATAAAGATGGTTTAAAATATAATTATTATTTCTAATTGTTTACGGTGTTGTTAAAATTAGTATATGTTAATTACTTAATTTATATTTTTAAAATTAATGTATTTATATAATTTTTTTAACAAAATAAATCGTAAAGTTTTGTAAATTTACAATTATTATGCTATTTAGTATATAGTTTATTCAAAAATTGTATTATTTTTATATACATTAATATTTAAAATGTTACAATTTTATTAATTTAGTCCATGAAATTTATATAAACAATTAAAATTATATTGTATAATTTAAATAAATAGAATAAATATAATAATTATTAAATTTGATAATATTTTAAATTATTGTAAAAAAATTATTTTATAATAATTTAAATTTGAAGGCTTCACACACACACACACATATATATATAAATAAAGTTTTAATATTGTTGAAAAATAAAATATTTATATTAAAAATAATTTCTATTTTAAAATACTATGTACAATTTATAAAATTTTAGCCCTCTAAAAATTATAATTTTATTTGAAATATAATATTAATTTTAAACATTCAAAATTGTGGATCTAGCTACAAAATTAATGTTGTCCTATCTGTCACATTTTTAATATTGTTGATCTATTACATTTATAAAATTATGAATTTCACTTGTGACAATTGTTACAATTATAAGATTGTGAAATTCTCACAATTATTTATGTTGTGGAATTTTCACAAATTTTGTCACAATTGTTGTTTCTACAAAATAATTGTGGGTGGAGTCCACAAAATTGGATTCACAATTTTAAATAAAATATCCACAATGAATTTGTGAAAAATCAGGGATAAAGGACCCAATTTCTTGTAGTGTAACTTTAATGTTTATAGGGTTCTCTTGAGTTAATTTCATAACTAACACTAAAATGGTGACCACCAAAAATATGAGAAGCTAAAATGGCTGAAAGAGCTCAAAAGATGGCGGTGAAAGTAAAAAGGGACATGGGCACCCTTAGTGGACCATGTTTCCCACTTCTGTGCCCAATTATTAATTTGGGCACCCCATTCGAGAAAAAATAATGCGAGATGACAAAATATGACCGGGCATATGGGTGCAAGAGGTCGGTAATGATGGAATAATATAAATTAATATGGTCAAAAGATGGGGGTTTATTATTACTTTCTTAAATCAACAACCTTCTAAACAATAATATGAGACTTCGGACTTAATAATGTCTAAAGTGTATACATTTTCCCCCACTTTATGTTGGTGAGTGGAAAGATCAAGAACATAAAGTAGATAGAGATTGTACCTAATTTCCATGACGAGTGTAGTATAAACATGCCAAAGGACTAGACAAAGCGTGGAATGAAAAAAATATGGAGGATTTGTTTAACCTTTGTCATGTGTCATCTCGTTATTTCATTGATGTCAATTTTTATTGATGGAAAAAGGAGTTAATTGGTAAAGTGAGAAAGCTGAAAAGATGAAGGTTGATTAGTAGTGTCACTAACAGAGGATCATGATGACTAAGGATAAGTGTTAAGGGACTTTTTGATTGTTTGTGCATGTTTTGGACATGAGGTGATATCCGTTGAAGATTTGGTGTAGCCTCTGAAGTCTCGCAAAGAGCCGCAAAGCTCTAGAAGATACCACGAAAGTAATTGAGTGCCGCAGATAAAGGGATGAAGCCATGAAGTAAAATGGAGTGAAAGGAAAAGTCAGTATGTGATATGGATGAAGTCACGGATGTGAAGGATGAGCTAGGGAGACTAAGAAAATTTCGTGAAAGTAAGGAAGTCATAAGAAATCCACGGATAAACGGTAACAGCCACGAAGGATTACGGTGTACCACTAAGGATGGAAGATAGCCACGGAAAACCACAAAAGCCACAAGAAAAAGAGATAGAGTTGCGGATTTGGAACAAAGATGTAGAAAGTTAGAAAACAAGGAGGATAACCGCGTGACATTAGTTAAGCCATGAGAAGCATAAAAGAGTTGTGGATAATTAAAAATCCACCGTGAAGGAAGAAATGTTACAGACAAAGAAAAGAGCCACAATACAAAGAAGAAAGTCAGAGGAGCTAAGGATAGCCATGAAATGATAGAATATGGACTAAATAAGGGTCAAAGGAAATTAATTTTATTAAAACATGGAAAAGTGAGATTTTGTTCTCCAAACTTTATTGTGATTCGATTGTCAAGATATTGTAGCTAAGAATATGACTTAATCTCAATGATGAACAAAGAAAACTACTGTTCCAAATTGCCAACATTTAATGCGTATTGACTTTGTGGAAATTCAGCTACATTTTCTATGAGATCCTCATTTTCAAGGAGAAATAAAATATTGAATAACGAAAAGGCTCACTCATCTTGGTCACATTGATGTGAACATATATTTATTGCAAAAAGGAAAATAAATAGCCTCTTGAAATGCACAGTAAAGTAGTCTAATAATTCGGAATATAGAAGGAACAATATCTAGAGTAAGGTGCATGCATTTAATAGTATGCATTCTTAGGTGACTAAGCAGGAAGGTGTATGACACATAACTTGAAGTGAAGAATTGGATCTATTGGTACTCAATTTAATTTCCCCTATTTATTTAAAAACGCCTCATCCATGAATTGAAAGTTTTCATTGCCTCCCGTATTGATGCATGAAATATTTTTCCTTCATTTGGTTGCCATGTTCATCCTTTTTTTTGGTCGAGGATAACATTGAGTCCGGATATTTTTATGTTTCTCTCTCCCATGAGAAAGAATTTGAAATTTAGGCGTGAATTTAGGTTTTTCCCTTCCTTCTCGTTTTTCCACGGTCTTGTTTTCCCTATCAATTTTGTCCCAATATCCATGGAAACGTGGTCCTTTATTATTTAATGTGGCTCAAGAGGTCTTTTGGTGAAACTTGGCACTTTGGTCATATTTTTAAAATACCAAATTGGCCTATGCAGCCGATAGCATCTAATTAGTTAATCAAAAAACATGAAGTGACAAGGAAAAAGTCTTACTTTGACCCCTGAACATTTTGAAGTTTTTTACCTCTTTGTACGAGGGAGCAAAGTTATGAAATAACCCACAACTCCATTGGGGCCCACATCAAAATTTATAAGTGGAAAGGTGGCTTGCTAGGGCATTTTGAAACTCTAAGGCCCGCTTCAACTCAAAGCTTGGACACGTGGAGGGTCGGTGCTCATTTGAGGATCCTCCTCTGGGTCCTACCATGGCGGTTGCACCAAGGGGACACACAAAGGTTTCTACCGGATCCTGCCCATACTTAGAATTTTCAATGGCTAGAGAAACCTTCTCGGACCCTAGGCACATGGTGCCTTCCGCTGGTCCTTAAACTCTTTCAACAACTTTGCCAGAATGAGACACGTGGTGAGCCCGCACTTGTTTAGGGTCTCCACTTTCGGGAACCATATCAAAAGTGTGCCAAAGAAACACGTGGAGGCTTCCACTAGCTCCTTTTTATACTGAGAATTTTTCAAAGGCCAAAAGGAAATTTTCTTTGACCCGGGAACGTGGAAGGCTTGCGCTTGTTTGGGAACTTGCCTCTATACTTCACCTTTGCAGTTGTGCCAAGGAAACACATGGAGGCTTCCACTGATTCCTCTTTACACTCGGCTAACTTGGACTCGCAAAGACAAATATGTGGAATAATCCATGCATAGATATTCATTTCTAAGAGGCACAAATGTAGGCATCCATGTGAGGGAACTCATTTCTCAAGGTGTTTCCTCGAGGGAAAAAAGGGAGATTTCTCACATGATAGAATAAAAGAATGATTAGAAGGACTATCAAAAGGCTATGGTGTGGCATCCTGGTCATGGTTGAAGGTCTAAGAAATGTGATCAGTTCATGATTTTTCCACCTGTAGCTTTGGGTGTAAATTTGCTAAACATCACTTTCTGAGACAAATTGGTAACAAGAAAAGGATTCCTTGAATATTCTTCTTTTTGGGGGAAATTTGGGATGAGTGAGTGAGTGAATTGTATAAATGCAATGAGAATACTCTTGAAAAGGTTAGGGGTTTAATTCTTACAAGAAAAATTTGAGAAAGCCCATCTTCCTGAGAGACCATCCGAGAAACCTATTAATCTCTTGTGTTTTAGATTTGATCATGTCAAGATGGTTGTGAGTGTATAGCCATTGACAAGCTCTAAGACTGTTCAAGAAAATTTCCCCTGCTGATAAATCTAATAGATCTCGAATTAATCCATGTTGATCTTGGGAAAAATTATGTCTACTTTTATTTTAGAATGTATTTCAAATGGTTTTGATGTTCCTATTGCAATCTTATGTTAAAATCCCTCCGAATCACACAAGATCTCATCCTTGTGATAGTTTAGTGGCATTAGCAATTTCATTATGAGAAGAGCCTTCATCCTATAATGAGATAAACAATTTAAAATCACTTTACTGTCATTTTGTTGATAAAGATTGTCTGTAAGCCTTTGAGTGTATCTTAGGAGTGAGGAACCAAGGGTCTTTAATGTTTACCTCGAGTCTTTAGCTCATCCTTCATGTTGAATTCTCAAAGACTATTTGAAACAATGTAGATCTCGGGCTCCATTGATGCACACCTTCTCGTTGAAGGAATATTTTGGCTATTCTGAAGCATTTTATCTGTTAGTCTTCCAATTGTTGTAAAGGTTCTCAAATATCCGGTGAAATCAACTTCATCCGGGCTTAATCAAGACCGAAAAATGTTGAAATAACTATCAATCCTACCTAAAGTACCCCTATTTGTGCTGTGTATCCACAAATGAAAAAATTCTAGTGAAAAATATATAGAATCAAGCAGGTTTTAAGTGTCTTTAATAACCTTAACAATGTTCATAAAATATATCCACTCTTTAGTTTGTGACAACTCGTCAGAGTTAAATTGTGGTGCATTGATCATATTTTCTCAAGGTTCCCCTGAAAATTTTCCAAAGAAGGATCTCTTCATGTCCTTCACGACATAGGTTACAAAATGGGTCATCTCACCCTGGTCGAAAGGCATAGCCTAAAGCAATGAGGATAGATAAAATCCTCTTACATGGTGCTATCCATTTCTCCACCGCCCGAGTGACAAAGAGCTAGCTGAATCCCTTCCCCGACTACAAAATGACTTATGATTCATCTATCTCTAAGTGTCTTGTTAAATCCTTGAGGCTTCTCAGATTCCAAGGGAGAATCAATTTGTATACCAACACCATTCTTGCGCCGTTTCCCAGGACTATTTGAACACCGAGACCTATTTGTGTGTCAACAACACCATTTTGGCACCATTATTGGGGATTCTTAGAACATCGGGACCTATTTATATGGGAAAAAAACCATTCTAGCACCATTTCGAGGCTTATTTTAACAATGGGACCTATTTCTCGCATCAACAACGCCATTGTGGCATCATTCTTTGAGGACTACTTGACCAACGGGACCTATTTGTCAAGAACAACACCATTCTCGCACTTTGTTGTGGGGATCTTCAAGTGCATTCTTTTATTTGGCCCTGGTAATGTTTCTTACATGATTTAAGTGCAAATACATTGTTTAAACATCATCCTATGTTGAGATTTGTAAGAATTGTGTGAAGTTATAAGTCCATGCACAATATTTCAATTTTTTAGTGGTTATCGCACTAAATTTATATCATCAATGGTAAATACTTGTAAAGGAAAGTTAGATCTACTAAGCTTTGTAGGAATTAAGTGTTTAGAGATATTTGGCAAGTCATTTATAGTGCGTTTTCACAACTAAGGTGAAAATCCTTAGTGGTGACTCCGTGTTGATTTAAAATTTGATAAGTACCAGTGCCTTAACCTATTTTAAGTGAATCTGTCACTAATATTTGCAAAGTTTGGAAGGAAGAAGATCTTTCTTCACTAAGGACCCTACTAGAAAGTTGTTTCTAGAACTGGGAAAGACAAATTCAAAAGGAAAAAGAGTCTGGAAAATAGTTGGAGATCAGAAATAAAGAAGAGAGTTATCCATTATGGAAAGTGATCAACCTACGGTTGAGGATTACCATTCTTCTTCAAGTGATTCTGAATTAGGTAATTTTAATATAGATCTTAATTCTCCAACTGGAGAGGGGCCTTCATTTGTGTCTGATAAGTTTTCTTCTTAGTTTGTCCCTATATTTTCCAAAGTTGATAAGGTTTTCCATGAAACGAAGTCTTTAGAGGACATTCATTTTGAAAATTATACTCATGTGTTGATAAGACCCCTTGTCCCTCATCATTTTGTATCTCTTATAAGATCACCTCCTCAAAACAATATGGCCCAACCTCCACCTAGACCTCCATTTGTTGTCAACATTTTTCGACCTATAGATTTCATAGGTATGAATGGATATCCAAATATAGTGCCAAAAGATGTTAGAAATAGATTGCCTAGATTTCAAGGGAATAATGCTATCACTAACGATCAATATTTGAAACTTTTGTCAATATGATGAAGGCTTCTGCTGATTGAATTTGAGGATGTGTATATAAAATTTTTCATTCATACTCTTGAGAAGGATACGCGTAGGAGGTATAAATCTTTGCCAGATAACTAAATATATTCATGGATAGAAATGAATAATGCTTTTAGATTGCAATATGGGGATAAGATAGATCCCACGTTTATTTTGTCTTAATTTGAGAATATTAAGAAGAATCCTAATGAATCTGTTCATGACTTCAATACCGGGTTCAATAAGACCTTGAATAGGTTACCCGTAATCCCGATGCCAAGTGATGTTTCTTTTTTTATCAAATACTCGATGCTTTTGAAAAAAAGATTGACTATTATTTAAGGGATAAAACCAAGGAACTTTAAGGCAAGCCTTTACCATGGATTTGTAGATTGAAAACAATATCAAAGAATTTTGAAAGCCTCCTAAGAGGGAATGCATCAAGTGATCAATCTAAAGAAGCCTCGAGCCAAGTGAGTCTGTGGACCTAGAAAAGGCTGTAAAACATTTGTTGGAGCTATTACGGAAATATCCTATAAACTGGCTAGAGAAGAGAAGGGGATTGGACAAGGTTCCCATGGTCAGAACAAGCCAAAAGGTCAAGAAAGATTTGAAAATCATCCCAAAGGTGATCATAGATCAGATGACAGGGGTAAAGAGCTAGTGGGATCAGGAAATCGATGGTCCCAACCCTGGGAAAATAGATTGGTACTTGGTCCTTTAGCTATGAGAGTTGCTATCATGTGGAAAAGGTCCATGATATGGAGTGGTGTGATAGATGTTTCTTGACCCATTCCCCATGTGATGAAGACAAAGAAGTTGAGGAAGATGATGATGATGAGACAGATGATGATGCATGCATGATGGATTGCTCTACAAGTTCACAGCAAGGAGTGACCTCAACTGAGCTGATAAGTGCCAGAACTATTGAAATATTATGGGATTGCATCCACCGGGTATTACCTCTTCCTCCCACTAATACTTTTGAAATTGATATGGTACAAGCTTTTGATTTTCCCAATAATGATTTTTAATACTTGAGGGCATTGATGATTAAAAAGTATGATGGAGGAATTCCTTTAGAAGAGAATAGACAGCTTGTTAATGAATGCAACAGTTGCCCAAGAAAAGAAATACAATACCAGGAGTAAATTTTCCAAAGGGGTAGGGCCTCAGTGCCAAACCAAAGATTCTAGTGCTTACCAATATCCCTAAGGAATCGCCTCAAAAGGATGCATATGGTAAAGCCTTTTTCACCTTGAATAAAACTTGTGTTCCTACACATGCGTAGACTATGAAATATCCCGTGCCATTAGATGAAGTTGTAAACCTTACTCCTAATACGCCTTACCCAAGTATGTTCCTCAGACATAGCCCAAATCTTGAGTCGATCAAGACTACTATTTCTATTGTTGAATTGCTTAGAATCCCGAGCTTAAGAAGAGGGTGTTTTAGTATTTGGGGTCAAGGAAGAAAAGGTCACTCAGTGGTAAAAATGTAAACAATGTAGAGGTTCCTCCCGCCATTGTCAGAGAATTAGAAAACCACAAGCATTGGAGGAATTGGGTGAACAACCCGAGATTTATTTGGGAACTTCTTTAGATGAGTCTCAACTAAATGTGGATCCATTTTTACTACTTTGATTATTAAGGATAGGTTGGTACATAACAACATGTTTGACTGAGGAGATTCATGTAATGTAATGCCTCTTAAAGTCATGAATGAGTTGAATATCAAAGTAACAACAACATATGGGAAATGTACTGCCATAGATTTAAGAGACATTCCTGTAGTTAGATGTGTCAAGGGTTTAGTAGTGCAATTGGCAGCTGTATCCAGGCAAGTACTTAACCTTGAATGTGGTCATTGTGGATTTTCCTGCTAAATGGGGGATGTTATTATCCAGAAAGTGGGAAGCTAGTGTGGGTGGAAGTGTGATACCAATTGAGGGCAGCCTTGTGAAGTTATATGGTGAAAAGAAAATGTTATATCTCATTGAGGACCCCAACAATGCTTCTTATGAAGTATTGCACATAGACATTGATGTTGATAACTCTGTGAGCTATGTTGTTTTCAAGGAGTATGAAATTGATCAATGTAGATATCCTGAGCAAGTTGATTTTCCTGGGACTTTTATGTTTGATGTAGCCTCAAGAGCCATTGAAAAACTTGACCTAGTACAAAGGATAAGCCTAAAAATTGTGGTCGATAAAGAATTGTATGGAAAAGAGAAACAATCATATGACAAGTTGTTAAAGACATATTAGAACTGCTTAGCATGGTGATATCCGAATTGAAGGCACTTGAAAATTTTCCTTTATTGTTTTCTATGAATCAGTGGTGCACATCATCAGATAGTGTATAGTATTTTGGCTTCGCTCTCGCTTTCATGTTTTTCTTGTGGTTTGTTTTGGTCCCCGTGTGATCAATTTTTGTTGGTTTCTCTTTTCTTCTGGGGAATTGGTTATTGTTGTTCTCCGCTCTGCAAGCTTGTTCTTTGACTCCATTTCCCAATGGATTTTTAGCACATGGTCTATTGTTCTTGTGGCACTCACGAAAAATGCTCATCCCCAAGTTGGAGCCGATGTTGGTTCTCAATTTAATTTTTCCCTATTTGTTCAAAATGTCTTAGTCCACATGGTTTGAAAGTTTTTCATTGTCTCCCAATATTGATGTATGAAATCTTCTTCATTCATTTGGTTTCCATGGTCAGTCCTTTCCTTTGGTCGAGGATCACATTGAGTCTAGATATTGTTTTTTGTTTCTCTGTCCATGAGAAAGAATTTGTAATTTGGGCATGAATTTGGGTTTTCCCCTTCCTTCAATTTTTCCAGATATGTTTTCCCTATCATTTTTTGTCCCAATATCTATGGAAACATGGTCCTTTCTTATTGGATGCGGCCCAGTGGGTCTTTTTGGTGAAACTTGCCACTTTTGTCATATTTGTAAAAAATACCAAATTGGCCCCCATGACCCCGATAACATCTAATTGGTTAATCAACAAACATGAAGTGGTAAGGAAAAAGTCTTACTTTAACCCCGAAGGAGGACATGTGGTAGTTTTTCAAGTTAGAAGGGGGCAAGTGGGTGGAGGAACATTTTGAAGTTTTTTACCTCTTTGTACGAGGGAGAAAAGTTATGAAATAACCCGCAACTCCGTTAGGGCCCACATCAAAAGTTAGAAGTGGTAAGGTAGGTCGCTAGGGCATTTTGAAACTCTAAGGCCCACTTCAACCCAAATCATGGACACGTGGAGGGCCGAACTCATTTGAGGATCCGCCTGGGGTCCTACCGTAGCTAGCTGAAGCCAAAGGAACATGTGGAGGTTTTCGCTGATCCTACCCATACTTATAATTTTCAACACCAGAGAAAATTTCTCGAGCCTAGGTACATGTCTCCTTCCATTGGTCCTTAAAATCTTTCAACAACTTTGTCAATCTGAGACATGTGGTGAGCCCATGCTTGATTAGTGTCTTTGCTTTCAGAACCATATTAAAAGTGCACCAAAGAAACAAGTGGAGGATTTCGATGGTTCCTTTTTATATTGAGCATTTTTCATAGGCCAAAAGGAAATTTTCTTTGGCCCAGTGGCATGTGGAAGGCCGGCGCTTGTTTGGGACCTCGCCTCATACTTCAACTTTGCATTTGCGCTAAGGAAACACGTGGAGGCTTCACGATTCTTCGCACTCACCAACTTGGAATCATGGAATAGGTATGTGGAACAATCCATGCATGGATATTCATTTTTGAGAGGCACAAATTTAGGAATCCATGTGAGGTTAATCATTTCCTAAGGTGTTAAGTCGAGGGAAAAATGGATTGCTTGTCAAATCTAGCTATACAGAGCTGCTTGAAAATTATTAAAATGGGGATTTCTCTCATTATGCAATAAAATAAAGATTAGAAGGACTGCCAAAAGGCTATGGTGTGTCATCTTAGTCATGGTTGAAGGTTTAAGAAACGTGATTAGTTCATGATTTGTCCACTGGCAACACAGTTGGGTGTAAAGTTGCTAAACATCACTTTCTCGAGACATATTGGTAACAAGCAAAGGATTCCTCCAATATTCTACTTTTTTCGGGGGAAAATTTGGGATGAGTGAGCGAGTGAATTGTATAAATGCAATGACAATACTCTTGCAAAAGGTAAAGGGTTTAATTATTACAAGAAAATTTTGATAAATCCAATCTTCCCGAGAGACCATTTGAGAAACCTATTAATATATTGTGTTTTATATTTGATCATGTCAAGATGGTTGCAAGTATACAACCATTGACAAGCTCTAAGACTATTCAAAAACTTTCCCCTGTTGATAAATCTAATAGATCTGGAATTAATCCATGTTGATCTTGGGAAAAATTGTGTCTCCTTTTATTTCAAAATGTCTTTCAAATGGTTTTGATGTTCGTGTTGCAATATTATGTTAAACTCCTCCGAATCACACAGATCTCATGCTTGTGATAGTTTAGTGGCATTAACAATTTCATTATGAGAAGATACATCATCTTGTAATGAGATAAACAATTTAAAATCACTTTACTATCATTTTGTTGATAAATATTGTCTTTAATCCTTTGATCGTATCTAAGTCGTGAGGCACCAGAGGGTCTTTAATGTTTAATCGAAGTCTTTAGCTCGAGCCTTCGTGTTGAATTATCAAAGATTTTGTGAAACCGTACAATCTAGGGCTCCACTAATGTACACTTTTTGGTCAAGGAATATTTTTTTGGTTTGAAGCATTCTATCATTTAGTCTTCCAATTGTTGTAAAGGTTCTCAAAGATATAGTGAAATCAACTTCATCTTTCTTAATCCCCACCAAAATTTTCAAATAACCATCAATCCTATCCAAAGGACCCTTGTTTGTGTTGAGTATCCACAGATGAACAAATTCTACTACAAAAATATATAAAATCAATTAGGTTTTAAGTGTCTTTGGTAACTTTGAACCATGTTCAGAAAATATCTCCACATTTTAGATGTGACAACTCGTGAGAGTTAAATTGTGGTGCATTGATCATATTTACTCAAGGTTCCCCTTAAAATTGTCCAAATAAGGATCTCTTCATGTCCTTCACCGACATAGGTTATAAAATGGGTCCTCTCACCCTAGTCGAAAGGCACAGCCTAAAGTAGTGAGGATAGATCAAATCCTCTTACATGGTGCTATCCATTTCTCCACCCCCAGTGACAAAGAGCCGATGAATCCCTTCCCGGCTGCAAAACAAATTATGATTCATTTGTCTCTCGAGTGTCTTGTTAAATTCATGAGGCTGCTTGGATTCCAAGGGAGAACTAATTTGGATACCAATAGGATCGCTTGATGATATAGTTTTAAACTTGGAGGTATTTTGTGTGATGCTAAATTAGGAAAAGAATTATTTGAAATAAGGATGAATTGTAGAAGAGAGAATACGATGCAATAAATATAAGAAAGAGTGAAATAAGAATAGAGAGAGGAAAGAGAGGAGCATATCGATGAAGAAAATATTTATCATATGAGAAGATAATCAAGGGGGTAAAATTGATTAAGAAAGAAGGATTGAATTGTATGAGAAAAAAATAATGAAAGTAAGAACACGATAAATATAGAAAGGTGATCATAATGTATTGCAAAAGAAATCATTATAACTAGATGATCAAAATGTATATGTAAATTAAGTATAAGTCAGAGCTTAGAATATTCAGGTTGGTGCTCCTTGTGAGGTTAGTGCCTTACAAAAGAAATATCTTGAGATTCATAACATTCACTTGAGTCCTTTGTTGTGGATAATATCAACAAAGGTGTTGTTATCAAATATTGCCCTCAGAAAAAATTGATCGAAACGACCTTACATAAGAGAAGAAGAGGGGTTGGTTATGTCGTGTGAGCTCACATTCGATCCCAAAATCATGTTATGGGAGGGATCAATGATGGATAATCAATATCGGAAAATGAGGCCAAACAATGTTAAAGGAGATCAGAGCTCAACAGGAGAAAAATGGAGAAAGTTAGTGTTCACTCAAGGTCCCGAATCGGTAAAATATGAGTGAGTCAAGAGGAAGCCCTCACGTGTCTCGATGACACACCTTCAAAGGTCAAGTCCAAAAGGGGTCCCCAAACAAGAACAAGCTCACCACATGGTCAAATTCTGAAAAAGTTGCACTAGACGCTTGAAAAGTCTCAAAGGATCGGGCAGAAGGAGCCGCGTGTCACCGACACAACTTCAGAGGTGAAATACAAAGCGGGTCTCCAAATGTGTGTAGGCCCTCCATATGGTCGAGAATCTGAAAATTAGAGAGTCACCCATTGAATCGGATAGGTATAGAAGAGCCAGTGGAAGCCTCCAAGTGTCCAATCGATGCAACTCAAGGTCAAGTCCAAAGTAGGGTCTCTAAATGAGCATTTTACTTCCATGTGTCTAGGTTAAGACATAATGTCTTTTCCAAAAAGAGGGGACTTAAGTGAAACTCAAAGTAAATAGAATAGGCCCGTGGATGATGTGAAGTGTCCAATTAGAGAAACTTCAAGAATGAAAGGAGGGGGATGAAACTATAAGACACTTTTAAATATTGTGAGCTTGTGTTAAACACCCAACCCCGATCTTTAGATAGCCTTATCTTTCAACTTGAAGCTCGTAGGGAAAGGAATTTTTGAAATATCTCATTGTCTACTACTCACTTACCACCATTAATGAAGAATTTTAATTACAGACCATCGCCATTTTTTAGGTCACAAAGCTTGTCACCTACAACTATAATGGAGTTTGGTCTTTTTTCTTTCCCAATACGGAACATTGATGAAGGAACGGGTTGTGTCATGGAACCCATCAATTTTGTAGGTGAACTTAATGCAATTTTGGGGTGGTTAGAGTAGGTAAACTTAATGGATTTTTCTCGGTGGTTGAGTAGGATTTCAAATTCTTCCTTCCTCTCTCTTATTCTTCCTATATATTGTAAGGGGGAATTTTCTAAAGGTTGGACACTCTTTCTTTGCACCCTCCCTTCTTGTCTATTCTACAGTGAATTTTTGTATTTTTCAAGTCTCCCATTTAGATTGTAATACAAATCTTACCTCTTGGCCATTATAGCGCATCAGTATCAACTATGGAGCAATAATGAATATCTCAGGATGATTTTCAACCCTCTCTTGCGTTCATTTCCTCCTTCCCGATCTCTCATCACATAGCTTGCTTATCTCGTGCATGGTAGTTGTATTGTGTTTTTATAGTTTTTGTTTATTGTGAAGCATGTGTTCATCATACCTTTGGTGCATCACCCTTGTTAGTCTAGGGTTTATTTCTTGCATTTCCTTAAACATGTCTCCTCGGGTAAGTTATAGTAGGTTTTAGAATATATCCTCTCGCAATATGAATGTGTGCACCCGAACAAAGGAATAGGAATCGGCCTTCATCTCGAGAGATCTCTCAATTCGCAAAGTCCCACACTTTAAGAGATGCTCCATGTTATGCAATCGACCGTGATTCTTAACTAATTGAATTGCAGAATTTAGGGGGCTGTGATTACGCATCAACAAGTGTAGGGGCTGGTGCTCCATGTGGGGTTGGTGCGCTACTAAACAAAGCTTATAATGAATAATATTCTTACATGTCCTTGCTTTATGTAGTATAATAAATAGTTTTAGGTGGGTTTTTCTCCTAAAAGTGTTTCCCATGGTAATATTTTTGTTCTATGTTATCAGTGCATGGCATATGCTTGATTGACTACTCATAGTTTAAATCCACACATCACTTAAAGGATTTAAAATTGGCAATATGTGAAAATAATTAATCTACATGTATTCACCCCTCCCTCTCAGTGTTTTTGATCTCTAACAATTGGTATCAGAGTGTTGTCCATATAAGAGAAGCTTAACATCTTCAAGGAGGTCATGTTTTCACAAACATGGTAGCAAATCAAGACAAGGCGGTTTGTCACTATCAAGAACAACTCTCTTCAATGGTAAAAATTATGCATTCTAGAGAATAATGATTAAGACATATATGATGTTAATTGGTTTTGATATCCTGGGAATGCATTTAGAAAGGATAAAATCCTCTAGGCACACTAATTCTACTTCCGTGGATAAGACATAATATGAATGTAACTCAAGAGCAATGAACTTTATTCTCAAGGCAGGCAATTTAACTAAATTTTTTTGTCTAAGTAGTGCATTACACAACAACAAAGGAGATATGGACCAAGCTACAAATTATATATGAAGGAAATGAAAAGGTTGAGCTAAAAAAGTTATAGACCTATAGAGCTTAGTTCAAAAATATAAAGATGAAGGATGATGAGAGCATAGAGGCCTACATGCAAAGAATAGATGAAGTCATAAATATGATCATAGGTCCAGGAGAGAAACTAAAATAATTTATTATAGTGCACAAAATTTTGAGATCTCTTACTAGCAAGTATGATTCAAAGGTATTGTTATCACCAAATCACAACACCCTTATGTTTACACAAGTGCATATACTTGAGCTCACGGTGTGATTGGATAACATGGGTACTATCTCCAAGTTATGGGACTTGCTACTTGAGATAGACCTCCAGAGAAAGATGGTTTTTTCTATTAAAACTACCTCGCCACAATCTGCTCTAATGCAAGAAAAATAGCTTTTCTAATTTAATTTTATAAGGGACCAAGGAGAGAGAATGCATGAAAATGAAAGCCTACACTAAAGTAGTGATACACTAGAAAAGGAGGGTGTGAGAATATTCTTCCAATGTGTGAAAACTAGGAGTAAAGTGAATACTAGAAGGCGTGATAACAGCTTCTCCACAATCTGAAAATGCATTCACAAAAATGTTTCATACATGCACAATAATAATAGATCCTTGCAAGAGCATAAAGATAGACACAATACACTTGTAATCAAGGTCAAGGGGCACGAAGAATGCAAGAAAACACAAGAGAGGAAGATGCATCCACAAAATTATATTTTTGTCCTTCATGATATGCACAGCTTAATCTGTGCAAGATAATAGCTTGATCACCATGTAAGGAGTCCACAACAAGGGCCTACAAAACATTGGTAGATATTTTCTCCAAAAACTTACCCCCTTACAATGAGCCCAACACTCCAATTTATAGGAAAATGAGAAGAGAGAGAGAAGGGGAAAATGGAAATCCCAAAATCTATCCTTCAACCACTTGTAAGAGGCAATAAATGGATTGAAATGATTGTAAATTACTTGCAAAAGGATCCCCATATCGTATCGTGCACCTTAGCAGAGAAGGAATGATGACCATGCATCTTAATTACACTCCCACTACCAAATAAAACACTATCATGAACCCGCCACACTTTATGAAAAATCCCCATCGCTTTCTCATAAAATATAGAATTTCTTTTTTTTTTTTTTGCATCGGCTTGGATCCATGATTCCAACGAAACTCATTTTTTGCGATTTCGTTGAGAAATGTAAAAGTTATGGCCCTTTGAGTGTGAGCAACTATTTTGGGTCTAGTAGGCGTTTTTTTCATTTGACGGAATGAGCATTAACCGACTAGAGCCGAATATGTTTATTTTATATAAATATATCCACCCTCATTGAAATTAAGAATATGTTTTTGTGACGTAGAGGACATCATGCTCATTCCGTAAATTCCAATTTTGTGAAAATCGAGGTCGGAGTCAAAATTTATGGCCATTTGAAGTTTCGAGAGTCAAACATTGACTTTTACTTTGTGTTGTGGGTATTATAGAAAATCAGGTCTCATGCGTGTCCCGGTTGTCCTGCATACATTCTTCCGCATTGGCCGATTCGGCTTAGCATGGCTCCTCAGTGCGTTGATTTCAGCTTTGGCGTCCCGCGCATTTTTGTGCCGCCGACCTTGGACGTAAAATCTCCAGCACCGCCCATAATAGAATGACTTATGGAAAATCAGCTGATTCACATCCCACACGTACTTTTATCTTGGTTGTCTCGTGATCACAAAACAAAAACTTCCACTTTTGCCGATTTTCACCGCCTCCACCATTTCGCTTGATGTCCCGACGTCCCAACTATCCCATGGAACGCCCGGGACAAAGAGTTCCAACTTAGCCAATTCCTTTGTATTTTCAGCTCCAAGCTTGGTACAACAAACCTTGGTATGACCCGCAACCTTCAGACCCGCAATGCATTAAAACAAGCCTGTGACTTCATTTTTACATTTTTTCAATTTCTTCTAACTAGTTGGGATTTTATCTTAGATGGGAGAGTTAGAGAGAAGCCAAAGGGGCCCCAAAACATGATTTTAGGCATCAATCAATCTACTTTCTCAGACTAAAGAATCTAATGCATGTTATCAAAATTTACCTCGAGGGGTGAATTTTTGATAATAGGTATTTGTTATAGAGGATTCCAAAGATAAGAAGACTCTCATGATGGATGAATTATAGAGCACTCTTTCAGCATACGAGATGAGGACTATTAGGTCCAAAACTTCCAAGAAATAAGTAGCATTCAAGGTAAAGAAAGAAATCTAGTCCAAGCATGAAGAAGAAGAAGAATCAACTTTAGGAGATGAGTTGGATGATGAAAATATTGAAGCAATGTTTGTTAGAAGACTAAAAGAGGTTCAAGTAAGTATAAAGGAAAACTCCCATTTAAATTTTTTAATGTGGAAAAGTAGGTCACTTTTCTAGAAAGTTTTCAAACAAAGATAAAGTTAATCACCTAAATATGAAGAATATATTCATACAAAAAGAAAGAGAGTGAGTGGAAATCCAAATAAAAAAGCAAGAAAAAGTTCTTCAAGAACAAAAGAAACTTCTATTCAAAGGAAGAATCAAGTGACTCTGAATCAAGCAATCCTGGTATCTTTGAAAATGAAAATAATGAAGATCAATTAAAATGTTTTTTTATGGCCATGGATGCAAATGAAGAAAGAAGCTCTAAAGGGAAGAACATAGTTGATTTTGAATACTCAAGAAGAAGAATGTGAAGTAAATATTGAAGCAAAATTAGTATCTGCGCCTTGACGAACTGAAGTCATGTAGAAGAAATAATAATAAGTTGAGATGCACATTAAAGGATTATGAAAAAAATCTACATCTTTAAAGAAAGACAATCTCAAAGAGAAGAAGAAGAGGAAAATGAGCTCAAGCAAATTGGAAACACCTCTAGAAAATATTTCATAAAAGGAATGATAATTATATCATACAAATCATAGAACACAAATGCTAATCAGACCCCATGATCAATAAGATGAAAGAAATTCACAAGAATAACTTTACATAAACCTTTGCAAACAAATAAGCAACAATATCATATATTATTATGGAACTCAATGAAATAAAATGATAATGGGCCTTGCTTATATAGGCAAGCAATAAAAATCTAATAACCATTCAAGGTCATAGATCAAGCCATAAATAAGGGAAAGAAATAGTCATCAAAGAACTAGTCCATAGATTTAGGAGAGAACTACACATCAAGGATCTAGTCAATACCATAGATCAAGAAAAGAACTAGTAAATATCATAGATCAAGGAGAGAACTATACCTAACAACTAGATAGTATCCCCAATATCTAACTAAATTAAAAATATATCCACACGATAAGTGGGTGAGGATAAATACAATAAAGGTAAATAAAGTATTGTTGACAATTTTAGCACTTATGCAAAAATGGGAAACTTAAAACTTTACTATGATGGATGGTATTGATGAAGTAGACCTAACTCGGGAATTCATTATAGGTTTATCATGTTTTGAGTTAAAATAATTGATTAGTTACACGTAATTTGTAGCTATATGTGATGTTACAAAACTTAACACCTTACATAGTTTGTCATTCCATGTTCATCTTCAGCAAGGAAACAAAAAAGGCCCAAAGGACTAATTCATTTCCTCGATAACGATGGGAATCATAGCTTATGTGAAATGCTAAATTTGGGAACAACAAAACGAGGTGCAGCTTTACAAGAAAGAGAGTTCATTATTAAGTTATAGGTATTTCAAAACTCTTTATTTATACATGTAAATACATTTAATTATATGTTTGAGTTGTTTATTAATTATAAAATCAATATACATGTCATAAAGCTGAAAGAAGAAAGAATTATACAACTCAAGTATAGAAATTAAATGTCATTTATTCATGAAGAAGTATAATATTTCCCACACAAGCCATGGGATGTAACTTATAACTACTGAAGTAAAAGATGCATGTACACAAAGATAAAAGCAAAAGAATATAGAGAAAACCCATCATTGCCTTTGGGTCTTTTGTTGGTCTTCATCCTCTTCTTCGCATCATTTGGTTCCACCGTCATCGCTGAGGAAAAGAAAGAGAATTGTCATTAGACATTGAGATCATGGTTTTAATCTATATACTTATGTTAATAGTTTCATGCAAATGAATCAATTGACATCAAGAGGTATAAGCTACATCAGAGCCAATACAAAATTGATAAAGAAGTATTCTACATCAACACATATGATTTCTAAAATCATTTCAGAAAATAAATACAAAAGAAAAACTCTGAACATAAGAGAGGCTAAAAGCCTAAATATTTTTTAACTATTTCTTTAAGTGTGCAAGCATAGGTAAAGAGATTAGAAAGTACAAATCTTTTGCAAAATGATTACTATACAAAAAGAAATACTTGCTGAAGGAATCTACATGGTATAAATTTATGAGTTGTTCCAGAAAAAAGGAAAATCCAGATAGAATATGTATAAAAGAAAGGTATCTGACACCTAAATCAAGTGAGGAAGCAATATACAAGTAACATTTCTTTGAGAGAAAGGTTTTCATCAAAGCATGGCGAATGAGCAAATGTATCTTCTATTATTGATTTAAAAACATCTACAAAGAACCCATGAAGAGGATAGTTATAGGAGATACCACAAATGAGAAAAATCTAAAAGTGTGAATAAGAGATACAAGCTGAAAATAATAGTAAAAGGTGATCAAGATAAGTCCATAAAATAAAGGATATATTAGTAAAGCACATACTTGTACTTAATGTAAGATCAAGAGCCCTTTCAAATGGTAGAAAACTGATTATACAAATAACTATTGATCACATTGATCCTAAATATGAAAGTACATCAGGGCATAAAAGAAATCACAAAATCATTCTTTATACTGAAGAAGTGCAAGAAGATTATACATATTTTATTTCCATAAATGGCATTCGAGCTCGATAAACTAGAGGATGAAAGAAATAAGGAAACTTTTATAGAGGAACTTCTAGTATTGAGTCATAGAAAGGATGCATTATTTACAGAATATGAGATGATGATACATTTAATTAGAATTTGCCAAATTACAAATTCTCGCAGTAATGGAGGAGGTCCAATATATCATAATATTTCCAATAAGAACTATTTTGTTATCTAAATAAATATTTTAAAACGCATGAATAAAAGGCTACAGATCTTCATTCAATATGCGCAAGCTAAATTTACAAGAAATAACAAATTTAGAGTTAAAGCTAGTCAATATTATCAAGCAAAGGATACAAAATGCAAAATGAAAAAATGATCTTGTGTAGGTCATCCTATATAGTCTTTAATTTGTTTAAAGGTTTATTTGAAAAACAATTTCCAGTGCTCTTAACTTTTCATAAGTATAGATTTACGGAAAGGAAAGGTTACAATCATTATTTTGAAATATACAAGGAGCATACAAATTCAATCATATACAGCTATGCAACAATAAATGCAATATCATTTACATGATAACCAAAGCTAAGTGATCTAACACATTAATAAAAATGGAGCTTTGAGTTGATAAACTCATGCCATGAAAAAATAGACCACATCTACACAAATATGAAACGTTATTATAGGCTATTCTAGAGAAATGCAAAGTTAGAAAGTATCAAGCCATCAACATGACAATCAGTAATGTCGATATGAAAGCAAAGTACCCAAGTCAACAACAAATTTCATATTTTCCATCTCAGGCTACATAGAAATGGAGGACAAACTATCAATGCACCATTTTGAGTTTGGGGTAAGAGATGGCTACAAGATCATACCAAATAAATAAAATACCATAAATGCCAAACTCGTAGCTCAAAAGGCATAAGGTGGCCATACCCAAATTGTTCGAGCGTCATACTACAAGAAAAAACACAAAGAACCCAAATTTGTGTATTGGAAAATTAGCACAAAAAAGCAAAATGCAGGGCTCTAGACTATAATGAAATAGTGAGTTATTACATGAAACCCAAGATATCAGTTCGAGCCACAAAAATAAAAATGATAGGAAGAATATTGAAACCCTTGGCCGAATAGAAATGGAAAGCCAATGAATCAAAGGAAAGAGAAAAACAACTTTACATCTCATTCACTAATCAGTTCACTAAGTTTAACTGTCGAAAATACCCACTTCGTCAGAGTTATAGGTTTGAATATTGGAGGAAAAAAACCGAAATACCCAAGTATAAAGAAATGGCAACGAAAATAATCAACGTGCTTTCATATCGACAAGAATACCAATATCTAGGTTATAAAAACAAATCTCTTTAAGCTACAATTAATAATATGTCATCACAGATTATGATCGCTTTCAATAACCATCAATATTTTGCAGAATTTTATAGTTAAAAACTAAAGAAATCACCAATTTGAGCCAAGTGGAGGAAACTCTCAAAAGATAAATGAAGTGCAGAGGAAAAAACGAACACCCAGAATGAGTTCAAGATCAAAATTGCCACAGATCACAAAAATGCAATGAAATCAAAGTATCAGTGCTTATGCTAGAGAAAAATGGTAAGAAGACGTTTTACAAATTCCATGCAACCAACTTACCTCTCTTCATTAATGGTGGTCATTTGAAACAAAGAAGAGTTATCAAACCCCATAAAGCCTTCAAAATGAGCTCGAAGATTCATGATAATGGTGGTTGAATGTGAATAAAACTAACACAAATCTCGAAAGGATCAAAATGAAAATACAAATTACAGAAAATTTACAACATATTTACAGCGAAAATAAAGTCACTTTATGATAAAAAGTTGCGGAAATTCATTCTAAAGATCCCTTATAATAGGCCTATTTTTGGTAACCCTCCTCCTAATCTTCCTTCACCATGTATTAATCTCTTTGTTCAAATTCCATTTATTCCAATGGCTATTCAACCACCTAGAAATTTTGTGACCTTTACTAATGAAAATCCTTTAGTAATTCCAGTTTATCATGATATTCCCAATGCTGCCATGAAAATTTTACCTTCATTCACTAGTGAAAATTAGATTACTCCTACAGAGCACATTAAATATGTTGTAGCCCTTTGTGTTGTCCATAATATAACTCATGAAGATGTAGCCTTAAGACTTCTAGTTGCATCCTTTAAAGGAAAACCTTATAATGGTATAGAACCTTAGAAATTGGGAGCATAAGAACTTGGGATGAGTTGGGAGAAAATTACTTAAGAAATTTCAAGATCATTATGATCATTTATCCCTCATATATTAGTTATCTACAATTAAAATATCCCCTCATGAATTTATGGCTAGTTTCAATATCCATTTTTCTAGAACTTGGGAAAGAATTCCAACTAGTGTTAAGCCTCAAGCTGATCATGCTTTTATTTATTATCTTAGAGCCTTAAACAATGATATTTCAACTATGATTCAATTTATGGGAGGAGATACTCCTAGTAGCTTATGATATTTCCATTAGGGATGAAAACAACCTTATTCAAGCTAGTAAATTGGCACCAAGGCCTTTAATGCCTCTTATAGCATTTTTTATTCCACAGCCTATTACCATTATAGAGCCTACTATTTTAGCTCCATCAGATGATGTATTCAAGGCTTTGCAAACTATGGGTAATAAATTAACATCAATTGAAAACAAATTAGCTTAGCCTAACAAGCCATATCAAGCTTCTTATCAGCAAAATAAATAAAGTCAATAGAATAGGAAGCCTTATCAGCAAAATAAGAATTATAGACAACCATATCAGCCAAGGAATTTGACCCAAAATCCCCTAGTTCATCTAGTGCTCTTGTTCCAGTTAACATGGTTTTAGAAGAATGGTGTCAACCTTGTAATCAACCTCATTCAACTACAATTTTGTCCAAATACATTCCTGAATATAAGCCTTGTTGCACAACCTCAACTAGAAGCATTATTCATGCCTCAAATGGAGAGTGGGTAAGCAAGAAGCTCATAGTTAAAACCACTAGAACAAAATTTTGAAATCATTTGGAGAGGAATATTTTATCGCAGTTCACAACTAGATCCCAAGGAAAAGGCTCAGGAGAGAGAAAAATAACAAAACATACATGTTTTTCCCATACATCACTGATAAAACAACTACAGGTAAAAAAATAGCTAACAATTCTCTGTTGTTCCTAAAAAAATAGCAAGCAATTCAGCTCAAAAGGACCAACAAAAACAATTGTATCCTAATCCTAGAAGACTCTTCATACCTTAGATTTCAAAAGTATATTGAAAAGAAAAGTCATTTTTGCTAAAGCCTATGCTAAAACAGTAGAATTTGTTTAAAAAATAGTTGCTTCTTTTAACATTGTTGATGTAATGAAGAAGAATAATATTAATATTTCACTTTGGGATGCTCTAAGTATTCTAGGACAAAAATATTTACTTTCTCACAAGCTTGCTAAGCTACAGATTTCATCAAAAACAACAAAAAAGGAACCCAAAGAAAGTAGACATGGTCCTTAGAACAATGGAGAAAGACCACATTAAAGAGGTTAAATGGATGGTTCAAAAGGTCTTAAACGCTCATGATATCAAGAAGCCACCACCATTTTATCTATCTCTGATTATTGAAGATCATTTAGTTCATAATTGCATGGTTGATAGTGGTGAAATTAGCATAGTTATGCTAAAAGCAATTGTAGAAAAATTAGGCATATAGTATGAGCCTACGGAAAAAAGATGTTGTGGCTAGATGGAAGCTACAACCAATAGCTTGGTATTATCGTAAAAATATGGAGGTAACCTTACATGTTTTTCCCAATGTTACTATTTTACAAGATGTGACTGTTGTAGATTTACCTCCCTATTTTTCCTTATGTTTATCATGATATTTTACAACAAAAATAGGAGGTTATCTCTCTTCAGATTGGTCATTTTTGTTCTTTACTACAAGGTATGGAACTAAATTTATTGTAAATTTAGAGCCTCTGGCTAGATTTCATATTGAGCCTCATGCTTCAAATGTTGTAGTAAATTATGCAGCTTTAGATCAATCTGATTTTGATGTTACAACACATGTTTCTACACTAGACGTTTTTTTCTAATCTATTTATGGATGAAAAACTCAAGAAGAACATGCTTATGATCCTTTCAAAGAAGTAGAAGAAGATTTGTTTGGTGTTTATTTCTTGCATGAAGAAAATGCACCAATTCCCTCTTTCTGCATGAAGATAAGGCTATGGAAGCTTCACTTTGATGGAGCTAAAAATAAGAAAGGACAAGGTGCAAGTTTAATGCTTACTTCCCTTCAAATGAAAGGTATTTTTCAGCTTTAAGTTTGCAGTTTTCTTGTACTTGTAATGTAGTTGAATACGAAGCATTAATTCATGGCTTGCAATGGGCTAAAAAGAGAGGTATCAATACTTTACAAGTTTTTGGTGATTTAGAGTTAGTTATTAATCAAGTGAAAAACTTTAATGTGTGTAAGAATTCATTGTTGAAATCTTACAAACATAGAGTTTCAGACTTAATGGATGATTTTGATGTTATTAACATTCAATCTATCCCAAGAGCTAAAAATAAACATGTAGACAGACTTGCAGTAGTTGGTGCTAGCTTTGATGTACTAGAAAAATCAAAAAAACAAATTACAAACCACATATAAATTTGATTATCACACCTTCAATGCTTGATAAATGAAGAAAATTGGCAAGTTTTCGAAGATGATGAACAAATCTGTAGATTTTTGTTGAAAAATCTAAATTTTCTACAATAAATCAGAAAAACTCAACACTTCTATGGTGACCAGATTGTTCAGTTGAAAAAAAACAAGTTCCTCAAGGATTGGTTACACTAGAAGACATTTTTAGTTCTGATGATCAATTAAGAAAAGACAAAGGCAAGATTTCAACTCATGTAGATAACTACGAAGAAATCTTGGTGGATGATGAAAAGAAACTATTTATTGGAAAGTATGTTCCTCAACTAAAAATAATCATTTATCAAATTATGTAAAGAATTCAAAGATGTTTTTGCTTGAAATACCAAATATATGAGAGTATTTGATCCAATTTTAGCTCAGCATACAATAGAGTTATAGCCAAATTCCAAGCCAGTTAGGCAAAAAAAAAGGCTGTAAATCCAAAGATTGAGCCATTAATGAGAAAAGAGTTATCTAAGTTGATCAAATAAGGTATTATCTTTCTAGTTAAGCATTCAAGTTGGGTAGCTAATCTTTCCTGTTTTCGAAAAAATGAATGGAGAAATTAGGTTATGTGTGGATTTTAGAGACCTTAATAAAGCTTCATTAAAAGATCATTATCTGCTACCAATATGGATCATATTTTGAGAACAGTTTTCAGGTTCGAAATTGATTGTCTCTTTTGGATGGTTATAACGTGGATACAATCAAATTCTTGTGTGTGAAGAAGAAAATACAAAACAACCTTCACCACAAAGTGGGGTACTTATGCTTATAAAAGAATGCCTTTTGGTCTTCAAATGTCGATGCAATATTTCAACGTGTGCAATGGACATGGATTTTCACAAGCTTATTAAATAAATGCATATTGGTTTATTTAGATGATGTCACCATATTTTTAAAAAATTCTGATGAACATCTAATGCATTTAAGGTAGACTTTTCAGCTTTGCAGATAGTTTGGAATATCTTTGAATCCCAAAAAGTCCATTTTTTAGTACATCAAGGTAAATTGCTTGGTCATATTGTTTCTAAACAAGGTTTAGCTATTGATCCTTTCATAATCAAAGCTATTTCACAGTTTTCCTTGCCTCATCATAAGAAATCATTACAAAGTTTTCTCAGAAAAATCAACTTTGTTAGAAGATTTGTTCCATATTTTGCAACATTAGTTCAAGCCATTAACAACTATGTTAAAAAAAGATAAGACTTTCTCTTAGACCAATGAAGGGAGAAAAGGATTTGAAGCCATTAAGTCAGCCATTTCACAAGCTCCTACTCTTGCAAATCCAAATTTTGATAAAGATTTTACAATGTATGCACTTGCAGAGAGCTGAGACTATTTCAGCTATTTTAACTCAAGGTTAATGATGAAAACATTGAGCAACCAATTGCTTTCTTTGAAAAAATTTGCATGACTATGAGACAAGGTACACCTTTCTTGAAAAACAAGTACTTTTAGTAGTTAGAGGATTGAAAAATTTCAAGTACATGCTTTCCAATAACAAGATACATGTTTTAGTCTCTCATCCAAGTGTTAAAGTGTTCTTGTTGAACAAAGAGCTAAATGAGAAGAGAGTAGGATGGATTACAAAGGTTATGGAATATGATGTTGACATCCATGTTGCAAAAATAGTTTGAGGAAAAGGTTTGTGTGAGCATATAATTGTTGATATGGAAAAACAACAAGCTGCAGAATCAGAAGATCTAGAACAACATGTTGAAGTTACATATCAATAATCAAATACTATGGTACAATCAAAAAATCAACAACCCAAACTTAGTCAAGAAGTTTAAGAATCAAGATGGATGACTAATTTGGTTAACTACCTACAACACGATACTTATCCGGAAGGTATGGACAAGAATAAATAAAGATATTTCAGATTACAAGTTGTACCTTATGTTTTCATTGATGGTATGTTATTTAAAAGATATAAATGGAATTTTGCTGAGATGTGTTGATTATGATAGAATTCAACAACTATTATCCAAATTTCATGAAGGACTTGCAGGAGGTCACTTTTCAACACATACTACACCTTAAAAATTATGAAAGTTGGTTACTATTAGCCCAACATATTCAAGGACTTTCAATGGATTAGAAAGTGTAAGAAATGTGCTTTCTTTGTTGGAAAGGAACGTTTAGCTTCATTCCCCTACATCCTATTTCAATGGATCAACCATTCATGCAATGGGGTCTTGACTTTATTGGCATGATAAATCCACCTTCGTCACAAGGAAACAAGTGGATCTTGACTACTACAGATTACTTTACACGTTGGACTGAAGAAATAGCCTTAAAAGAAGCTAACAAAACTTCAATACTATCCTTTTATGAAGGTATAGTTTACAGATTTGGTGTTCAACAACTATCATTTCAGATAATGCCTTAGTGTTTCTTGGTGAAAAGGTAACAAATTGGGCTATCAAGCATGAAATTTATTTAAGTACATCATCTAATTATTACCCACAAGGTAATGGATTAGCTAAAAGTACTAATAAGAATATTTTGAGGATCATCATAAGAACACTCAAAGATAACCAAAGAGCTTGGCATCTAATGTTGAATTCAACACTTTGGGCTGATAGAGTGACTCCTAAAAGATCAGTTGGCAATTCACCATACAAGCTTGTTTATGGAAGAGAGGCAAGAATTCCCATCTCAGTTGAGTTTCTGCATTAATTTTTACATCAGATGGAATTACTTGAGAATGAACCATTGCAGTTCATTATGTAGAGTTAATGGAGTTGTAGAGCTAAGAGATCAAGCTCATCTAAACATGGAAAAGAATAAAAAAGATAAAGAAAACTTTTTATAAGAAGGCTAAGTTCAGAGTCTTCAATGAAGGAGACATTGTGTTAAAATGGGATTTGATCATGTAAAGATAGGAAACCACATGAATTTTGATACAATATGGAGTGGTCCTTACATGATTTCAACTTGCAAAGAACACAATGCATTTCAAATTTCAAGGTTAAATGGAGAGGAACTTCCCATTCATGTGAATGGTATGTTTCTTAAACATTGTTATTAAAAATCCTATAGTGTTTGTTAGAGTAGGATTTCCCTTTCAATAAGTGCTTTCATGCACATTGCAATGTTTTTCATTCAATAAGTGCATTTGTGCATGTGATCTTATTTTCAAGATCCTTTCCCAGCTTTAGTTTGTTTTTTTTTGAAAATTAGTTTTGGTTATATGCTTTAACTCCATGCCCAATGGACAAGAGAAGGCACTAATCTACAAGCTAGTAGGTAAATTTCCCCATAGGATCACTAGAAATGTTGACAATTTTTACACTTGTGCAAAAATGGGAAACTCAAAACTTCATTATGATGGATGGTATTGATGAAGTGGACCTAACTAGGGGAATGCATTATAGTTTTATCATGTTTTCAATTACAACAATTGATTAGTTACATGTAATCTATAGCTATGTGTGTTGTTACAAAATGTAACACCTCACATAGCCTACCATTCCATGTTCATCTTCAACAAGGAAACACAAAATCCCGAAGGACTAATGCATTTCCTTGATGAAGGTGGGAATCATAGTTTAGGTGAAATGCTAAATTTGGGAACAACAAACAGAGTTACAATTTACAAGAAAGAGAGTTCATTATTAAGTTACAAGTATTTCAAAACTCTTTATTTCTGCATGTAAATACATTTAATTATGTGTTTGAGTTGTTTATTTTTATACAATCAATATACATGTCATAAAGAAAGAAAGCAAAAAAAGTATACAACTCAAGTACAAAATTAAATTTTATTTATTCATGAAGAAGTATAATATTTCCCACACAAGCCGTGGGATGTAACTTATAACTACTCAAGTAAAATATGCATGTACACAAAGATAAAAGTAAAAGAATATAGAGAAAACCCATCATTTCCTTTAGGTCTTGTGTTGGTTCATCCATTAGTTCTAGCTTCTTCATCACTTCTTCTCGCATCATCTGGTTCCATCATCATCCCCGAAAAAGAAAAGAATTTTCATGAGACATTGAGCTAAGAGTTTTAATCAGTATACTTATGCTAATAGTTTCATGCAAATGGATTATTCTTGACATCAAGAGATATAAGGTACACATATAAAATAATACAATTGATAAAGTAGTATTCTACATTAGCATATGATTCCTAGAATCATTTCGAAAAAGAAAGAGAAAAAAAAAAACTATGGAACATAAGAGGCCAAAAAATAAATATTTTCTAACTATTTCTTTAAGTGTGTAGGTACAGGTAGCAGATTAGAAAGAAAAAATATTTTTCAAAATGATTACTATACTCAAAAATAAATACTTGTCAAAGGAATCTACATGGTACATAATAATGAGATTTTCAGAAAAATAAAATATAGATAGAAGATGTATAAAACAAAGGTATTGGGAATCACGAAAATCAGAAGTGAGGAACCAAGATACAAGTAACAATTCTTTCAGAGCAAGGTTTTCATCAAAGCATGGGAAATGATCAAAGGTATCATCCATTTTTCTTAAAAACCTCTACAAGAACCCATGAAGAGGATACGTTGAGAGAGATACCACAAATGAAAAAAATCTAAAGGTGTGAATGAGAGATACAATCTCAAAAGAAAAATAAAAGGTGATCAATATAAGTACAACAAATAAAGGATATATCAATCAAGTACATACTTGCAGGAACAGAAGATCAAGATCCCTTTCAAATGGCGGAAAAATGATTATACAAATAACTATTGATCACATTGATCCTTAATATGAAAGTACATCAGGGCATAAAATAAATCATAAAAGAAATTCTTTATACTGAAGAAGTGCAAGAAGATTCTACATATTTTCTTTCCATAAATGGCATTTAGAGAGGTAAACTAGAGGATGAAATAAATAAGTAAACTTTCATAGAGGCACTTCCAGTCTTCAGTCATAGAAAGGATGCATTATTTACAGAATATGAGATGATGATATAATTAATCAGAATTCACCAGATTACAAATGCTCACAACAATGGAGGAGCTCCAATATATCATAAGATGGCCAACAATAATAATTATTTTGTTTTCTAAATCAATCATTTACAATGCATGAATAAAAGGCTACAGATCTCCATTCAAGATGTAGTGTTAAAAGTTACTTAGATATAAAAAAATTCAAATCAATTAAAGCTAGTTAATATTATAAAGAAAAGGATATGAAACGCAAAATGAAAATTGAATTTTTGTAGCTCATACTATATAGTGTTTAAGTTTTTAAAAGGTGAATTCAATAAAAATGAAGCAGCTTCTAGAACTTGTCATAAGTATAGATATCGAAAGGAAAGGTTGCAATCATTATTGTGAAATATACAAGGAGCTTACGAATTCAGTCATATACAACTATGCAACAATAAATGCAATGTCATTTACATGATAACCAGATCTAAGTGATCATACACATTAATCAAAAATGGAGCTTTGAGTTGATAAACTCATCCCGTGAAAAAAATACCACATCTACAAAAATTTGAAATGTTATTACAGTGATATATTCTAAAGAAACGCAAAGTTGAAATTATCAAGCCATCAACATGACAACCAATAATGTTGATATGAAATCACAGTACCCAAGTCATCAACAAATTCCATATTTTCCATCTCGGGCCACTTAGAAATGGAGGTCAAACTATCAATGCACCATGTCGAGCTTGGGGTAAGAAAAGGCTACAAGCTTGAACCAAATAAAGAAAATCCCATAAATGTAAAATTTGGAGCTTAAAAGATGTAAGGTGGCCATACCCAAATTGGTCAAGCATCATAATACAAGACAAAACAAAGATAAACTAGATTTGGGCATTGGAAAATTAGCACAAAGAAGTAAAATTCAGGGCTCTAGACTATAATGAAATAGTGAGTTATTACATGAAACCCAAGATATCATGTAAGCCATCGATCCACAAAAAAAAAAGAAAAAAGATAAGAAAAATATTTAAAACCTTAGAATTAGAAAATGGAAACCCAATGAATCAAACGAAAGAGCAAAAAAAAAGATCTCATTCATGGAATAAAAAATCACTAATTTTAGCTTATGCATATAAATCTTCATCGTAGAAATACAGTTTGAAGATTCGAGCAACAAAATCGCTCTAAAAAAACCCAAGTACATAGTAAATGAAGCAAACAGAAAATAATCAACATGCTTTCATATTTGACAAGAAAAAAATTCACAAATTGACCTATGTTATCAAAAACCAATTTCTTTAAGCTACAATTAATAATATTTCGAAATCACAAATTATGATCGCTTTCGAGAGCCATTAATACTTTGTGAAATATTATAGTTAAAAAATCAAGAAATCGCCAATTTGAACCGAGTGGAGGAAAATCTCAAAATATCAACAAAGTGCAAAGGAACATAAAACCTAGAATGATTTCAAACTCAAAATTGCCAAGATCATCATAGAAAAAAAGAAAGAAATCGAAGTATTAGTGATTATGCTAGAGGAAAATAGTAAGAAGACATTTTTCAAAGTCCATGCAAAAAATTTACCTCTCTTCATTAATGGTGGTCATTTAAAATAATGAGTAGAGTTATCAAACCTCATAAATCCTCAAAATGAGATCAAAGATTCAAATGATAATAGTGACCGATATGGATAAAACTAACATAGAGCTCAAAAGGATCAAAATTAGAAATGCCCGTGATCGAGCTTGAAATCAAATAATAATGGCTTCCAACATGACTAAACCGCACTAAAAACTCAAATCGAGATGAGATAATAAAGTAATTGTGCTCATAAAGATTACATAAACTTGCAGAGGGGTGATAATCATGACACAATGCTCCCTCAGAGCTTGAGATACAAAAATATCATTCTCAAAAATGAAAAAGAGAGTCCAAATCGAAAACATAACCACATCCAAATTTATTGGGAATTCTCAAGAATCTCAATACAAACAAAAATACAGATATTCAGAGCCCCATAAAATTGATTTGCAAAAGAAAAGTGAGCTTGAACTCAATAAAATGAATGGTCTCAAAAGTAAATTTTCCAGGGCTTCAAAACACTCCAAAAAAGCATGCATGTGAAATGATCAAGTTTAGGTTATAAATAAATTGTTAGATAACCAAAATCACAATGTTTCTAAAACTTAACAAGATTCTAATATCAATGGCTCAGATTAAAAAAGTACCAAGATCAATGATCGAGAGATAACCCACAATTTACCCACCTAACTACCATATTCAAATGATCAATGGTTGAGGTCACGATAGTAAAGGAAGATCAATGGCCATAATCCCAATCTCCAAGTTTAAGGAAAACATCAATACCTAAACATAACTAGCTTAGATCAAACTTTAACCATGGTACAAGATCAATGATCTACAAATGGAATGGATAGTACAAAGATTAATGGTTAAAAGAGCATCGATCAACATTAATTATCAAATTTGAAACTCTACAAGAGGTACATAAGGATCAAAATCGAGAATCAACGATTCAAACATCAACGATCCTCACCAAAATAAACGAATCCAACCATGTTTCAAAATTAACTACAATTAATATCTTTGCCACAATCAAAAAGAAGGGTCAATTCATCATCGTTAAAAGGGGACCAACCCATAATAATCCAAAAAAATCATTGCCATTAATGACATTTACTAAGGTCCAAACCAAGGTTTGAAAAAACAAAATAAAACACCAACAACAATAATCAATCAAATCATTATTCAAACAAAAACTATAGTATGTTCCAATGATAATCAAAGACTGAAACCTTAGTATATATCGCATGATATCCTAAGGTCAAATAATTGATGTTTGATTAAAATATATGGTGTGCAATGATCATCAAAAGAGGTCAAAACATTAGCCAAAGTTTCCAAGGCTTAAATTCTCCTAATATTTCCTTAATATTTACAAAAGGTGGATCCCAAAGTATGTCATGAAATCAATGAAGGAGGTGCCCATTATAGATTGATGAAGTGGTCCCCACAATGGGAAAATTTGGAGGTTGAATAAATTATACTTGCAGGAGATAATATTGCATGTTTTTCACAAAAGATAAAGATGTCATTATCAACATGCAAAATGGAGTATGTGCACAAATGTCAACATCGAACCAAAAGTGGTCCCCATTAAGATGGAATACATGGGTGAATTATTTTTCAAAAAGTATTGCAAATAAACAAAAATTTTTTTGTCTCACATAGAGATTTAAATTTTTGCATGTGCATCCAAGGGACACAAATTAATAAGTACTAAATTTATCATTGCAAGTGGATCAAATTGTAAGTGTCACATCAAGCACTAGAATAAAGAGATTACTTGCACATTGGAGGAGACTTAGAAAAAAATGATATTATTATCCAAATTATTCATCTTACTTTTTAAAAATTAGATGAGTCAACTATAGATTGACTAGGATGTATTTTTGTAACTCAAGGCTATTAATGCCTCATTATATTAGCATGTCTATTTTTATTCCTTTATTTATTCATGATAAAGGGGTAAAATTAACATGCATGGGTGAGTACAAATTTTAGCCTATTTTAGGATGGGATGGGTGAATAATTTTGCTATATATTGTGTGCAATTACAAAGAACAAAGGAGGACTTTTTGGACATAGGAGTGCTGAAGAAAATTTTGCCAGTTTTCCCCTTGAATGAGAACTAATTTCTATCCTTTCCAATTATTTGCAGTGGTGTGTATATCTCATTAATTCTTGTGAATTAAAATTCCCTTATTAATCATCTTACCTTACTTGTAAATTTAGTAATTTCTGCATAATATTAGTGTGCATGTTTATCTTATTGTATTGTTGTGATTCATTCCCTTAATACACCAATTTTTTTCCTTAATATTCTACTGAAAACTATTGGTTTGTGCATCCATGTTTCATTCTCAAATTGATTGTGCATATACTCACCAAAGCCCTCAACAAGTTTGGTGTATCACCGCAGATTTCAATTCAGTTATAGTCATCTTTTACCCTCAAAACCGAGAGATCTAGAGGAAGCTTAGAACACCCGCATTCATCTCTCAACAAGGTGCATTTTCAAGAGATAACAAGCACCTAGGTGAACATGAGCTAAGGTAAATACCTACTTTAACACCCTCACTTAAGTGAACCTAGGGGTCAAAATAGAAGTGGCATGCCCATAGTATGAGTCCCGATAACTAGGAATGATGAGGTACTCATGTACAATAACTGGGAAAAAGGGACAACACAAGGTACCAAAACCAAAGACAACAAAGTAAAGAGAGTAAGAAATTACTACAAGGCATCCCAAAAAGATCAGCTCCAAAAATCATAAAATGCTAAAGATGTTTGGTGTGAACCGTGGTAAAAATCCACTACTCGATCATAGACCTCAAAAACAACCGACACCGGCCTTCACTAGAATAGCTCCATACAAGGAGATCATTAACGAAGTGATTTCTAAAATGTAAAAGAAACACCAAACATAATTTATCAACTACTACTAATAGGGGTGCCATGATCCAAGAAAACCCAATACAACAATTCAAGGACACAAGATCTAAATAAATTGGAGTTCCTTGATCCAATACAAGTAAAGGTAACAATGCAAGGCCACAAACATAAAGAAGCAAAAGATCAACACCACACCCTCCCATACCGCTAAATGGGTAGAGTGACACCGCAAATCTGTATGAGTTGCCCAAAATCAATTACTCAAACACTTTGAAACAATAACACTGGGCTTCACAAAAAAAGCTCCCCCATAAGAAAGACTCATCAACATGCCAAATGTTTTGAAAATAAAGTAGAAAACCTCTCAACAAACAAGAGAGATACACTACACTGTTAAACAAAATGCTCAAAACAAGGAGCTTTACAATGCGAAGGTATAGAAAGTGGAGCAAGAGGACGAATGATGGAGGATCCATGCCCAAGAGTAATCTTAGTGAATTTCTATGTCACCACCATGAGTGACAAAATATCCACCCCAAATCAATGCAAATGGATGAAAAACATGCCTCGTATATGAGTTGGTGAAAAATGCACAATGGGTGCATGTAAAGGAACATCCGAATGTGTGTTAGGTTGACAATTTTTGACAACTGAAATCTCAGGTTTCTCAATCTGGAGTGAAGGTGCAGAACTCATGTGGAGCTCATGATCCTCAATAAGACTCGAGTGAAATTAAATAGGAGCTCTGACAATGTGTGATCCCAATGAAATAACCACTTGAAAACCAATTCCATGGTGATAATTCCACTTAACATGTGAAATAAGAGAAGTAATACCTTGTGAATGTTTCCCAATACCTCCACTAGTGAAACCCATAAAATGGAGCATGTGAGAACCGAATGTAGTGGTATGATTCTCAAAAGAGCCATGCATGTGAGAAGAAATAGGATACACAACATGTGTAACTGCAATAGGCACATACCTAGAAGAACATGTAGTAACAAGCCTAATAGGATTAGGAGCATTGGGAGCAAGAGAAGGCTAAAAATAGACAGATCAAGGTCATGGATATAAGAGAAATAACTACAAGTTGACTAGGAGCATGGATATGACTATCCAAAATATGATGGTAATGTTGCAGGCTAGCAAGTTTTTGCTGTAGGGAGTGTATTAGTGTATCCTTATCATGAATGAGTGCTTGTAAAATATAATTTCACTTCTTGAGCGATATATTTTATTCCAAAATTTTACAATATCCTCCTGAAGTTCACACACTTTGGAGAAAAGCATATCATTCTCATAATCCATGATAGATACAAGAATGCAACTCCCAAAATTTTAGGACGTTGGGCTCAACCGAAATTGCGTCCATAAGTGATTACAAAACCCTCCATATTTGGCACTTTATAATGAGTGCGTGTTACAATATGACACTTTATAATTATAGTGTGATTCTCAAAATAAATATTTTTAATGGAAAGATCACAAAAGAACCAACACTTTTACAAAAATGGAACTAAAAACCGAGTTACCAATAAAAAGATACAAGCTTTTCAATATTACGCTCTACCACTTATTTTAGTTGTCAATAAAATAGAATAAAATACTCTTTCCTTCACCACACAAAGAATATGAAAGTGGGCTGGAGTTAAACACCTACTAATAGGAATCACAAGCTTTAAGACCTCATATGAGTGTACCATATGACTAGGGGATAATGATTTCCATGGGATATGAATATATAAAGAGTTTATTTGCGAAATAAAACTTATAGAGGGATGTCAATAGAAATCTCCTACCTTAATGCCATAAAAGTAATGATAATCAGATTGTGCCAAGCCAAGAACATAGATGCTAATCAAACACCATGATTAATAAGATGAAAGTACTTCACCAAAATAACTTCACATAAACCTTTGCAAACAAATGAACATCAATATCATATATTATTATGAAACTCAATGAAATGCAATGAGAATGGGCCTTGCTTATATAGACAAGGAATAGAAATTTAAGAACCATTCAATGTCATAGATCAAGCCAAGTAAAGAACTTGTCCATATATTTAGGAGAGAACTAAACATCAAGGATCTAGTCAATACCATAGATGAAGGAAAGAACTATACCTAACAACTAGATAATATGCCCCTAATATCTAAATAACTAAAAAGAAATATCCACACACATAAGTGGGTAAGGATACATACAATAAAGGTAAATAAAGTACCTCGGTGAACATGAGATAAGGTAAATACTTACTCTAACATTTCAAACTCTTAAAAATCAAAGGAGGATGAGTACACAAAGCCTAACTTAGAAATGGAGAAACCGAAGATGAGATGGAACAAATGAGCAAGAAGCTGAAGATGTAGGAAAACTTGAAAAGGAATCAATTGTTTTAATTGATATACCGAGTATCCAACATGATGCAAATGAAAAATCTAGATTTGGATTCAAGGAAGAAAGCAATGTAAAGGATCCTACAAATAGTGAATAAAAAAAGGTTGCATCAACATCCAACACCTTGTAATGCCCACATTTTAGACACACAAATACAAAAATAAAAATACACGAATAAATTATTTTTATTTACATTTCTCACTACGCAACACCACAAGGCCTCCAAGTAAATAAACTCAACAATGTATAATACAGCTTACGTAAACATGAACTCGACTTATAGAATTATATAACATATGGTACCCATCAATGTCATACACAAATGACATATACCAGATAATGACCCAATTGCAATAAGAAACATCTCATAGGCATACTCAATGACATGTCCTTTTATTGTTTATATCTTCTTTAAAATTTAGGTTTCCATCGTATGACCTTAAAGTTTTCAAGATAATTAAACACAAGGTTTTAAATTTCCTACTTTAAAGTATTCAATTACTTTTCTTTGTAGGTAAACGGTCTTTAAAGGAGAGTGCAGGATTGATTCTTTTATCAAATCCCATTAACTATACATATCTCATTTGTTAATTTTTAGTTTGAGTCAATTTAACATTTACATGTCATTATTTTTATTTTTAGTGGACTTTATATTGGCTCAAATACCTAGTCCCACCATGAACAATTTATATCCATTCTTAACAAAAAGTCAATGCTTAATTAGACCATAAGGACTTCAAGTGAATTTTTTTCTGAAACCATTATCATATATATATATTATCTTGGTTACATTGCTTCTTAGGTCTCTTATTGACAACACTTTAACAAAAAGAGTTACAAAAGCACTTGTCTAACATCTTTAAGAAGTACATGATTGGAAGCATTACAAATACACACCAACCAAAAGTGATTTGTTTTTAAATTAAGATCTGGTGTTTCCACATTTCATGATTCTCGCATGTGAAATTTCTTTTATTCTTAATTTCATAAAAGGCATAGTAAGGGATTACGAGACCAAGTTTTCGCTTTCCCGATTTCTCTTAAATCAACATCTTTCAAATCAATTTCATTTGCAAAGAGCTACTTACAATTTTCTACACACAAGCTAACATCTTAATCAAATGAGGATTAGTTTAATTTCAATATGCACTCAGGGCTCTACATCCTGTTATATATCAAATTATGGCGTGAAAACATATTTACCTATAAAGCCTCTGTAAAAGACTCGAGGCACTATATTGTCACTACCTAAGGTAACACATTTATCTCGTGAGGAAATTAAGAGATCAATAACAATATTTTAAGTCATAGTAAAACTATTTCACTATATCCATTTGTGTCATCTGGATCCCACAAGGAATTCATTCGATGAAAATTTAATTTCTAGATCTAACTTAGTAAGACTTGGTGGTCCACTAAGATACTAAGGAAGTGTTAGTTATACTTACTCCAAAAATATATTACCAAGACATTCTTAGCCATCGTTTCACGATGATGTTGCTAAACATACTAGCTATGATGACAACTCAAAAATTTGGGCTCTTATTTACTTAAATTAGAAGGTTCCATAGAGTGTAAAGGTTTAAGTTCATTATACAGTTGTCAGTTTCTTCTGTGCTAAGAAAGATCATGTGAGAAGGGTAGATATGCACTAGTTTTAAACTAAGGTTGTTTGTTGTGGTTAGATTTCTTTATTACATTTTAAAGGTAAAGAATACAACCCACCAATTATTTAATCATTTATTGCACATTGGAAATGCAGTACAAGATATTAAATTTAAATTCATTTAACACACACGCACACACACACACACACACACACACACACATATATATATATATATATATATATATAAACCTTGTAACCATACATATATCTAACCTTCATTTAATTTTTTTCTTTTTTATGTATTTAATTTTTTAATGGTTGTCACTTTATTAACATTCATAATTGTGTCTTATTAAGATAATCCTTCTTATTTAGTTAACAAAAATAGAGATGTGACAAATAGATAATTATGAGGGTAGGTGGTCCTTGTTGTAAGTGAGATTTATGTTAGTTTATGTGTGTTTTACTACAGCCCAACTTCAAAATTCAGATTTTGACTTGGGGGCCTTTTTTTGAGACTTGTGAGACAAGCTACATTTATCCCATGACTCTTAATTTTACCGAACAAACCTACCTATGGGTTAGGGGTTTTATTTTTGATTTATTTATCCCTTTTTAAGTGTAAAAGGGTGAAAATAATTGCACCTTCTTATCACAATAATTTTTTTCCTTCGATGACATGGTGTGCAAGTTTGTGCCATGTGGGTTTGTCATAGTTCTTACATGCTCATTATGGCCTCGGGATGGTGTGTTTACTTAAGTGTGGGAATCAAGGAATGATTAAGTGGAATCCTACTTGATCCACCTCATAATCCTCACATTCCATTTTTATTTATTGATGGATTGTGTTGGAATGGGGGTTACTTGTTCATTTTCTTCCTTTGTCATTTTTGAAATTGGGAGCTTGTTGGAGTGATTTTGGGGAATTTTATTTTCTTGGAGGTGTGAAAGGCTTGTGAAGTGAATTATTCTTGGATCTTGATGGAGAGTTAGGATTTCCACCATTGTTTTTCTTTTTAGTTTGTTTGTTTATGTGGAAATATTGTGCTTGTTAAGTTTGTTTGAGTTTTTGTGCATGTGCTTGTGTGTGGTTGGGTAGTATGCCTTAAGTTGGGTGTGGGAGAAGGAATTATGGGACCATTGGGGAGGGAAAAGGGAGTTTTGTGAGGCATGAATTTTGTGGGAGTGTGATTGGGAGTTTCACCTATGGGGAGTGAAAAGGAAATCATGGTCATTTTGTTGCATACTTGCAAGGGAGAGATAATGATATTGTGTTGTTTTTTTGTGCACTTGGAGGCTTAGGGTTAAACACCCACTTCACTTGGGAGGCATAAGGAGGTTGTTTATGATATTCCTTGCTCCATTTGTTTTTGTTTCAAACCTTTGTGTTGTTTCGTAAAGTTAAAAACTTGTTGAGTATGTCTTTTAGTTGTGTCGAATATTTTAAATGTATGTTTTTTTGTGGAAGCCACATTTGTTGAAAAGTTGTCAAAGGTTGCTCTATATCCCTCAAGGTTACTTGGTTGGGGCTCAGGGGCATTAAGGGGATGGCTTCTCCTCTTAATGGATTAAAGGTTGGGAAAAGAGCGTTGCATACTCCCCCTTCCTTTGTATTGTGATCCTTCTTGTGAAAAAAATTAAGTGAGATAGTATGGAGCCAAATTTGGGAAGAAGACATGCAAATTAGAGACTTATATTTTGGCATTGTTGATAGCCCTTTGTTGTAAATTGTTCATTTTATTATTTCCCACTTTGAGTGGATGATTGTAAATTTGTAAGCTTAGAAGAAAGTGTTGATGCGTAATCAAAACACCCTTGAATGTCTGCAACTCGATGGGTTTAAACTCGAGTGTGATTGCATAACATGGAATTTTTCCCAAAGTGTGGGACTTTGTAATTGGGAAAGCTCTCTAGATGAAGGAAAATTCCTATTCCTTTTTTCCGGTGCACACACATAATTTACAGAGGGGTTTACTCAAAAATCTAATCTAACTTGCCAATGAGACAGGGTTAAGAAGATGCAAGAAAATAAACCTAAACTAATAGAGGTGATGCACCAAAGGAATGTTGAACACCTAATTTTCCATTAAACACAAACCATTAAAATGTAATACAACTACCATGCACATATAACCAATAATGTAATGAGAGATAAAATAAACAAAATGAACACAAGAGAGGGTTCAAATCATCCAAAGAATTATTTTATTGCTCCACAAATTTTATACAATCCATTATAATGGCCAAGATGCAAAAACTTGCATTACATTTTTTTATGGGAGGTTTGAAATCCACAAGATCACTGACAGACAGAGAAGAAGGGAGGACACAAAGCCAAAATATCCAACCTTTAGAAAAATTCCCCTCCTTACAATATATAGTAATAATTAGAAAAGGTCATAGAAGAAATTCAAAATCATACTCTAACCATGCAAAAATGCATTGAATTCACCTGCAATAATGATGGGTTCTACTGTAAAACCCATGCCTCCATGTGTTGTTCCTTGGTAGGAAAGAAAGGAAGCCCATACCTCATTATGGTGGTAGGTGAGAAACCTGGGACACCTCAAAAATGACGAGAGCTTTCCAAAAGTCCTTTCTTGTGCAAATCCAAGCTCCTAGTCAAAAGTTATGGCCATCTAAAGGTCGAAGCAATCACCGTCATTATACAATCAAGTTGACCTTCCTATTTCGAGTCCAAAAAAAAAAAAAAAGGAACCTCCGAAATCCCACAATTCAGACTTTTATACATTTTCATTTCGAAGTTGAATCATTGTTCATCCGCCAAATCTACTTGAGAGTTCAAAGTCCAAACTCCAAATCCTAGAAGTTTGACTTTTAGAATTTGGGATTTTGTACATTCAGGGGGTGATTTTCATGTTTTGGGGATTGAGACTTCCGAAACTCCAAAATTTGAAACCTTGAAACTATGAAGTCCAAAATTTTGGACTTTGACTTCAGTTTTCGTGATTTTTTCTACTTTTCTCGGGACACTTCCTCGACATCTCTCTGAAAACCTAAAAGTCTAAAATTTAGGACTTTTAGACTTCAGGATTTTAGACATTTGGGGCCGATTTTCCAACTTTGCACCTGAGAGTTCCGAAACCATGAAATCTGAAGGTTGAAAATTTTAGACTTTTAGGATTTCAGTGGTTCGTAACATTTCTACCCATTTCTGCCTCTATTTTTTCCGAAGTGCCAAAAATGAAAAAAACTTAAAATTTTGAGCCTTTCTCCATTTTTCTTCCTCTTGAGCTCTGATCTCCTTCAACATTGTTTGGCCACTCATTTTCTGACCTTACTTCTCCATTATCGAGCCCACCTACAACTTGATTTTTTGGGATTGAATGTGAGGTCGTACGATTGAACCAACCACTCCATTTCTCCTGTCAAGGTTTTCTTCGATCAAAAATTATATAACATAAAGTTGTATTGGTACTTGGAAATCCCTATAGTTTGTAAACTCTTCAAAGAGTGTTGTATGAGAAATTTACATTTTTAATGTGTTAGTTTTGTGAAAATAAATTACCAAGTTTTTCATTGTTTGGTAGAGCAGTAAATTTTGAACTAAATTGAAATGATATATTTTTTAAAATGCACTTGCTAAGAGAAAAGGGTTTTCATTTGATTGTTGAAGAAAAGAAAGGAAAAGTTACTATTGATCTATTGAATGATTTAAAAACGTTAGTTTCCTTTTAGTAAAGCTTATGAAAGGAAAGGTATATGAAAGAATTTAAACCATAGATGCATTCTAGTCTTGTTGATGGAAAATTTCCCCTCACAAATCTTATTATATATAATAAAAATAGTCATACCAAAAATTTCCCCAAGTTTACTTTTATCTAAATTGGTAGAAATCCTATTATTCTTTCAAATTTAGTTTTAAATAAAATTTTATATATATATATATATATATATATATATATATATATATATATATATATATATATATATATATATATATATATATATATATATATATATATATATATTTCACATCCCTAGTTAAATGCAACTCGATTAAATTAATTATATGAAAATATTTTCCAAATTTCTTTTATGTATATTAAATTGATTTTTGTTTTCTTTATAAAAAAGCGGAATCTATATAAATTTTACTATTTTAATATTATTACAATTAAATAATAATAATGAAAATTGAAATCTTAATAGTGTATATATATCTACGTGTGTGTGTGTGTGTCTATATATATATATATATATATATATATATATATATATATATATATGTATGTATGTATGTATGTATATATATAATTAATATTAAAACATTTTTTATTATATGATTTAAAACAAAAACATCATTTAGGTATGCCTACGCGGCACTTTCATTTTTTTTTCTAATGTAAAAGGTCGGGGGAGGGTGTCTCACCCCATCCCCACCCGATAAATATATGGGATTGGGGGTGGAGTTAGTGACCCTCGCCCCCCAATTTTTTATAAAAACTCCATTTGCTTAAAATCGCCACCGTATTTTGTATAATAAATGAGCCTTATATTTTTTTGACCACAACCTTTGTTTAGTGTAAACACGTGTGTGTGTGTGTGTGTGTGTGTGTGTGTGTGTGTGCATCTAAATATATTTAATCTATTTTCAAATATACTCTTGTGAAATAGATCTATTCGTAAATTCCATATACCCAAATGGGTATTTACATTGAAACAAATTTACAACAAATAATGAAATTTACAACCAAACCCTAGGAGAGGGTGGAATAAAATAGCAAGCAAAAATAAAATAAACATGGGGTGTGTGTATCCATCCCAAGCTCCTTGTTCTCTTCCATGGCTTCCTCTCCTTCCCTTAAAACCTACAAAACAAAAATGAAGAAAATAAGTCAATGAATGAATAAAAGACTCCATAGAGATGATTAGGGTTGTTTGAAATTCCTTAGATCCAATGGCTTAGATTGATCTCATCCAATGGCTAGAAATGTTCCCTACAAAAGTTAGGTGAGGGGTAGGTGAGAATATTTTAAATGAAATGCATGGGTCAAGTTTGAATGGGGCCACTTAAGTGGTGTAGGAGTTAAATTGTTTTATAACCTTTTTGATTAATTGTTGTCTTGTAATAAAAGCCATGACCCTTGTAATAAATTAAGTCAAATTACTCCTTAGTAATTAGGTAATGTTTATTATAGAATTTAAAATTAATTGTATTTAATGAATGGAAGAAAAATTTGACTTCGCCTAAAATAGAATAAATTATTAAGTGACCTTAGGAACCACATTATTAAATTAATTAAGGATTCTAGGAATAAAAATTTTGATCCTAAGTGATGATTAAATATTATTATTTAATTATTTTTGAAACAATTGTTTGTTAATCGAGACTGTGCTAAATGTTGTAACTTGATTTATTTAAAAATAAATAAAAATTATTCAAATCATTTTCCTAAATTAACTATTGGTTATCTTGGGTTTTATGCGAGTAAAATTATGGGTGTTACACATCCATCTACAAAACATTAAAATAATATTGCATACAAAAAACATATTCATAATATATCTTGATGCAGATGGTTTTTTTCTTCAATGAGACCCACTGAAAATTTAAAAAAAGGAATGTGAAGAAGTGGACATCTATGAACAACATAGATGTAACCTATAATTATTTTTAAAGAATCATTTCTATGAATTCTCGATATTGAATAACCGACAACATAATCACTAATAGAAAAGTAATCGATACAAATTTCTAACACTAATTACTTATCCAAATTCATAGTTTTACACAAAGTAATATAAAACAAAATGGGTTTTTAAATCATATTTTACCCACCTTAGTGTTGGTGATAGTGATAGTGCTTTGGAATGAAGGGAATAAACTATTTTGAAGTCTTGGTATTAAACTCCTTATCTATTCTCCATGCTAGGTGCAGTAAAATAATAGGATTTAAAAAACATTTAAACTCCTCCTCTGCTTTTGCAATCGGGTGCTCTAAAAGACAAGGATTACACGAAAAATTTGAAGCCCTCCTCTTTTCTGCTTGTTGGTTACACAGGGTTAGTTAATATTTTATGTAATCACGTAAAATTTTGTTAAACTTTAATTTATTTATTTTAGTTTATATTTTATGGAGTGAGGCATGGGACGAAAGAATACTGTTAAACTTTAATTTCTTTTTCACTTTGAAAATTCCCTCCTCCAACGTGGAAAATTTGAATCTTTCCAAATCTGACTTGGTTAAAAGGTCTGAGGACGTTGGGGCCCATGGATGTCTTGGTTAACAGGTGTAACTAAAACATTAAATCCAAGTCAAAAGAGATTGGAAAAATTGACGTCACGTAAGTTTATGCATGCTAGATAAGGCACTTTTTTAGCTACAGAGATCGTTTGGCTCTTCGGTATTTAAGAAACAAGACTTTCTAGAGTTTTTGAATATCCTGATAGGCTTGCTATATCTAAATTTAGAAATGTATGTTCATTTTCTTCATTTGAGCATTGTTTAACTCAAGCTACTCCTATCTCTCACGTGACATTTAGGTAGATTGTTTCTAACTTTTGTTTCTTTTTATTTTCTTTCTCCCAGTTGTGGAATCAACGAAGCAACCTCTCACCTGTAAGCCCTTTATATATTTGGAGACTCACCGAGATCCCGTAACAACAATGGGCTTCATACACTGTAAAAGGTGACTTCCTCCATATGGAAGAGATTTTCCCACGGACAACCTACAAGAAGATTTATAAATGGAAGCTTAGTCACCAACATACTATGTAAACATTAATTTCGTGTTGATTAATTATTTTCGATATAGCAATGGTCAGATTTACAAAAGGAATTGTATGGGAAAGTAGTTTCATATGATGCAAATCAAACAACCCATAAACACACACACATGACAACACGGTGAAATACAGATAACTTTTTTTTCGACTTGCTTGACACATAACATGACGCAACATGTCGTCACCAAGGATACAACTAACACTGTGAATAACTTGATACAAGGATGGCCATAAGGGCAGCACGGAAACGCTCACACCTATCAAGGACAATACATTTTTATTTTTTTTTGGAGAAGACAACATAGAAGTCCAACCACAAAACACACTTACAGTTAGGGCCAACCACAATGAGATATTCTTGGGGTTTATTTATTTTAAAAGGACATCTTGCAATTCTTAGCTTATGTTTTCAAGGAGGCTCAAGATATGATTCGTATAATTCAACTTGCCAAGCCAAGTTTATTCTCTTTACACTGAGTATTCATCTTTAATCTTCTCTATTAAGACATTCATTTGCTTAATTCGTTTATTGGGAGAAAGGGGTAATTTGATTTCACAAGGCCATCTATTAACACTTACGCTACTAGAACTTGTTCATGCCCATATGACAACATGGGTTCACGTTCAACAACTTAAGAGAAAATTACAAGGTACCTTGGATAAAGTTAAAGGAAGAAGGTCAATTGAGTTCATCCTTGAGACATCATTAGTTCTTACTGAGGTTTAATTGGAGCTTGAGGTTTTATACGTAATTATTAACGCTCTTACCTAGGCTTCACTGAAAGAGCTTATCAAGAGGAAGCTACTTACTTTTAAATAGGCTGAGAGATAAATTGAGTGGTTTCTAAATTTTCTTCTCTTACTTGTTAAATCTTATTAGAAACTAACCATTGTTTTCCTTTAAGCTTGTTTTAAGCGTTCACCAAAAAGAGTAGTTTTTTTTTACTAGTTCAGTTAGGGATAACACGCTATATAAAATCACTTTGCAAGGATAGTCTCACTATTAATTACTTAAGGCATTGTTTGTTTTCAAGGGGATCTCCTCCACAACATATTTCTTTGAATAAAACTTTTAGGTAACTTCTGTAAGGAAAAGCCACCCCATTAAAGCTTACATATAACACATCAATACAAAGTCTTAGAAAGATTTAAATCAACACTTAATTCTCAAGATCAAAGTTTTACAATGCTTATGCCAGTGAAAGGATTGAATAATATTTCTCAATAAGAAGAGTTACCAGCCAAATTACAAAATAAAGACAAAACAACTTCTTCACGAATTTTCTCTAACAATTCCAGGCAAGAGGTCATATAAACTCTTTGCAAGCAATGTTACACAATTTACAACACATAGAACACTTTTACAAAGAACTTCATAAGTTGCACTGATGAAACCTTTACAACTCTTTCCTTTATTCTACTCGCATAATCCATCTGCACAAATACTAGCTAGAATCAGTTCACGAGAACTGAGCATGTTAAGGCTACACATTGCAACAGTAAGCTAACATTTAACAATATCAAGAAAGGAAAGTTCTAATTCAAAAATGGATTAAAACACAACCCACAACTCCAAAATTATTCGCATGAGAAAGAAATCTAAACCATCCAAAGCAAGGAGAAAGTCAAAATACTAGTAAGAACAAAATCACATAAATCAAGGCAAGACCTTATGGGTTAGGAACAAGAAGGTCAAGAGTGTTGATATCTCCTTCACGTAATCCTATGGATTACGTGATCGAATCCAAAACTTACTCCATCCAACTAAAGGGGTTCAAGAGAAGACAAAACATACTAATTATGATCGTAGGCGCGAAGCAAAACGACGTTATCCAATTCTCCCAAGGGGAGGCTTCATAGCAATAATTAGGGTTCGATGCCCTTAAAGGAAAAACAACTATAGTTTCAGTTTTAACCAAGGAGCTTTACCACTACCTTCATGTAGGATTTTTTTAAACGTAGGACTAGTTAACCAAACAATTCCACTCTTTCAAAGCATACAAGAGAGACACAAAAAGGGCCATTATTCTACCAACAACCTTATCCTAATCGTCAACCTCTCTACATAATATAAGGGAAGGCTAAACCCAAAAGTCGTTAGTAATTTTTATATATTTCCGACAAAGTCAAAAAGTATTTTAAAATAAAAAAATAAAAATTGATTTCCTTAACAAGGCCACAAAATGGGACCTTTAGTAACCAAGTTCGAAGCATAAGATATTCGAGTTTGAAAACAAAGGGATTCGATACACGGTGGGTAATACACCAAATGATGCCCCGTACTCAAAAGACCTTACCACGAGTACAAGCACAAAATAAGAACCAACGCACATATCCATCAGGAAGGTTACGCAGGGCAGTCAGGCCTAGAAGTTCTATGAACTCCTTGCCAATGGTATAGAAGATGGAAATTTTACCCGATCCATGTGGGCTTATCAAGGAAAAGTCTAGCAAGAAATATCAAATGATAAATATAATGACCACCTATTATATTTTCACTGAAATCAAATTTGTCATCTAACAGGAAACGAGTTCACGAGTCCAATACCATGGATTCACCTACAACTTTTGTTTCAGTCCAGCTATTAATAGCTTGCTCGCGACCCTAAATAAAAATTGGAGAGGTTTCATTCAATTAAACTTACAATGTTTCCCCCTTACTTAATCAAACAAGAGTTTGAACCAGGAAGTAGGTATAGTAAATCTCTCAACACGTAGAGGCCAAAATAGATGTCAGGTTATTCGTCCTCTAGAACAGGGTACGACAGTCAACCATGTACAGTTCTAAAACAAAACCCAAATGCCATTTTCTAATCAAACAAAAAGTAAGGAATGCCCACAGGCTTAAACAAGTTTTAGAACACAACGTCACTATTAATGTACCTTTTAGCAAAACAGGAGAGCCCTAAACAGGAAATACGTATTTATTCAACCAAATAGAGATATGAAGGCTTAACCTTCCATATAGTATGCCTTCAATTATAAACACCATCACAAAATTCTTTTAAAAGAGAGTCATATAAGCAAACGAAATTCTAAAATGTTTCCTTCCCTACGAACTAGATTGCATCACTCAAAATTGCAGTAGCCCACTTAGACAAATATAATTAGAGTAAGCTATAAGAGAGGAAAGAACATTCCAAGCAAAACCAGCAAAATTGGAACGAGATTTAAAGGAACAACCAACACAATCAGGGAGCGATATAAACAACCACGAAAACATCTTGTCTAGGTGCCATTCAAGAGGAAAGAAAATTCATTTCAAGATACTGAAAGAAAGTAGAAAACTATTACAAGGAGTAAAGTTAACATGCCTGATTAGCATTCTTCCAACCAACAACCATGTCGACCAGGGCTCGGGCAACAGCAACACAACCTACGCAACTTCTCTTCCTCAGCCTGCTGAAGATCCATACCCTGTTATCGGCCATGCTTGGCATAGGAAAGGGGTGATTGAAACATGCCTTCTTGGAATCCTCGGGAGCAACTCCGGGAAGATAGAAGCACTCTGCTCTGAAGAGCATCACAACCACCATAGAAGACCCACACAACCATCGTCATGACTGCCATATACAAGGAAGATCTGAATCTGTTTCTATAACTGTAGACCCCCTTTTCTTTTTCCCACAAACCCAACTATATTCTCCACCAAATCCTCACGCAGCCAGCCAATAATTGGCGTGAGCAGGTCACCACAAGAAAACCAGGGCATACGTTTAATAAGCAAAAGTAGCAGCAAATTTCCAGCCACAGAAATTCTCAACTGCCATATTGATAAAAAAATGCTGCAAACCCTGTACCAAAACCAAAGAGTAATGCAAAGAACCACTTGACAGACACAAAGTATCCAACGTATAACTTTCCTCTTTGAGCCTGGTTTAAAATGCCATCTCAACATGCATCCGATTGTTTCGATTTGGACCTCCTAACCTCGGTGCTCTCATATTAGGAGCAGCCCCAGTCCGAGACGAAGCAAAAGAAGAGGGCTTTAACAAAAAAAAAAATCTCTTGGCATGACTCCATAACTAGAAATGTCCTAGACTTAGCATCCTCGATAAGGTCGACTAGTCACTAGATTGCTTCAATGCAGCTTCTTTGAATTACAATAATAATAGAAACCCGATTTTAGAATGGGTATTACAAATTAATAGTAACCACAAGAACCCAAAATACAGGTTACATTTATTCATCCAAAATAGCAGAACACAAACATTTCCAACAATACATTAATCCATCGTCAAGTAGCCACACACAGCAATAATATCTTCAAACGGATATACAATACCCAGAGCTATTTCACCCAATACTGTAGATCGACCCAGTTTATAATGCAAAAGATTATTCATGCAAATACCAGATGAAATAAGTTGTTAGGAGATAGATATGGTTATTCATGCGGTGAATAACAGCTACAAAGCCAACCCCATGATTTGAAGCTCGGACACAAGACATAAAGACTACATCGCTCCTGGCTCTGAAAGGCATCTACCGTAATGATATATATAAACCTTTTCCTTCATCAGATCTGGGGACAACATCAAACTTTCGGTGCAAACATTTCAGCTGTAGCTTGTAAGGTGTGATAATTCCAACAGAAACCTTTATGCCTGCCAACTCAGTGACTCGTTGAAGAAGCCCATATAATTGCAAAGCAAATCGTGCTTCATGAATATTCTGGTCTGAAACAGGTCCGCCTCCATGAGATCCTCTTCCATGAGCTTGAAGGAGAATCCCGAATTGAGGATGCATTCTATACTGAACAGAAAGCAACATAGTTGGACGACCTGCCTGTTGGAAGCGCTCAAAATGCCTCTACTACTCTGCAACCTGTCTGCTGCCATGGCTACTTACTGTCGCCGGCTGTTGCTGAGGATCACCGACAAGAACACACCTCGCAGCGCCCAAGGAAATGGAGGAAACGCGCCCACTTCACTCGCTGGTAGATGTGCGCGGCCAGCAAAAGGAAACAGCGCGCCTTTCTCCTCCAAACGCATCCTGGAAACAACAAAAAAAACATGTATTCTCCAGCGGTTTCCACGCCTATCTCACTAGCTGGTACGTCAATTCAGACTGCGCCCAACACTCCACCTCAACGCATTCAAGAAGGAAATCAACAAAAAAGATCATGGTGAAGAAAACGACTCCACCGACTCCTCACGCAAGGACAGACATGACAGTCATAATCGTTGGCAGGTCGGGTGGTTGGGAGGAGGCCAAGGTGGCAGTGGAGGGCAGGTAGCAGAAAAGGAGTCGATGCCCAGCGGGGCATTACAGCAACATTCTTGAGAAAGTTTAGCCTGTAATCATTGTTGTAATCGTAGGACTGTAAGTCCATATTTCAGAGCAGTCGAGGATTTGTTTGTGCAGGGTCCATACTCGATCAATAATCCCACGTTAGTTAAGTTTTGGTTAATTTTTACGCATCGTTGATTTCCCTCAGGAACAATATTTCTTCGTCTATAAAATCTTTGTTTTGCAAGATATATGTTTGTGGGTTCTGGAGCTGAGTCTTGTCTCTAATATTTTGTGGTTTCTGATTATACCCAATGTCCACCTCCACCTAAAAGGAATCTACACAATCTCTCCTCAACCTAAAATCTACACTAACACTTTCACTCTCTCTGCTACTCAGAGATGAAAATATTTCACTCGAGAGACCATGTGAATCATGAATTGAATCAGACCAGTTGAACACTGTGGCAGGAGAATCAGGTGAAGCTTTTAGCTGAGTCTGAAAGGGAAGTGCCAGTGAATCATCCATGTATTCAGAGATATAAAGTGAAATCAAACTGTGAGAAGCAGATATGTCACTAGATTTATTTTCATTCACAGAAAATGCCACTGCAAGTGAGTATTCCAGACGTGTGCATTGCAAAAAAAACTAGAAATGTAGTTGGGGCCTTTAGATCTTGATTCTTTCGGTAATTTTGTGAAAAAACAACATGTACGGACGATGTCAAAATGAGCACCGAATAATAGTTACGTCGTAGGCGTATTCCAAGTTATAATATTGGGCGAAGGAGCTCCAACTGATAAACTCCCATATCCGTGTCAGCGTCGTGCATCTGACGGCTATAGCGTTAGCTTAATAAAAATCTGACGGATCACTTTTTTATGTTTTTCCTTACTCTTCCATTCCATCCAGTGACACATTATACCCATCTTAAGTCGGCACTTTAGGATTGTTTGGGAATGCTCGTAAATTTACCTCTTCTTGGAATTTTTTTTGACTGGAGGGATCCTCTTACTCTGACGTATAAAAACCAATTCTGAGTGTCCGATGGACCACATAAAGAGTTCCGGCTATTTAATTTTCCACATCACTTGTTTGATATGCCCTGCAGATTCAAACTAGACGCGTCAGCATTCGCTAAAACCTTTTTCCATTCTAGTGCACGATGGTCCTGTTTGCATTCAACTTTGCCATAATTTTAAGTACAATAATCAATTTGTGAAATGAACACATTTATAAAATGGTATGGTAAAGTAATTGAAATTTTATTAGGAAGTGGGCGCGTATATATGTGGATCTCAAATACATACGTGGATTATATATATATATATATAATTGCGATGCACATTATGTGTCTAATGTCACCACATTCTTGGTTTGTAGATATTTGGGAAGATGCAATTAAAGTAATGATTATTTACTTATTTAGGTGATATAGTAGAATATTTGGGTTTAAAGCATGAAATAGATTGGATTTTTACAATATTTTAGTTTTGTGGTTTTAAGTATAAATTGTGCTCACATGAATAGTGTGAGACTATGAAGTGGAGTATATATAGAAGATATAAGTTGACAGAACAATCTAAGCCATGGAATTGGTTTCGGTCTTTTCATTATGTAAATTGCCCCTTTCTATTTCTAGTGTTCCATTCATGTGTATATCTTATCTACAAAATTAAACTCCTTCCAATCAATGGCCTTGTCGCTATAAAAATAATAAACAAAAAAAAAAAATTCGATTGAAACATAAAATCCACTTATTGTTCAGTATGACCAAGTATCAAGGCACTAAATTATTGTTGATTGTTAATGCATCCCATATTTCCCTAACTACTCAAGGCTAAAACTTAAAAGTGGGCCTAAAATTGCTAGAAACGGCGAATAGTGTGGTTGGGCTTCAAACCTTGATCTTATTTGATATTTTCCTTTTTTAATTTAGCCTCTTTAGGGAATATATATTTCACTTATGTGAATAATGAAAATAAATTGAGATGATAAAGTGGAGCACAAATAGAAGATATTTTCTATGTTGATACACTTTGAGTGGGAATAGGCATCGAACATGTACGTATTTAATTCCCACCTTTTTGTTTCCACTAACACATTCACATATTTGTCTTTTCTAACAAATTAAAATTATTCCAATTAATAACCTTGATGCCAAATAAATCAAATGAAAAGATAGAAAAGCCCAATTTATGATATCATCACACTACCGCCAATGAACAACCACGAGAAAATGTCGATAACGGTTGATGTCCATTCCAATCAAAACATAGATAAGCACAATGTATGAATGATGTGGGTACCATTTCTTTGAACCATGAAAAAATATCTTGTGCTCAGTGGTTGGGTTTTAAACCAATAACATATTGGATTTTCCCCTTTTTTGACCACTTTAAGTGCAAATTGCACTTATGTGAAAAATGCAAGTGAGGGAGATGATAACATGGACACAAATACCAGATGTTATTTTAGTAGGAACAATATAAGTCATGGAATATGTGTGAGGCATGCAAGTATTTAATTCCCATCTTTTTATTTTCAACATTCCATTCATGTCTTCATCTTATCTAAAAAATTAAAGTCCATCAGTAGTGCCACCTTTCCTCGGGGCATGAAAAACTACACTAAAAGGTAGTTAAAATTTTGTGTAAATTTTTAACTATAAAGTATAACAATTACTATAGTTACTTGGTTCTCGATATTAAGTATTCTATACTAATTTTATTTACCTAATTAATTAACCACTAGTCCAATTCCAACTTTAATTATTTATTTCTACTAAACGTTTGCTAGGGTCACAATATAAGTCTACACCCCTTTATAATTTAATTATCCCCCTTTTTATTTAACTTTCCCCACGCACCCTTCTTTTAATTTACTTCCTAATCCCACAAAATCCTATGACTTAAAAGTTGTGTAGGATTTAATGTGGACCCTAGGATCAATCTAATCTTGGCCCTTGATTTAAAACTTGCCATAAAGTTTCCCTAATCCATCCTTATATTTTATTTCCCTTTCCTTTCTCTTCCATTTGGTTTCATTTTGTTTCTTGCATGTGCAAGTTGAGGAGCATGAAATTTTGGATTCATGCAGTTTTAAGGAATAATTTCATGGTTACTATTTTTGTAATGTCTTTACTAGAAGAATCTCTGGTTGTTGGGTATGTATTATACCCATTTTTTAAACGAAGGAAACTACCTATATATATATATATATATATATATATATATATATATATAGTGTTAAGAACCATATTTTGGAGATCCCACATTAAGAAATCTGTAGTGTTTTATATGATGGGGCGGACTGTGGGGAGTGGGGTTTACGACGGTGTGGAGGGTGAAAGGGTCTGTGGAGGGGTGTGGGCAAGTGGTTTGGCATGGGGTTTTGGGGTGTGGGCATGGTGGAGTGGAGTCATACGTTTAGGGGTTTGGGGTAGTGTGGTCATAGGCCACACCACCAAATAATGTGCAGGTTGGGGAGAACTCGGCCCTCCCCTATACGTTTTTTTTTGTTATTTAAAACAAAAAAATTTTATTATCCATTTAGATATTTTTTTAATAATTAAAATTTATTTTATTTATTTTATATATTTATTCAAAATCATTTATATATATCAATACATGAGGATAGAAGACTTGAAGAGAGGAGGGAGGTAGAAGAAGACAATACTTTTAGGGAAAAGAGATGGTAGAGAAAACCCTTATATGTATTGAGAAAATGAGATATAGAGTAGAACCATTCATGTTTATAACGGGCACAATCCACAGACTCAAAGTTCTTGAGATTGTATAAACTAGAACACAAAGTTTCTAAGCATGCAAGGATTAAATGATTCACATATCAGAGCAAAGAAGGAAAGAGAAAATAGAGGAAAAAGGGGAAAACCCTTGTATTGATTTCTTCATTTGAAATTACAGTTCCAGAATCTCAAAATTCCCACCCTTTACAATGGCTTTGAAAGCCTATGAAATAGCTCACAAGAGATGGTTACAACTTCCTCGAGCAAGCAAGAAATGGTTACAAATCATTCCAATCATTCACACCCTTTCAAATTCTTGATTCACAAAGAAACGTTAATGGCGAAAAAAACTAGGCTTTCCAATATACGGCCATTACATTATTTCACCAGTTAAATATGGGCCATTCGATCTACTTTTATAACTTTAAATTTGGGCCATCCACATGGGAGAGATTTAAACTGAAGCGGGCCTCGGACACCTTTTGCATTTTTTTCCTTTGAAGTTGCGCTAGGCTGACACATGGAGAGTTGGCCGATTCTTTTATACTTAGCCAATTCGGGCCTATTTCCTACTTGACTTATGTTGACCCCTAGACACGTGGAGAGTTGGCACTCATTTGAGTTTCCACTTTGAAACACCTCCTGAAATTACATCGAATGGATGCATGGCTTCTTCCACCGGTCTTGGAATTTTCAATGGCCAACTCTGTCTCTCCATTGACTCTGACCACGTGGTGAGATGGCACTCATTTGGAAACCGGCCTTTTGGTTTCACTTCTAAAATTCACATCGTTGAGGCACGTGGAGGCTTCCACCACCCGCTCATACTTAGTCAATTTAAATAACTGCTCTTGTCCCTTTTTGGACCTGGGACACATGGAGGACTGGGCAAGTTTGAGAACTACCCCTGGCTTTGACTCTTGAAGTTACACGATGAGGCACGTGGCACCATCTGCTGAACCTTCCATACTTAGCTGATTTGGGCTTGTTTTTTCTTAATTTTGGACTGGGACACATGTGGAAAGCTACGCACTTATTTGAGGACTATCCCTTGGGCCCTACCCTTGGAGTTACTGTCATTTGGACATGTGGAGGCTTCCATTATTTGCTTGAAACATGGCCATGCCACATCCAATCAGAGATGTCCACATACTACCCATGGATACTAGGGAAAAAAATTAACCAGGGAAGATATGCCTGTCATTCCCGATTATGGGAAAAAATAAAAAGAAGGGGAAAAACTCCACCATTATGCCCAACTTTCAAACTGTTCTCCATGGAATGAAAAAATACAAAACAATACCAGGCTCGATGTGATCCAATACTCCAAGGTACTAACTCAAAATTTTGAAACTTGACTTCAAAAGAGGGGAATTTGGAGAGCGACAACAATAGTAGCTCTTTTTGGGATGACTTGACAGAGGAATGAGGCAAGATCAAGAACCACAAAAAACTCAGGGAAAGCAGACCAGTGCCTTATCCATTGGGAAAATAGAGTCAAAGGTAAAACCAATACAAGGAAACACACACAAGAAGATAGAAAAGAAACAAAACAAACCAAAAGGGAAGACCCAAAACAAAACACACCACACAACAAAGAACAAGAAAGGGAAACAAGCCAAAACCAAAAACCAAACGCAATGTACAAAAGGACTTCCTAGCCACCTAGGACTTGAACAAATTTAGGTACTTCCCACTATAAGGAAGTGGGAGAGGAGATCCATCCATGTAATCTAGATAAAAAGAGTTCTCTCTAGCAAAATGTCTTGATTCTAAAAGGACCAAGCCAAAGAGAATCAAACTTACCATGGCTTCCTCGTGGCTCATGTCTTTTGTCCCAAAGCAGCACAATGTCTCCTACTTGGAAAACTCTGGGTTTGGATTTCTTGTCAAACAAATCCTTCACTTTCAACTGATGAGCTGTTATCCTATCAACCACTTGCAATCTGTCCTCATCAAGCTTCTTGAAGGTACATGATCCTCTTGTCCAAGGAACTAGAAAAACTTGAATCTTCAATAGCCTTCATTAAGTGCAAGGCTGGTAATTCCACTATTACTGGTAACTGGCTTCAACACCATACACCACTTGAAAAGGAGACATCCCAATTTCTCTTTTGGGTGTAATTCTATCTTCCCAAAGAGCATCATAAAGTTTCTTGTGCCAATTCCTCTTGAGAATCATTTACAAGCTTCTAACTATGTTCACCAAGTTCTTGTTTGTTGATTCTTCCTTGTCCATTCCCTTGGGGGTAGTAATCTGAAGAATGAGCAAGGGAGATCCCATACCCATAGTAGAAGTCCATCATCTCAGTAGAAGAAAAATTTGGAAGCATTTTCAGTCACAATTTTGTTTGGGGTCCCAAACTTGATCAATATGTTCTCCTTAATGAAGTTACAAACTACCTCGGAAGTAGTGCTCTTGATTGGGATGGCTTCCACCCACTTGGTGAAGTAATCTGGTAGTCAACACATGGGTATGCCCAACACTAGAAGATGGATTGAGTGCTCCAATGAAGTCTAAACCCCATTGTTGAAATGGCTCTTCAATCACTACAGGCTTGAGAGGCAAAGCAACCAACTTAGGTCTTCCAACAAACGTTTGGCATGCTTCACATTTACCAACCCATTTTGATGCATCTCTAAATAGAGTGGGCCAATAATAACCAACATGAAGTATTTTATGAGTTGTTACAGCAGAGAGAGAAATGACCTCCACAAGCTTGGTCATGAAAAGTAGAGAACAACTTCTTTTGTTGCTCCTTGTCTACACACTTCAAAAACCTTCCATCTATGCCTCGTTTGAACAAAAAGCATTCTCCCATAACACATATTGTGTAGACCTCAGTTTGATGGCTCTCTTCTCTTTGGCACTCAAGTGAGATGGACATTCTCCATAGGTCAGAAAGTGAGCAATGTCAACATACCATACATCTCATCAGCTGAGGAACAAAACAACAGGGACATCAACTCCATCTTTGGACAACTCCTTGGCAGCTCCCTCAGCAATGAGTTCACACAGCCCTTACCCCAAACCAACTTTGTTGGCTTGATGTCAAGATCATACTCTTGCACCTTTGCTACCCAATTACCTCTCTTGGTTCCAAATTCTTGTTGAGTAAGAATGGATTTGATTGTTGTATCAAGCACCAACACCACAGAATGAGAATTAAGGATGTAAAACCTAAACTTCTTGACAACTTTGACAACTACAAAAGCATGTTTCTCCATCATGGTGTACTTCAGCTCATGAGTTTTCAAGACATAACTCATGAATGCAATTGGGAGCTCATGATCTTCAACATTCTTCTAGGCTAACACAACAGCTAGGGTATTTTTAGTGGCATAACAATAGATAATGAAATCTTTGCTAAAGTCAGGGCACACCAAGATTGGAGTCTTTGCAATAGCTTGTTTAATGTCCTCAAATGATTTCTTCCCTTCAGAGGACCAACCAAAAGTTTTCTTCCCTTGCATCATGTGAGCAATGCTCATAGTAAGTTCTACAAAATCGGGGATGAATCTTCTTAGGAAATTGATCTTACCAAAGAAAGAATGGACACCTTTCTTACTTGATGGAAGAGGAATTTGTTGGATGGCCTGAACTCTCTCTGGATCAATCTTGATCCCTTCCTTTGAAACAATGTGTCCCAACAACTTTCCTTCATGACACAAAACACATACTTCTTAGGGTTTAAAGAAATCCCATGCTCTCTACACTTCTGCAATATTATTTCAAGGTGTTGGAAGTGATCTGTTCTTCTCTTTAGAAAACACTTGTCAAGTCATCCAAATACACAACAATGCATTTCCCTTTCAAACTACCAAAATCCAAGTCCATGGCCCTCTGGAAAGTAGCACCAACATTGATGAGACCAAATGGCATCCTCTTGTATGCAAAGGTGCCCCAAGGAGTAGTAAAGGTAGTCTTATGTTGATCTGTAGTATTCACCTCTACTTGATTGTACCTCGAGAATCCATCTAACATAGATAGCATCTCTCGAGCCTGTGATAACTTGCAATACTTGGTCCATCATGGGGAGAGGGTAGTTGTCCTTCAAAGAACCCTGATTTAGATTTCTAAGTCCACACAGATCTGATCTCACCATTCTTCTTCTGACATGCACACTATATTAGCAATCCACATTGAATGGTGGATGGGGAAGATGATCTTAGCCTTCAAAATATTTTGTATTTCTTGGAAAATTGTATCATCTATCTTTGGATTATATTTCCTTTGCTTTTGTTTGAAGGGTTTGATCCCAGGCTTAAGAGGAATGAAATGTTGCATTTCTTTAGGCTGAAAAGCCTTAAGATCATCATAAGAGTAAGCCAGAACATCAACATACCTCTTCAACAGATTCACCACCTTCTTTTTCTCTTCCTGAGTGCAACATTTTCCAATGTTGACCATTTTGGGATCATCAAGACTCCCAATATTCACTTTCTCAGTCTCAACAGATTTTCGGGCTCCTTGAGAAACTTTAGACTTCATATACCTATCATGTTTATCAAAAATATCCTCCAAACTCACCATCCCTTTAGGGATTTTGTTTCCTTTCAGTTTGATGCATCCATCTTGATCCATCTCTTCTTTGACACCCTCTTCAATTGAGATGACACACACTCTCTAGGTAAGATTGTCACTTCCTTCAAAGTACAACTGATGATCAAAGTTGTCTCTGAGCTCCAAGAAAGAAAGAAAATGCTGGTCATCATTGAAAACTTGCCAATTATTTGCATTGTCAGGCACACTGGGTCTATGGATCATCTCAATGGTGAATTTATCTTGAGGGAAATCAGGATGAGGAATCAACAAGGACCCCAAAATAGCTAGAGAGTCAGCCCTAGTGTTCCTTTCCCTTGGCACAACTTCAATGGAAAAAGCATCAAGGAATTCAATGGAATCCCAGACCAGATTCCTATAGTGCTTCAACCTTCTATTCTTTACTTGATAAAGGTCTCTAACTTGTTTTACAATTAGCTCTACATCTCCATGAGCAAGAAGGTTCTTCACTCCCATTTCCTTCACCATGCTCAACCCAAGAATGAGGGCCTCATACTTAGTAGTATTGTTGGTATTTTCAAACTGAAACTTGAAGGAGAAAGGATGAACCTTACCCCAGGAGAAATGAGCACTACACCAGCTCCAAAACTAGCTGAAGAGTAGCTTCCATCAAACTCCAAAGTCCACACACCATTAGGATCAAGCAACACTCCCTTTGATAGACTTGTCTCCTCTTGTGACATGATCATGTAGTTCCCATGCCCAATGTCTTCATACAATATTTGTGCTTTAGGATCATCTATCTTTTTGCACAATATACTCTACTTTGTTTCTCAGGAAGTAACTTCTTCATCTTCCCATTGACAGGGATCAAGGCATGTGACCAATCCATTTGGATCTCACCTCCAACATCTTTGCAAAAGTTCCTACTTAGCAACATGCCATAGGAAGGAGGGATATCAACAACCAAGATGGTAGCCAAGACCTTCTTCTCTGGTAAAGCAAAGCAAAAGCTACTTGTGCATCCTTGATTCTCCCAACCAAAGGCACTTCTCTACTTTCCATGGAATAGCAAGAGCCATAAGTGTGGGTTAGGGTTAGACCCAAAGCATGAGCCACTTTTGCAGGCATTACATTATCAGATGCACCAGAATCAATGACACAATTTCTAAGCTTGTGGCCAGCTATGAGGAGAGTCACATAGAAGGGTTTGATCTTCTCATTGGGTGAAGTGACTATAACCACAAGCTGGGTTGAGGTGGAGAAGAAGGAGTGGGAAAAAGGCCTTTAGAAGAATGGGCTGGGGTTTTAGATTTAGAATTTACAAAGTTAACCATTTTGGAAAAGGCTTTAGGATGGGTTTGATAGAACTCTGCCTCAAAAATCTGAATCTTGGTCTTTTTAAGATGGTCTATAATGTCAAAAGATCCAGATGTGGATGGGGAATCACTACTAAGAGTAGGAGGAGCTTTTGATCTATCAACTTTATCATTTGTTGGACAAGAATTCTCAGAAGTAGAAGTAGAGGGAGAAGGACTAGCAGAGCTTACCTTTTGGGTGGAAGTAGTAGGAATAGGAGCTCCTCTTCTTGCAATCACCGGGATGGTGATGGGGTACTCCTTGGATCTTTTTGTAGGTTGCACCACTTTTTCCTTTTTGTTGGTCTACTCCTGAGGTCATAACAACATATGACTCACTGTTCATCTCAGCCACTACATCATCATAGTCATCTTCATCATCCACACCTTCAGTGGTGAGGAAATGAACTCGAGAACCACCAGGCTCCTCCAGTTCTTCATCAGCTTCCTCTTCTTGTTCATCATAGAGCCCATTCTCTTCCTCATCATCAGGCTCAAGAACTTCACAAGTAGCATTGACAGGCACCTTGAGGGGTGGACCTTCAATGGCCAACCTGGTTTGAGAAGAGGGAAAGTGGTTCCTAGGCTGAAAGTTTCTTCCTTGGAACATCTTGATATGGAGCATGTTGAGCCAATTGTTTCTTGATGGAAATGAGGTCATTAGCCAACTTTTGCACCAACTAATCTACATTACCTCTAGGAGAAGAGGAAGAAGAAGATGCTTTGGATTTGAAAGGCTCCCTTTTCAACTTTCCAGACATGATCAAGTCATCTTCCACACTGATAACCAATCTCTTGATCAACATCCAAAGTTGCAAGATTTTCTCTCCTCAGGGCATAGCTTACTTCCAAAAATTGAGCATTCAAGAAGAAACACTTCTGAATCTGATCAATAGCCTAGTATTTTGTGGAATCTTGTTAATCAACTTGTTGAACTTGGCCACAAATTCTCTCATAGGCTCATGTGGCTCCTTCTTGATTTGAGAAATCTGAGCTAGCAAAGCATGCACATCTTCAACAGGTTTGAAACACTGCTCAAATTCAGTCCTCATAGTAGTCCAATCGGTGATGGTCCCAACAGGAAGATGGTAAAACCAATCTGCAACATTGTCTTGCAAGGTCTCCACAAACAACCTAACAGAGACATCCTCATGTTCAACTCCAAGGACCCCACATGCAACAATGAAGGCTGCAATGTGTTCATCAGGGTGCACTTTTCCATCACCTCTAAATTTGGGAAAATTCTTCTTGTTACCCCTAGGAAACTCATGCAATGGTTGAGGAAGAGCCAGAGGCCCAACTCTTTGTCCCCAAGGTAGAGGTGTTTCCATCCTTGGAAATATTTCTTGAAGTGGAACTGAGACACCAACAAGAATTAGGGCATGGAGATTAGGGCTAAGTTGTGCTTGAGGAATGCTACTACTAGAAGCTCTGTCTTCAACAGGAGGTGTGCTTGTGGAATGAGCTCTTCTATTTCTTCTTGTTGGAGGAAGTTGAAAACCTTGTTGATCTAGGAGTTGAAATTGGGGATCTTCAATTCCAAGAGCCCTTCTACCACGAGTGTATCTTAGAGTCACCAGATCAAAGAAATGATCAAATTAGTTGTTCTTTTTAGAAAGGAAATTTGTTGAAACAAATCCCCAGAGTCACCAAAAAAAACTGTTGGGTTTCAGATTTTCACTTGGAATGAAACCACAGTCAGGGGACAAGCAAGTCCCTCCTCTTTAATGGGAGAGGTTCCCTTATTGAAAGAAGGGGAAAACCTATGTACAAATACACAATATTTCATTCAATGGTGGTTTCCCGAATATCTTGAAATGTGTTTAATGCCTAAAATTTATCAATACATGAGGATAGAAGACTTGAAGAGAGGAGGGAGGAAGAAGAAGACAATACTTTCAGGGAAAAGAGATGGTAGAGAAAACCCTTATATGTATTGAGAAAATGAGATATAGAGTAGAACCATTCACGTTTATAATGGGCACAATCCATAGACTCAAAGTTCTTGAGATTGTATAAACTAGAACACAAAGTTTCTAAGCATGCAAGGATTAAATGATTCACATATCAGAGCAAGAAGGAAAGAGAAAATAGAGGAAAAGGGGAAAACCCTTGTATTGATTTCTTCAGATTCAAAATTACAGTTCCAGAATCTCAAAATTCCCACCCTTTACAATGGCTTTGAAAGCCTATGAAATAGCTCACAAGAGATGGTTACAACTTCCTTGAGAAAGCAAGAAATGGTTACAAATCATTCCAATCATTCATGCCCTTTCAAATTCTTGATTCACAAAGAAACGTTAATGGTGGAAAAACTAGGCTTTCCAATATACGGCCATTACATTATTTCGCTAGTTAAATATGGGCCATTCGATCTGCTTTTATAACTTTAAATTTGGGTCATCCACGTGGGAGAGATTTAAACTGAAGTGGGCCTACGGATGCCTTTTTACATTTTTTTCCTTTGAAGTTGTGTCAGGGATGACACGTGGAGAGTTGGCTTCTTTTATACTTAGCTGATTCGGGCCTATTTCTTCTTTGACTTATGTTGACCCCTAGACACGTGGAGAGCTGGCACTCATTTGAGTTTCCACTTTGGAAATGCCTCCTAAAATTGTGTCGAATGGATAATGCGTGGCTTCTTCCACCTGGTCTTGGAATTTTCAATGGCCAACTCTGTCTCTCCATTGACTTTGACCACGTGGTGAGTGGCACTCATTTGAAACCAGCCTTTTGGTTTCACTTCTGAAATCACATCCGTTGAGGCACGTGGAGGCTTCCACCAACCCACTCATACTTAGTCAATTTAAATAATCGGCTCTGTCCCTTTTTGGACTGGGACACATGGAGGACTAGCGCAAGTTTGAGAACTTCCCCTAGCTTCACTCTTGAAGTTGTGCCACCGATGAGGCACGTGGCACCATCCACTGAACCTTCCATACTTAGCTTTAAGGAATGTCCCTGGGCCCTACCCTTGGAGTTACACCATTTGGACACATGGAGGCTTTCGTTGTTGCTTAAAACACAACCATGCCTCCATGTGTTTACATCTAATCAAAAATGTCCATGTATCATTCCCATGGATAAAAATAAGGGCAAAAAAAACCATTAACTTTCAAATTGTTCTCCATCAATGAATAACTACCAAACAATACCAAGCTCGGCGCGATCCAATACTCTAATTAACTCAAAATTTTGAAACTTGACTTGAAAAGAGGGGAAAAACTACAAACACACAGAGAAGACAATTAGGTTGATTCAAATACTCTTCTTGAAGTTGGGCAAATATGGTTGAAACTTGCCTTCAAACTATAGAGATTTCGGAAGAATTTTTAGAATTTGGGGTTTCGGAAGTCTCGGTGACCAAAATGGAAAAGGGGCCAAAATTTCTAAAATACCAAAATTATGAATCTCAAAGTGTTGATTTTAGAAGTCAATGCAAGTTTCGGGGTCAATGTAGTGACAGGTTTTGGGTTTTGGGATTTAAGAGTTTTGGGTTTCAAACTTTTAAAACTCTCAAGAAAAGTTGGCAGATGAACAATGTTTCAATCTCTGAAATGGAAATGTCCAAAAGTCTTAATTTTGGGATTTCGGAGGTTGTGTGAGTTTTGAACTCAAAGAATGAAAGAGCCAAACCACCCACCATTTTTGTAGAATGACACCTCGACCTTCAGATGGCCATAACATTTGGTAGAAGCTCGTTTACACAAGAAAGGAATTTTGGAGATCTCTCGGTGTATTCTACACAACGTTAGTCCTCCATTGGGTAAGTGCACCAAGTTGGGGGATGATTAAGTGGACATCAAAACCTGAATTTTACATTAAAAACAACAAAACATCAAATTTAGTCTTAGTGGACTTGAACCATTCCAAATAAAAAGTAAAAAATATGTCATAAAAATGGTACCATTGCGTAGGGGAGACTATTAGCTTTGTATAAATACTAATTTTAAAGTGAATAGAAGAGGATAAATATCATTTTATAATTTTTTACTAATAGTAGGTCTTTAAGACACTTTTTCCTGTGAATTTTTATGTCTACGTTTAAGACTACAAAATTTGTTTCACTTATCAGAATGTGATAAAACTTATACCATCCCAACTGTGGTGAAATTATATACATGTTAAAAAAAAATTATTTGATTTCAATATTTTTTGATGAAGTTATGGCGGGCAAACGGAAAGTGCTCTGTTTTCTTTATGTTTTCATACCACTTTCACGGAAAAAATCATAAAAAATAAAATATTACTCAAAAAAATACAAAATAAAATCCATCCCAAGATAGATAGTGGCATATAACTTCTCACCAAATTAAAAATATATATATATATATATATTTTTGGTCATCCAAATTGTGGACAAACGGACTATAATCTTATCGGCATTTTTAAAAAAAAATACCAAGTCATTGAATTTTGAGTGTTTAATATAGCTAATCTTGTCCATTTTTTACAAAAATTAGTATTTTAGAAACTAGATTGCGGATGCTATGATTCATATTATTATAATTTTGTCTAATTTTGAGTGTATGTATTGCTAATAATCCCTACAAGTTGATATTATGTTGTTATTTGCAATATGATGTCCACGGATGACCCTATATTTGTCCATCAACTTCCTACACTTACCCCATTTGAAATAATTTATCTTTAAATTAGTGGCAATAAGATATTTGAAATTAAGAAATTTAGTCCGCCATTTTGAACATGTCAGCTTCTCACCTACCGCAATAATGAGGTATGGGCTTCCTTTCTCGCCTAATAATGAACAATACATGGAGGCATGAGTTTTCCATAGAACCCATCATTTTTTTACAGAATTCAATGCATCTTTGGGGTGATTGAATCAAGAATTAATTTTTGTCTTCCCCTTTTTCTCATTTTCTTCCTATATATTGTAATGAGGGGCATTTTTATAAAGTTTGGACATGTTGGATTTACACCCCCTTCTTTTAAATTTGTAAGTGATCTTGTGGATTTCAAACCTTCCATCTAAATTGTAAATCCAATCTTTCCTCTTGGCCATTGTAATAGACTATATCAAATTTTTGAGCAATAAAATAAGTCTCTGGATGATTTCAACCCTCTCTTATGTTCATTGCATCTTCCTGATCTCTCATTGCAATCCTGGTTATCTGTGCATGGTGGTTGTATTACTTTTTAATGGTTTGTGTTTAATTGCAAAGTAGGTGTTCAACATTCCTTTGATGCATCACCTATGTTAGCTTAGGTTTATTTTCTTACATATCCTTAACCATGTCTCATTGAAAAGTTAGAGTAGGTTTTAGAGTAGATCCTCTATAATTTGAAAGTATGCATCTGAACAGAGGAATATGAATCCGCCTTAATCCGGAGAGATTTCACGATTGCAAAGTACTACACTTTGGGAAAATCTTCATGTGATGCAATCACACTGAGATATTCAACCCATAGAGTTGCAAACATGCAAGGCTGATGTGATTACGCATCAATAAATGTATTTGTAGGTAAAAGGAGAGAAAAAGAGACTTGCACAATTAAATGGAATATCTTCCAAAAATTTTACAAATGTATTTATTTCAATTAAATAGAAGACACCAAGGCATTATACACATTCCTATCCACAACATAAAATAATTTTTTCTTAAGTACAATAACTAGATTTCCAAAGTTATAAATAAATAAATAAACTTGAATCCAGATTGTATTAATCATTTTCTCCTTAATCCTTTGCCATACTACCAAGAAATGCAAGAGTAACATTATTTTCTTAACAACAACATCTAATAGCAATCAACTTTTATTTGCAAAGGAAAGACTTCAATCTTTAAAACAAGATCTTAACAAGGAATAACTCTTAACCAACTTCTTGTATTGCCTTACAAAGTTTAAGATTCTTACAACATTTACCATACAAAATAGTTTACATTCCCATGAATCTTAAGCTCACAAATACAACATATTTCCAAAATACTTAAAATACACAAGGAACCACATTACAAGGCTTCTTTCCAAGATTGAAGGAAGATTACACATACAAATGTGACACTAGTTTACAAAGTAATCCCAATCACAAAATGGGAACCTTACAAGACAAAGAAACTTCCCACATAGCCATATCCATAAGATTACAATGAGAGTAGTGTTCACAAAAATTGGAGAAAACAATGAGAATCCATGATATCAAGAAACTCAAACTATCTTCCAAACTTGAGCTCCAACTTTGAGAGTTTTTCAAAGAAACCAACACAGAGAAAAGGTTCTTTTACCACCCAACCTTAAGGCATCATTATATATCCTTACAAAGGTTGGAAGACATGCTAGACTCCCCCAGCCCATGCGAGAGAGCTAGGTTCAACAAATGTGCACAAGATTTATGGAGACATAAACACACACACATATCACATATAACATTAAACTACATACAAAATAAAACACAATATTTACCAAACAAAAGAAATAAGGATAAAACCATATTCATCCTCAACAATGGGGAAGAGTAGACGAGACATAAAAATGCCAAAGAATTTGGTCCAACCATAGCATGAAAACTTACGTGATTCTTCACATAACCTTATTATCCCTCTAAGACAACAATCCCTCCTTATTGCTTCACCCATTCATCTAAAATCCTCATTGGGGGATTTTCAAAACCATTGGGTTTCCTCTCCAAGGATGGGGAAGTGGGTTCAAACCATATGAACCACCTTACCCACCTCAAACCATATGAGGGGAATAAAAATAACCAACATGGCTTTCCCATCAAGCCATGAGGTTTAAGATAGAAAATACCTCCCTCTTCCCCAATAAAATCCATCCATCCATCAAGCTATATGATGGATGGAGAAAATAATAAATAACACAAACAAATAACCATACAAAAATGCAACAAGACAAAAGTTTCAACCATGAGAAAATATACATCTAACATGTCAAAAACATAACATGAGATCAATAATCCTACCTCCACAAGCTCTACAAATATCTAATATTTTCCCAATTCCTTCTCCAAGAAAAATTGAACTCTAAAAGCCTCCAAGCACCAAGCAAAAGAGAAAAACAAGTCTGTTTCTCCCCATGAGGGATTATTTGAAGAAAAATTAACAAATTCTCACCAATGATGGGGTGACATGTGTCATTGTTATCTTCTCTCCAAGTCAAAGATTACCAAAATAAAAAGAAGAAAATAAAAACTCACATTTAAACAACCTTCTCCCAAATTACCCAAAAATAATATGAGACAAGTTTATGTAACTTTTGACAACACACACACATTTCAATCCATCTTACATGGATGGTGAAAAAGAGAGAGAAAATGGGAGGAAACTCCTCTGTGTGCCTTGAAATTAAGCCCCCTACCTAATAGGTATGGTACAAAGGCTTATTTTCATGCTAAGTGAACTCCTAAAACTAAAAGGGGTCACTTAAAATGCCATAAATAGCCTAATTTCTAGTTTGACACATTTGGGCACAAATGTAGAGGATGTGGGGGCCAGTCAAGGATGCTCATGTTACCCCAATCCTCTCTAGTTAACACACACACACAAATACAAAACTTAATGCAAGTGGGGACAATTAAGTCCCTAAACCTATTTTATGTAAAAAACTAAACAACCTAATAAAAACAATTTTTACATAACATACAACATTACAATTAAGGGTCACTAATGATGCCCAATAATAAAATCAAACTATAATGCATCATACAACTAGCATGGTTAATAATTAACCTCGTAGCCACTTGTGCACATATTGCATAACTTTGCCTGAAACCTACATTGTCTTGTGTCCAGTAACTTGCACACTCAATGTGCACATTAAACACATCTTCCCAATACAAGTGTAAATCAACTACTCAATAAACGATCAAGTCTAAACATGTAAATATATTATATCACAACATCAACATGGAATCATAAATGAGAAACATGCACAATTTCACACAATTCATCATGTGTTAGTGATTAAAATACATATAAATGACATACATGCATACTATCATGTGTTTTCATCAAAAATAGAATAATTAATATCATCAAAATGCATGACTAAACTATGTATCCATCATATATCAATTAGGCCGAAATAACATAGCAATATGTTAGTATCACAAACATCTAATAAAATGTGTCAACATACTAATCAAAGCTAAATTGGTGCTATGTTCCTAAATCACCATACATGTCCATGAAGATCAAATAACATAACATAATTTCAAAAATATAGCAAATAACTTTGTCGAATCATATCATGAATAAAGAAGTCAATACATAACTGAGGCTATAAAAATGTGTGCACTACATCCATGTAATGTATATCCATTTGGGTTGAGAAACTTTGAGCCATGGAATATGCGTGGTAAATGTAGTTGTTTTATTAAATGTCATACTATCGATGTCTTTGACACCATAGAAATTAATAAATTAAAAAATAGTAAAATTCAAGATCGGCAGATAAACCTACTTGTCACTCATATGACCATTCATTAGAGGTTCTCAATTATCATTAATTATTTATGCATCCCATGTTTCCCTACAATTACTCAAGGTTACCAATGAAAAGGAGGTATACAAACTTTATACAAAAAGTGGTGTGGTTGGGCTTCAAACCATGAACCTATTGAATTTTCTCCCTTTTTTATTTTGGCCCCTATAAGCGAATATTTCATTCATGTGAATAGTTCAAGTGAGATTGAGATTATAAAGTGGAGCACATATAGCGAGAGGTTTTCTAGGTTAATACACTCGAGATGTGGAATAAGTGTAAGACATGCATGCATTTAATTCCAACCTTTTTATTTCACACTTTTCATTCATTTCTTTTTATTTTCTAACAAATGAAAATTCATTCCATAGATAACATTGATGCTATAAAAATTTAGACATTTTATGGTTATCGTCATGATGCCACATTGACAACCCTCGGCACATGCCAAGAATGGATTTTCTCCATCCCAATCAAAGTATAGATAGTGTCAATTGACGAACAACATGGGTGCCATTTCTTCTTAGGATGTGAACAATGAACATGATCTATTGTGTTCATGTGGTTTCGATTCCTACCTTCTTATTTCCAACTTTCCATTCATGTCTTTATCTTATCTAAAAATTTAAATGTTGTCCAATTTAAAGCCTTTTAGGTTTGGAAACTCTAAGCCATGGAATAGGTGAGGGCCATGTAGATATTTAACTCCCTCATTTATATTTCCAACTTTATGTCCATGTATTTTTCTTATCTATCAAATTCAACTAAATCCAATTGATAATATTGGCCTTGAAAACAAAATATATATATCAAATCCAATATTGTGGTCTTCTTCTTGTTAACATCAATCAGGGAAACCCCAACTACATGTCGAGTATAGATAACAGCATGAATGAAGAACATGGGTGTAGTGCCTACTTTCCTTTGACACCTTGTGATATTGATCTTGATACTGCTAACTATATTATGGACATTGTTATAGTTTAATTTAGCATGATGTTAGATGTTAGATCATGGTTTATTGTGGACTTTGATTCATATATGGTGCATGATGATTATTAGAGACATTTTAGATATTGATGTTGATATATTGTTTGACATGGTTACATTATAGATGTTGTTCGGACTTGTGATATTTGGATATTTTGAGTAGACCTAGAAAATGATAATTGAATTTCAAATTGGTGATGATATAGTTGTGGATGAAATTGTAAGTGATATTGTTTATTGTCTTGATGTTTTTGTGATTAACGTATAAGCTGATGATCTTGAAATTATACTTATATTCATTTGGATGTTCTAATATGGCCACGAGGCTGAAGGAGGTATTTGTATTTTGCAGGTTTAAAACATCACAACAAACATCGGGGGATTGGAGACCAACCACATTGGAATTCTATATGAATTCAACACAGGTCACATGGAAAATTGTATTTGTTTGTGTGTTTGATTGTGTTAGGGATTCCCATGGGGGATCACCTTTGAATATGGCTAAGGGTTATGTGTATTTATTTATTTGGTTCCTTTTATTGATGTTTATATGTGTTTATTAAGTGATGTATTTACCCCTTTTTATTTAAATAAATTGTGCTATATAGTGTGATTAATCATATTGTTAAAATAATTTAACCAACTTGGGTCATGTATAAGAAAAGTAATTATTGGAGTGGTTGACTCTTGTATAAAATGTTGCAAGATATGTGTATGAATGTGTAAGAGATATGTAAGTAAAATTTGGAGTATGAAACACTTCATCTTCTTTGGAATTTGAAATTGTCCTTGGAGACTATTTTTGAGGTTTTGGGACAAGTTAAACTTGTCCCATACCTCTTAAATTTGCATACCAACCTTACCTATGGTTGGAGAGTTTAAATCTAGCCTTCATTATGCATTTTTGTAAGTCTAGCTGAATGTTTTAATTGCACTTGTTGCTTTAAATTAATTTTGAGCCTTTGGGGTATGGGATTGATTTGAGTGTATAAGTAAAACTGTCATATTATTCACCTACTTATTTATTGTGTCTTGGAGATTGAAGTTGACTTATGAGTTGGAGTTTAGGATGTGTGATGTTGCATCCTACAAAGATCCACCTCATCCTCCTCTCTTCCCCCTTCTATATATTTGAATTAATTTTATTGTTTTGGGGTTACATCCTTTTGATTGCTTCACTTTTGCATACTTCATTTGGGGAGCGAATTATTTTGTTGTTTGGAGCTATTGCTTTTGGAGAAAGTTTGCAGAATTTTCATAGGCTTTGTGTTTCGTTGGTCTTGGGTTGTTTTGCATCGAAAAGCTTGATGGTTGGAGCTTGGAAAACACTCCATTATGGAGAGGTAAGAGCTTAACTCTTGAAATGATCTTATTTTAATTGTGCAAATGTTATTGTTGTGAATGTTTTGGCATGTGTGTGGGTTGTTTGGGTATATGGCCTAGGGATGGTGTAGGAGAAGACTATGGGGTATTTCTGTGGGAGGCATAAGTGTTTTAGGGAGGTATAAGTGTGGAGGGAGTTGGGATCTAGGTTCCACCTTATAAAGAAATAGCTTGCATTTCTTTACTCGTTATGGGGTGTCATAAGAGGTTGGGGAGGCATAAGGAAATGTGAGGAATAAGGGGTACTTGGGGGAGGCATAAGGGCATGTCAGGGATCTGAAATGATATATATATATATATATATATATATATATATATATATATATATATCTATATATATATATATATATATATTGGTGGTTTTTTGTTCTCAGGTGGTGATACCCATTTCCCCTTTGGGAGGCATAAGAAGCATCCCCATAGTTTCTTTCTCCTTTGGCTTGCATGATGGAGCTTGAGTTTTGTTTTGATGTTTTAATGTGGTTACAAACTACATTCTATTTTGGACTGTGTTTTAAGGTGAAATTTTCATGTGTGTTGTGGAATCCTGTTGTTGCCATGAGTTGAAACACATCTTCTATTACATTGTGGTTGGGGCTTGAGGGCCAATGAAGAAGGATGGCTTCTCCTTGTCATTGGATGTCTTGGTTAGGTGGAGAGCATTGCCTTTCCCCCTGTTCTATTGTGATCAAATTGAAATAAAGAACATGGAGGATCTCCATGTTGTTGTTCTGGAATTGAGAAAGAAGATAAAGTTTGGCAGTCCTTTCATGAGACTTCTTTTTGTAGGCCTTTTTCCCACTTCAAGTGGATGACTTGTAATATTATTTGTATTGGATAGTTATTCTATTTTGGAAATGAAATCCTATGTTTAAATGAGAAAGAGATATGCACTGAAATCTGTACTGTGTAAAGAGACGTGAAAGTGCATTTGAATGAAAGGAAAAGAGAAAGAGTGGTAATTTGTAAAGTTGTATGTGATAAATATAAATAGAAGTTGTATTCTTTTCCACAAATGATTACTACTGCATCATATGTGTTGAAATATTTTGAGAAATTATGTTTGTAGTTCCCACTTCCTTCGACACTTCATATATGATGCATGATATTATTATAGTTTTGAGTTAGTATGGTGTTAGATGTTAGATCATTTATATAGATTCATATGATGATGCATGATAATTGTTAGAGACATTTTATATAGACATTGACATGTTGTTTGACATGGTTATATATATATAGATGTTGTTAGGACATGTGATATTTGGATATATTGAGTAGACCGAGAAAATTGAATTTAAAATTGATGATTATATAGTTGTTGATGAAATTGTAAGTGATATTGTTGATTTTCTGGATGTTGTTGTGATTCATATATATATATGATGATTTTGAAATTATATTATATTCATTTGGATGTTTTGATATGGCCATGAGGCCAAAGGGGTATTTGTATTGTGCAGGTTAAAAATATCACAACAAACATCGGGGATTGGAGACCAACCACATTGGAATTCTAGATGAATTCAACATGGTCACCATGGAAACTTGTATTTGTTTGTGTGTGTTTGATTGTGTTAGGGATTCCCATGGGGGATCACCTTTAAATGTGACCAAGGGTTATGTGTATTTATTTATTTGGTTCCTTTTTATTGATGTTTGTATGTGTTTATTAAGTGATGTGTTTACCCCCTTTCATTATTTATTAATTGTGGTGTGTAATATTGTGAGTAATCATGTTGTTAAGTTAATTAATTAAAATATGTCATAAGAAAGTAATTAATAGAGTTGTTGGCCTTGAATTAAAATGTTGTAAGAAATGTGTAAGTAATGTGTAAGAGATATGTAAGTTGATTTTGGAGTAAGAAACACTCCACCTTCTTGAAATTTGAATTTGTCCTTGGAAGCTGATTTTGGAGACTTGTGGGACAAGTTAAACTTGTCCCATGCCTCTTAAATTTATTTACCAACCTTGCCTATAGTTGGAGGGTTAAATTTAGACCTTCTTTGTGCATTTTTGTAAGTCAAGCTGAATGTTTTTATTGCACTTTCTTACATGCTTTTAATGTCAGTCCTTTGGGGTGTGGGCTTGTTTTGGAGTGTGTAAGTAATCTGTCATATTATTCACCCACCCATTTATTATGCATTGGAGAATGAAGTTGACTTTTGGGGTTGGGGTTGAGGATGTGTGATGTGGCATCCTACATGGATCCACCTCATCCTCTTCCCTTCCCTCTTCTATAAAATTTGAATTCCTTGCCTTGTTTTGGGTTGCTTCACCTTGTAGACTTCATTCTTGGGTGAATTCCTTGTTGTTTTGGGAGCTCTTGTTGTTGGAGAAGTTTGAAGATTGTTGCATGCTTGTTGTTTGGTGGATTTTTGGATTGTTTGTTTGGAAACAACTATTGTTTGGAACTTGGGAAACTCCATCATGGAGAGGTAAGAGCTTGGCTCTTGAAATGCTCTTTTTTATGAATGTAAATGTTATTATGTGAATGTTTTGGCATGTTTGTGGGTTGTTGGGTAGATGGCCTAGGTATGGTGTAGGAGAAGACTATGGGGTTCATTTTGTGGGAGGAAAAAGTGTTTTGGGAGGTATAAGTGTGGAGGGAGTTGGGATTTGGGTTCCACCTTACAAAGAAATAGCTTGTATTTCTTTACTCGTTATGGGGTGCCATAAGAGGTTGGGGAGGCATAAGGAAATGTGAGGAATAAGGGGTACTTGGGGAGGCATAAGGAATGTCAGGGTTTTGATATACTATATTTTGGTGGTTTGTAATTTAGGTGGTGATACCCATTTTCCATTTTGGGAGGCATAAGAAGCATCCCCCATAGTTTCTTTCTCCTTTGGCTTGCTTGATGAAGCCTTAGTAATGTTTTTCATGCTTTAATGTAGTTGTAAACTACATTCTGTTTTGGACTTGTGTTTTATTGTGAAAATGTTGCTTGAGTGTTTGTGGAAGCCTATTGTTGCCATGAGTTGGATCACATCTCTTATTGCTTTTTGGTTGGGGCTCGGGGCCAATGAAGAAGGATGGCTTCTCCTTTTCATTGGATGTCTTGGTTGGGTGGAGAGCATTTCCTTTCCCCTGCTCTTGTGGTGATCAAATTAGAAGAATGAGAAATCTGCATGTTGTTGTTCTGGAGCTGAGAAAAAGACAAGTTTGACAGTCCTTGTTGAGATTATTCTTATTGTAACCCCTTCCCACTTTGAAGTGGATGACCTTGTACATTATTTGTGATGGAAAGATGTGTTGTATTGGCTATGAAAGTTGTAAATTGAATTGTGAAAGAGATATACTTGTTCTCTATTTTTGAATAAATGTGGAAGAAATTGTATTATGTATATTGTAATTGAGGAAGAAGACAAAGTTCTGACAGTCCCTTGTGAAACTACTTTTGTAAACCATTTCCCCACTTGATGTGGATGACAATTTAATATACATTTTGTGCTGAAGAGTTACTATGTTTTGGAAATGAAATCCCCTTTGAATGTGAAAGAAATATACTCGGTATTCTATTTGTAAAAAGGAATGTAATGTGAAGGAGTTGTGATTGTAAAGTTGTATTTGATAAAAAAAAAAAAGTTGTAAAAGAAATATTTTCAATTGAATAGATGTTGTTTTACCTTATACAATGAAGTTATTATTGTTTGAAATCTTCTTTGAAAATGTTGTACAACTCTTTGTTCGAATGTGGAAAATGTATTCAGAATTATTGCATCCTCTGTGTTTGAAAAGCACATTTTTTTTGAAAGGAAATAGAAATTGCTTTCTTGTTTCTACATTTTGATTGAAGGAAATAGAACATTGTAATATTGGATTAGAATGAAATCATATTTTAAAGTTTGGTAAATGTAATGGATCAATTCGAGTTGGAAGTTGTAGAGCTCTGTTAGATGATTTTTCAAACTGGAAAATAATTATCAAAAAACATATAGAATGACCTGCAGACTAGGAAAGACATTTGAAACATTAATACAAGCTAAGAAGGATCAAAAACGATCCCAAAAAACTATAATACTTAAGAAATTTTCATAGAACCTTTCAAAATCAAGCTCAAACAATTTCTTAGTTGTTTTTGTTAAATTGGGGAAATTCAAATTGATCTTCAATCAAACAATTTAATCCTTGAAATCTATCCTAAATTCTTCCAAGTGAAATCCTCCATGTCTGTTTGGCATGTTGAGAAAGAATAAATGGCGGATTTGAACAAATAATTGATAAGTTAAAAATACCAGTTCACTTTCTAAGTGACTAGAAAGATGTTTTCTCAAAATTTACCCCTTAAACTTTATCAAAATTAAAAATTAATGATTCTTGTGCAAAGAGGACTTCGAGAGCTTTCCAAAAGTCCTTGTTTTCCCAAAACTAGTTCTCTATCAAAAGTTATGGCCTTCTAAGTTTTCTTCATTTGGCGTCATAAATAATCCTAATTTTGGAAAAGTTTCCTTGGTCAAACCATGGGCCCAAATTTTCCCTTAGCATTTTTGGTCAAAAACACCAAAGGAACAAATTTCCCTGCCACTCCTAACCCACCTACCTTACTTTTTTCAAAATAAAAAGTCCAAAAAAGAAATTTTGGGAAAATTTCCCATGGACCCGCCCCACTTTTGCCTTTTGTCATCTTTTGCAGACCCAAAAAATCAAACTTAACCTTTTAAAAATTTTGGGAAAATTTTCTAAGTTTCCTCCACCTCCCCGCCGGCCCGCAGCCAATCAGGTGTTGCCACGTGGCATCACGAGGTGTCGGTGGAGGAGCGGGTTCCTTTTTACCTTTTGCATTTTGAAATTTTGGAAAATTTTCTAAAATTTCCCCACCAACCCACCTACCCACAGCCAATGGATGGATGACTGACACGTGTCTTCATGACACATCGGCAGAGGTGTGGAGATTCTCAAACCTTTAAACCTTTTTCTTTAAAAATTCAAATTATCTAAGTTTGCCCCTCACCCGCTCCCCGCTTGGAAATTGGGACTGACACGTGGCATCTCTACGTGCCGGTGGAGGAGCGGTAATTTTCATTTTCAATATTTATATATATATATATATATATATAATATATATATATATATATAATATATAAAAAAGCAAAATCAATTTTGCCTCACGACGACCCTTCCTTCCTAGGCATAGATTTTGGACACGTGTCCTTAGTGGACCCCTAGTTCAAAATTTTCCTTTTAGGTGCAAAAGCCCCATGCCCCCCGGCTTAGGCATGGGCATGTGGAGGTGAAATGCTTTTTCTTTCAAGCCCAAGAGCGCTAAGGGAAAAATTTCTTCCCTAGGCCCGCAGCCCGCCTTTGGGAAAATTTTCCTCCCAAGGTCTTGGCCCATAACTTGAGAAATATGAGGAGTTAGGAGGACTTCTTTATATCATTGGAAAGGTGAGGAAATTTCCTATCCAATGGGAATGTTTTAGGGAATTTTTGAGAGTGTTAAATGTGAGAAAAATAAAATTGAATCCTTAACCAGTTCTGGGAGTGGGTAAGTAAGAATTTACTCTGATGATTTTAAATATGTATTCTTTTCCCCCACTGTAATTAAACCTTGCTCTTGTCTTAGATCTTGTGGAATTAAATACCTTGGGTATTTAATTTTTTGGTTCCTTAACCCTAAAATTTTAATTAGGGAATATTTAGCTAAAATATCAATGTAATCAGTGATTAAACTAATCCCTAAGGAGATTTGAGCTAGGTGTGGACTTATTACACTTGTTGCTTTATAATGTGGAATTAGTAATTATTATAATGGGAAAAGTTATCAGTTGAATTTAATTTTCCTTGAGACTATGGTTGTTAACACTTTTCAACAACAACAAAAAAATTCCATAATTTTGTAATTTTGTTCACTCTCAGAATAAAAACTCATACTTTTGTTGTATAAAAATTGTTAATTTTAGAATTGCTAATCAGTCAAACCTTTTGAACCTTGCAATCCATCCTAAAGTCTTCCAAGTAAATCCTTCATGCCTGTTAGGCATGTTGAGAAAGAGTTAATGGAAAATTTGAACAAAATTTATAAGTTTCAAAAGACCGATTCACTTTTAAGTGACATAAAAACATTTCTAAAAACAAATTACCACTCAAAATTTATCAAAATTAAAATCATAAGATTCTTGTGCAAATAGGACTTCAAGAGCTTTCTAAAAAGTTCTTGTTTGCCAAAAATGGAGCTCCCAGTCAAAATTTATGGCCTTCTGAAGTTTTACTTCATCTTGGCTTCAAAATCTAACTGTCAAATTTAAATAAAATATTCTTGGGTGGACTGTGGGCTAAATATTTTATTTTGCACTTTTTTCCCAAAAGCGCTTAAGGCACAAAGTTCCCTGCTGCTCCGCTGACCCCATGCAAACCTTTTGATTGGTCAAAATAAACTAAGTTAAAAAAAAATAATTGGGGAAAAATTTCTAGGTTTTTCCCACTTTCCCGTAGGCCCGCATGACCAATCAAGTGCTTTACCACATGGATTAACGAGGCTTTGTCAAAGGCGCGAAATTCCTTCTAACCTTAGCGCTTTAAAAATAATTTTTTAAAAAAATTGTAAAGTTTCTCCACCTCCCCACCACCCGTAACCAATCGATGTTTCCATGTGGCTTCATGAGGCATCGGCGGAGGAGCGGATCCCTTTCTGACTTAACGCTTCAAAAAAAAATTGGGGTAAAATTCTTAAGTTTCCTCGCCGACCCATCGGCCCATAACCAATGATTGATTGACACGTGGCATCCTTGGGCATTAGCGGAGGCACGGGTGATTCTTAACCTTAATGCGTTTCGAGCGAAAAGTCAAATTTTCTAAGTTTTCTCCATGGCCCGCTTCCCCTGCTTGGAAAATTGGGACTGACATGTGGCATCTCTACGCATTGGTGGAGGAGTAGGTAATTTTGAACCCTTTCACCCTTTCAAAAAAATATAAGGCAAAAAGTCAATTTTGCCTCCGGCGTCCCGCTTTTCTGCCTAGGCTAGAAATTTGGACATGTGTCCCTTGCGGACCTCAAACTTAAATTTCCTCTTGGGGCACAAAGTCCCGCTACGGGCTCACGAGGGCGTGGGTGAATTTTGCTATTTTTGCCAAAAGTGCAAAAATCCAAACTACCTCCCCACCCACGAGATCTGAATCCCTTTTGGGAAAATTTTCTTCCCAGGCCCTGTAAGCCCGCCTTTAGGGAAAATTTTCTTCCCAAGGCCTGCCGGCCCATAACTTGAGTTTTATAGGGAGTTAGAAGGACTTCTTTATATCACTTGGAAAGGTGAGAAAATTTCCTATCTAATGGGAATGTTTTCAGAAGATTTCAAGTGCATTAATTTTGAGAAAAACTAGGTTGAATCTCTTAATCCATCGTCGGGGTGAGAGATTGGGAAATTTCCCTCTTAATCTTAATGACTATTCTAACCCTTAGTTTTGACCCTATAAATTTAATAATTATTGTAATGGGAAAATCATGAGCTAAGATTTTTATTTGGCCTCGAAACCTTGCTTGTGGCAATTGTTGTTTTGTAATCGGTAGCAGATGACTTTAATAATAAAAATTATCCCATAATTTTTTGGCTAATCTAGGTTGTTCTTGGGTCTCAAGTGGGTTGTTTTAGCTCGGCATTACAATGGGTTCCATTTCTATCCCAACCAGAATAAGCGAACAAATTCTATTGTATTCATAAATTTGGTATTGAACCGAGACCCTACTAGATTTTATTTATTCTTTATTTTGAACCCTATAAGCACAAATTATATTAATGTGAAAAATGCAAAGGCGAGTTGGAGATGATAAATTGGATCAAAAATAACATATATTATTTTGGAAGAAACAATATGAGTTATGGAATAAGTGTGGGACATGTTGTTATTTTATAACCACCTTTTCATTTCTAAATTTCCATTTATGTGTTCGTTTCATCCACGAAATTAAGTATCACCTAATCAAATGCCTTGACGCTATAATTTATCTATAAAAATAGCATAGTCAATTTTATATCAGCGGTCATTGATGGATGGCTCCTTCAAGACTATTTATGAGAGAAACCCTACTCATTACCTTGACAGCTAGAGAGATTCTCTAATTACAAATGTACATGAAATCGTAATCTTAAGATGCCATGTCCATTACAAATATTCCTATCTCTAAAGTGTCCTTGAGATGCACAAGAAAATTCCCCTTACATTTATGTGTTCTAACTACCCATAAAACATAAGGGTTGAAATTACAAATAACACTTTTGAAATTGGTAGTATTAATCAACCACTCCTTCCCTTCTAACATATATCTATACTAAGTTTCCTCAATGACTTCCACACAAAAACTCCTCTCTCCTTCTAATGATAGACAAAAATGGATCATAATTGAGGAAAAAGAGTTTTGCACTAGTTCCTTGTTGTTTCCCCCGCCCTTAAAGTTCTTTCCTTGAAACCCTTATTTCATAGCCCCTCTTTCTTTCCCACTATTTTATACCCTTGAGTTCAAATTTTCAATGCATCCCATGACATTCTCATTGTACATTTCACGTACGATTGCTAGTGTGTAAACATGTTCCACAAACTTTAGGTTAGAAAATATAAGTATCCTTTGCATGTAACACATCAGTCTCAAATCGCACATGGCGTGAATCAGAACCACATTAATTCTCGCATTTTTTTATAGTATTTTTGTCCAGTTTGTTGATGTGTGCGAGAATGGAACAAAAACATGTGTGAATTGCAAACTTACAAACGTTGGAAAATTTAGTGAGAGGCTTGTCTCTCACGACAATGAACTCTTCTTCCAACATAGTGCACAACCATACTTAAAACAACCCATAAATAACACCATAGAGACATGCATGCACATGCATGGGTGGGACCCACGCATCAGTAGTCACATTATAGGTTTCTTGTTTTTGAATAAACCCAATTGAAATCATATGGTGGCATGTGGCAGGTAGTAGACAGATTGGTAGAAACTTGTGTTAGTAAAGAGCAGTCGTGGGTTCAAATCTTTGTAGGCGTTGTTACACCTTTGTTGGAAAACACGATGTGTTTTTCAACGGTGTTGAACAACAGATGTGTTTGTCAACCAAATCAAAATCGCAAAAAAATACCAACTATCTTAACCTCGCGACACATGGCACCGGATGGGCATGATGGTCGCAAACATGCAATTTATGGTCGAGTTTTATGTATGTGGTGCATTATGTGGGGACAATAGTCCCTCGCCCTCGCGGCATGGGTAGATGCACAATTTTGTTAGCAACACTTACCCTAATTTGTTGGAGAAAACGATACAATTTGAACACACCTAAAATCTTATACTATTTCTGCTAGCAAGATCATTTTAACAAAAAAACTAAAGGATTAACTAAATTTTGCATGGTAGCGGTAGGTTTTTTTTTGCATCCGTATCGAATTAAAGGATAAACTGTGGATTATCTAGTGATAGATTTCAAGATGGCGGTATTTAACACGGTGTCTTCGATTATGAAGAAAAGTATAAATTAGGAAATCCTAATTTAAATTGTGGCCGTCAGATGTTGTTTCCTTCGACATAAGGACCGTAGCATTTTGTGACGATAGGATTTGTACCGCCGGTGTTAGAACCTAGAGCTTGCCCTCCCTTTGCATATCTGGAGTACGCCTTCGGCATAAGTAATATATCAGTCAATATTTCATTAAAGTTAACGGTAAATATAAAATGATATCTTAGAAACATGTCTTTGCATAATTCAATAAATTAACACGTCATGTATCCTGTGCCATCTAATAAAACCAACTCCCAAATAATTGTTGAAAAAGCTGTTTTCTTGTCTAACGAGAGAATGTACGTGAAGTTTAGGTACAGCCATTAACTTCGTATTGAAGCAGGAAGCGAAAGTATAATTACTGCACCAAATATTGTTCGCAAGGGCACGATTGATATATCCTGTTGCATTCAATAAACCAGCCAGTCCATCATATCGTTGATAATAAATAAGTAACAATATAAAGTTTATGAAGAACGTTACCCTTCTGGATTTTCACCTTACCGAGAAGTGGGATAGTTCAGATTATTAACACAAAATCCGAAGCATTATTTAGACGACGTAGATCAGACGGATAACACCGAAATTATAAAGAATGAGGTTAAGACTTAAAATGGTAAAAATGTGAATCTTTATAAATACTATTTAAGCGTTGAAATCATTACGCTCTTCCCTATTTAAGAACAACGACTTTCTACAGTATTTTAATATCCCGGAGAGTCTTGCTAGATCTGAATTTAGAATGGATGTTCACGGTCTTCATTTGAGCATTGTTCTAACTTTATTTCTTATTATTTTGTGTCCCTACTGTGGAATTAACGAAGCAACTTCTTGTGTCAGCCATTTATGTATTCGAAGACTCGACCATAGATCCTGGTAACAACAATGGGCTTCATACTCCTGTCAAAGGTGACTTCCCTCCATATGGAAGAGATTTTTCCCAATGGACGACCTAGAGGCAGATTTACAGACGGAAGATTAGTCACCGACATACTATGTAAACATTAATTTCGTGTTGAATAATTATTTTGGATATAGCAATTGTCTATTTAGTCTTGCTTAATGCGTTTATTTAACACATATATGCTGAATAATATTGTAATGTTCTCAGTTCTGCGTCACAAAAACAAGCTGAACTACTTGGGTTTCAGATTTGCTGCATGCATCATTAGATCCTGAATTCCACGGAGAAAAACTGCTAACCGGTGCAAGTTTCGGTTCGTCTGGTCCAGGATATGCCGACAGCACCTTAAAGAGATTGGTCAGGATAAAATTCGTTATTCTGTTTTAATTTTAATTTTTTCAGTTTAATAAAACTTACATCGAACTGATGAACGAAAGAGATGATGTCATTTTATCGGATCAAATTCAATCTTAAAAAAATTGTCTATGTATACGTATATATATAATAGGGTAAAATTCGTATGTAAAAATGTGTATATGTGTACGTGTACGTATATATATTTATATGGATGTGTTCCTACATATTTATATGTTTATATATTTGTATTTATATGTGTACAATTTATTATAGATGTTTTGTAAGATAATTTTATTGATTATTTTACTAAATTTAATGAAAAGATGTGAGATTATTAACTTTTAATTATTGAATTGTTTATATATTAATATCATTATCAATTAAATATTTCATATATTTATTAATCTAATAATATGTAAGTTATACATTTTTGATATGGTATTATTTGATCTCCATTTACTCAATATTGCACTATGTACGTTTGTTCACCTATTTTTGACAATGTTTACTTGTTAATTTCACATCTAAAATGATTTTACAAACCATTTGTACATAAACATTTCTTTCAAAAATCTTGAAAACTTCTTTTAACATGGTCACCTGATTTATTTCTATCCTATACCCTTCAATTCAATAATTTATAACATACAACTAGAGGCACCATAAATGTTACCCTTTTGAATTTGCAGAATATAATTCCACTAGAGAAGCAAATGGATAATTTCAGGCGCTATAAAGAAAACCTATCGAATATGGTCGGTCAGGATAATGCCAATCAGATCGTATCAAAAGCGTTCTTTTGTATAAGCACGAGAACTAATGACTTTGCAGTTTTATTATTTTGTCAATCCTTTGATTAGGAAGAATTATAACATTGAAGACTTCCAAAATATGCTTATACAGTCTCTAACTAGATTTATAGAGGTAGAGTATTCTGTTTTCACTTATAAAATTTCAGTATCTAATTGAAATTCTATATTATTAACATGATACTTAAAGTGTTGTATAAACAGAATGTTTACGGAGAGGGCAGTACAAAACTTGTCGTAATTGGGGTGCTTCCGTTCAGATTTTTGCCTTCACAAATTATTATATACGATTTGATCAGAAATACATGTGTTGAAGAATTCAATGAGGTTGCAAGATATTTTAATAAGAAGATCGAAACAATACTGGACACAAATATGCTCAATTACCCGGGTCTTCAAATATCTTATTTAGATATATACTATAAGTTGTCTGATATTATTAAATTTACCACTAAATACGGTAAAATTCTTACAACCTTTTGTTCTTCACAATGAAACTTTCAAATAAAACTTTGTAATTCTATTGCATATTGAAATTTGGTGACAAAAGAGATAACAATGATTATTAGTCATGATTGGCGAACAACTTATGCTATTTACAGGATTTGAGGAGGCAAGAAAGGGATGCTGTGGAATGGGTTTGTTGGAGGTAGGCATATTTATAAATAAGGCACCCCTACTTGCGTTGATGCATCAAAATATGTGTTCTGAGATGGTGTACACCCCACAACTACAACGTATAATATTATTGGCAACGAACTTTTCCTTCAATTTGTCTTCTACCAAAAATGATTAGTGTAATATTCAATGCATGAGCTTAGGCAAATTTGTAATTCAATTAGTGACTATTTATTACAATCTCATTCTTATGAAAATAAAATACACAATTTTAATATATCAACGTGAATAAAAATTATATATATATTGATAAAATAAACATAGCGTGGTCCAAAAACTCGTTTCCATATTACACTTGCATTAAAGTGTGATATACATACTAAAACTCCCCTTAAAATTAAAATAAAATAAAATTTATGAACCTAAATAAGAATTTTATTCACTTCAAAATTAAAGCTTAAACTGGTCCAAAAATGCGAAGCTATATTCATATTGCATTACATGTATGACATGCATAACTTGAAAATCCCCACAATATTAACAAAAGAAACTAGCAATCGCATGTGTACAATGCAATGTGAACGCTGAACAATATATGTTATTTGATTTAGAGGGATAGTTATTACTTTTTAGTTGATGTTGATAACGGGTGTGATTGATTTTATAAGTGTAGTTGATGTGGTTTGTTACTATTTGGGGGAAATCCTTATCATTTCTACCCTAAATACTTGAAGAAAATGAATGGATGTATCCCTGAAGAATGTATTTGAGCCTTGTAACATTTCTAAACTTTTTTTCCTTGAAGAAAATTTCATTCCCAGGCTCAAATGGTCATTTTTCTATATTTTACGGTTTGACGGGTGTTTCTCCTAGTCAAATTTGCATCCTTGTATCTACAGGGATGTGGCACCTTTTGGTTGGACACGGCTTAGCTGGGTACTTAGAAAAATTCATGAAAAGCCTTAACTCAAAATGTGTCCACGTGGAGGCATGACTCATTTGAAGATCTACTTTTTGGTTTTTCCTTGAGTAGCACCGGAGGACACGTGGAGGCTTCCGCTACTTGCTTGGCCCAGACTTAGAAAATTTTTATGCAGTTGGAGTAGTTTGGTGGAATAGACACATGGTGAGCTCATGCTCATTTAGGGTCTCCACTTTGGGCACCATCTTGAAGTTGCACCATGGAGACACGTGGAGGAACCACATGTTTGGGACCGCCCCCTTGAGTTTCATTTTAAAGAAGCACCAGGATGACACGTGGAGGCCTCCACTCTCACTTTGCATTTTACTTAGACTTTTTAATGACCAAAAGGAGACTACCTCGGAGCATGACACATGGTGCCTTCCACTTGAGCTTCAAGCATTTAGAGAAAACCTTTCTTGGGATAGGACACGTGGCGAGCCCGCGCTCGTTCAAGGTATCAAATTTTGGGACCACTCTCAAGGTGCGCCATGGTGACACGTGGTAGTTTGAAAATTCAAAGAGGTGGGGAGGTGGACCATCGGAGGCAACTTGGATTTTTTTCCCTCCTTAAGGATTAAAATTTCAAAATGGCCCACAAGCCCGATGAGGGAAATAGTCAATGTTTTTCCCCGGTCAACGGCGGAGGTGCGGGCTCTCGGGGGAAATTTGGAAAAATTTCCTTTGGGAGAAAAAGAGTCAAAAGTAAAAAGGAAGCATGGCCCACTCCAATCACATTTGGACACGTGTCAGGCTCATTTCTCGAGGGTGGAGCTATGGGAAAATTTGGAAAATTTTCCTTTTCAAAAAGAGAGTAAAATGGTAGAATTTGGCCATGGTTCTACTCCAATCACATTTGGACATGTGTCAAGATCATTTCCCGAGGGTGAGGTGTGGAGAAAAATGGAATTTTTTTCCATTTTTCCAAAAAGTTGTAAAAAGTCAAAGGAAGCCCCCAGTCTTTTAAAAGTTTGAATCTTCCACGTGGATGACCCAAATTCAAAGTAAAGATCAACGACATGTTGTGAGTCTAAATCTGATTTTCCCCCATTTCTCTGAAACACGTCTGGAAGTGTGAGTCTCCATGATTTCTTGGTCTTTTCTACATGCCAAGTAGAGAAGGAAGTTAATGTTGATATCTAAGTTTGGTGGGAAGATCTGAGAGGACGTCTTTCACCATTAAAATGGTCTAACTTTCATGCCCGATTGATTTTCCATTTTTCTTCTCCCAAGCATGCAAGGGGCCAGATTTGATAGATTAGGGGTGGAAGTGGTTGGAAAATTGAAGGAAAAGTGATCTACCAGAGAAAGAGTTGAATGTGGGAGATATCGATGAAATCTACCCCCTCGAGCACCTGGAGACTTCTTTACAGATTTGATTATGAGAATCACGAAAAAGAATCATGGCAAACACTTGGTGCATTAAACATTTTTTTGTCTTTTGGGGAGAAGAGGCTCTATTGTAAATGCTATAAATGGCACAAATTTTTCATGCAAATGGTTGGAAGTTGGAGGTCAGAGTGCTAGAGGTTGAAGAAAATTCCCAAGAGGAAAATTTGACTAAGCCTATCTTTTTTTGAGAATCCATTTGAGAAACTAGGTTATCTCTTTTTGTATTAAAATTTGATCATGTCAAGGTGGTTGCAAGTGTACAACCATTGACAAGCTCTAGACTATTCTAGAAACTTTCCCTCTGCTAATAGACTTAATCAAATTCAAGTTTTTCTGTGTTGTCTTGAGAAAATGTGTTTGTTTTATTTCTTGAATGTATGCAAGTAGTTTTTCTTGTTTTTCTGCAATCTTGTATTAAAATCTGATTCAATCACACAGCCTCAATCCTTGTGATAGTTTAGTGGCATCTGTAATTCCATTTCTCAGAAGAGCTTTCATTTGGGATTGGAATAAATGATTTAAAATCACTTTTCTCTCATCTGTTGATAGAGATTGTCTATAAGCCTTTGGGTGTACCTTAGGCATGATTTGGCTTAGATCTTGATGCTTTGTTGGGTTTTCTAACTCGAGCCTTCATGATAGAATCTCAGATATTGTGTGAAAGAGTGCTAATCTGGGCCTCCATTGAAGCACATATTCTAGTTGAAGAAACATTTTAGCTATTTTGTGGCATTCTGTTGGTCTAACTTTCCATTTTGTAAGGTTCCTCAAGGATCTAGTGAATCTAGTTTCACCCTGCCCCACCTCCCACCAAAAATTCATTTAACAACAACCAAATCCTACCCATACTACCCTTGTTTTCATGTGTGTAATCACAATGCACAATCCTCATCACCTAAACATGCAGAAGCAAAGGGGTCTCAAATGTCTTTAGTAACCTTTTCCTTGTTGTGAAAGTATCTCCATGATCTGAAGTGACAACTCGTGAGAGTCAGATCTGGTGTGTTGATCATATTTTCCCCAAGGTCTTCTCTATAAAATTTATGCAAAAGAAAGGTACCTTGTATCTCCTTTCATATAACAGAGGTTACAAAATAGGTTCTCTTACCTTGGTTGAAAGGCACAACCTAAAATAGTTAGGATCAGATCACATCCTTTTTAATGTGCTACCCACTCCTTCAAAATCCTGAGTGCCAACAAGTCAGATAGATTGCTTCCCCAGCTACAAAATGACATACATGATTTTCTATCTACCTCTGAGTGTCTTGTCTAATCCATGATGTTGCTCGGTCTTTGAAGGAGGTTAAATTTGGGTACCAACATAAATGGTGCCATTGCTGGGGATTTGTTAATCTGGAGTTTCATTGAGAGATTGATTTGAATTCACATCATATCTATTGGATCATTGATAAACAACACAACATAAATGGCATTTGTTTCGATTTTTGTTATTACATTCCTGAGTTTCATTGAGAGATTAAATTCATTCATTCTATTTAGCCCATCAACACCAAATAAATGGTTGTTTGGGATTCTTTCAGTTCAAAATTCAAGAACCTAGTAAAACACTTCTTGTATGCTCCAAGTGTTGTGTGTAGTTCTTTCATTTTCACACCTAATGCACTAGCTTTCATTTGATAAATCTTGGTAAAGAAAGGTCAGAATCTTTCCATTTCCAGTTTCTAGCATTGATTGATAGACATTTGATGATCATATTTAGTGCATTTTCACAACTAAGGTGGAAATCCTTAGTGGCGACTCCCTGTTGATTTGATTTAATAAGTACTAGTGTCTTAAAACTCTATCAAAGTCAGATTTGTTACTAATATTTGCAAAGATGGAAGGAAGAAGATTTTCTTTTTGCTAGGGATCCTACTAGGACATTGTTTCCAGAGCTAGGAAAAGAAAATCAGAAGGAAGAAAATCTTGGAGAGTTGTTGGAGATCAACAGACAAGAAGAGGGATCTCCATTGATGAAAGTGATCGGCCTATCATTGAAGACTACCATTCAAGTGACTCTAATCTTAGGTAGCCTCTTTGTGGAATTGAACTCTCCAGCTGAGAGGGGCCTTCATTTGATTTTGAAAGGTTTTCTTCACACTCTACACCTATCTTTTCTGAGGTTGATAGAGATTTCCAAGAAACAAGGCCTTTGGGGGTATCCATTTTGAAAATTATACTCCTGTGTTCCAAGAACCCTCTGCCCCCCATCAATTTTTCACCCCTCCAGGGTCACCTCCTCAAATCAATATGGCTCAACCCAGCCTCCATTTTTTGTAAACACCTTTGACCTATAAATTTTGTGGGAATGGCTGGTTACCCAAATGCAGTGCCTCAAGATGTAAGGAACAAAATGCCAAAGTTCCAGGAAATAATGCTATTACTTGGAGATCAACATCTAAAGCTTTTTATCAATATGATGGAAGATTTTGAGATTGAACATGAAGATGTATATATCAAGCTATTTATCCATACCTTGGAAGAGGATGCTAGGGACTGGTATAAAGCATTTCCAGATAACTCTATTGATTCTTGGACTGAGATGAGTAATGCATTTAGATTGCAATATGGTGATAGAACTGACCCTAGGTTTCTTTTGATAAAATTTGAAAACATCAAGAAGAACCCTAATGAGTCAGTACATGATTTCAACACAAGGTTTAATAAGACCTTGAGAGATTTCCTATTAGAATAAGGCCTTGTGATGAGTCATGTTTGATCAAATATACTAATGCATTTGATAAAAAGGATGCATATTATTTAAGAGACAAAAACCCCACAAATTTGAGGTAGGCCTTCACCATGGCTTTGCAAATAGAGAACAATATCAAGGCAATTGGAAAGCCTCCAAAGAGGGAAGGTGTAAAGTGGTTAACCTAGAAAAACCCCAAACAAGCAAGGTTGCTGATTTGGAAGAAGTTGTGAAGACTTTGGCAGGGGCTATCAAAGAGATCTCCTACAAAGCTAGCCCGAGGATGAGAAGGGAATTGGGCAGAGCTCACAAGGTCAACACAAGAAACAAGGCCAAGATAGGTTCACAAATCACCAAATATCTGATGATAGAGGCAAAGGGACTGTTGGATTTGGAAATAGGCAGCCCCAAGGCAGAGAAAATAGAATGGTACCTGATCCTTTGGCTACTAGAGTTGTTGTGGTGGAGGAGAGACAAATGTGTCATTGATTGGTGTGACAAATGTTTCATGCCTCATGCTCCTTGTGAAGAAGATCAGCAAGAAGAGAGAAGAAGCTGATGATGAATGATGATGATGCCTACATGATGGAGACCCTCAAGTTCACCAAGGGAAGCAAACTTCAACTGAGGTAATAGGTGCTAGGAATGCTGTATGTTTTTTGGGATTGCATCCACCGGTACCTCTTCTTCCTCCCTCTCATACTTTAGAAGTAGACATTGTACAAGATTTTGAATTTCCCACTAATGATTTTGAATACTTGAGGGCATTAATGATTGAAAAGTATGATGGAGGAGTTCCTTCAGAAGAAGATAGGCAACTATTAATGAATGTTGTAGTTGCCCAAGAAAAGGAGCACAATACCAGAAGTAAAGTTGCTAAGGGGCCACAAGCCAAGTCAAAATTTCCATTGCTTACCAAAGAAACCCCAAAGAAAAATGCATCTGGTAGAGAGCTTGTTTCCCCAAGAAAAACTTGTGTCCCTCCCCATGCCCAAACTGAAAAGAATCCCATTCCATCTAATGACTTTGCCAATCTTTCTCCTAGTGCTTGCTTTACCCAAATCTGTTCCATATGACATTGCCCAAGTTTTGAGTCAAATCAAAATTCATGTCCCAATTTTTGAGTTGCTTAGGATCCTTGAGCACAAGAAGAGGGATTTTGAATATTTAGGATTCAAAGGGGAAGAGATCATGCAAGGCAGAGATGTGAACAAGGTTGAGATTCCCCTTACTGTTGCAGAGTTGGAAAAGCCACAAGTATTGGAAGAGCTGGGGGAACCACTAGAGGTTTATTTAGGAACTTCTTTGGTTAAATCCCAGTTGAATGTGGATCCATTCTTCACTACCCTAGTTATCAAAGACAAGTTACTACATAACTATATGTTTGATTCTGGAGCTTCATGTAATGTCATGCCTCTTGAGGTCATGAATGAATTAGGAATCAAAGTGACAACAACATATGGGAAGTGCACTTGCCATGGACTCTAGAGAGGTGCCAATGGTGGGATGTGTCAAATATCTGGTTGTGCAACTTGCATCTTATCCTGGAAGGAACTTAAAGCTTGATGTGGTGATTGTTGACTGCCCTGCCAAGTGGGGGATGTTGTTGTCAAGAAAGTGGGCAAGCAAGTGTTGGTGGTAGTGTGCAAATGGACATGTCTTATGCCACTATCCCCATTGAAGGAAACTTGGTGAAATTATATGGAGAGAAGAAGATGTTGTACCTGATTGAAGACCCAAACGATGCATCTTATGAGGTTTTGCAAGCAGATGTTGATCTTAACAACTTTGTGAGTTTTGTGGATTTCAGGGAGTATGAAAGTGTTGAAAATAGAGCTCCTAAGTATGTTATTTTTTTCTAGGAATTTGTCTATGATTCAGCCTTGAAAAATGTTATAGAATTTGACTTAAACACAATGGAGGAGCTTCAGAGAAAATGGATGGTTTACAAAATGAACAAAGAAAAAAAGAGAGTATATTTCCAGTTGATGAAAGCATATCATAAACCTCTTGGCATGGTCATACCTAGGATGGTAGGCACTTGAAGATTTTCCTTGATTGTTTTCTTTGAATCAGGTAACATCTTTTATACAGTGTATAGTTTGTTGTTTGTTTCTTTTTTTTTTGTTTTTTTGCTCATTCTTTCCTGTCCTCGGTGACCTATTTTTTGCTGGTTTCTCTTTGTTTTTTGAAGATGGCTCTGTTTCTCTCTCTCTCAAAGATGACTCCATTTCCCAATGGGATATTTTTGCACTTGGTCTACTTTTTTTTCTTTGGCACTCATGCAGGAGTGCCCATCCCCGAGTCGAGCCTATGTTGGTGCTCAAAATGTCTCCCCCATTTTGCCTTTGAAAATTATCGATTTTGGCCTCTGTCATTTCTCCCCCATCCCCGTGTTGTGCTTTTTTTTAGTTAGCCTGGTTAATCTTTGTGGCCATTTTTAATCTATTCCTCGGGTTGTAAATCACTTAAGGGTCTATATTTTGGGTCTCCCATTCTCTCTGTTCATCAAAAACTTGGGTTCCCCATGTTTTTATTTCTCCACGGTCGATTTTGTCTTCCTTATCATTTCTACCCTAAGTACTTGAAGAAAATGAATGGATGTATCCTGAAGAATGTATTTGAGCCTTGTAACATTTCTAAACTTTCTACCCTTGAAGAAAATTTCATTCCCAGCTCAAATGGTCATTTTTCTATATTTTACACGGTGACATGGGTGTTTTCTCCCAGGTCAAATTTGCATCCTTGTATCTACAGGGGACATGGCACCTTTTGGTTGGATGTGGCTCAGCTGGGTACTTAGAAAAATTCATGGAAAGCCTTAACTCAAAATGTGTCCACGTGGAGGCACGACTCATTTGAAGATCTACTTTTGGTTTTGCCTTGAGTAGCACCGGAGGACACGTGGAGGCTTCCATTGCTTGGCCCAAACTTAGAAAAATTTTATGTAGTTGGAGCAGTTTGGTGGAACAGGACACATGGCGAGCTCACTCGCTCATTTAGGGTCTCCACTTTGGGCACCATCTTGAAGTTGCACCATGGAGACACGTGGAGGAACCACATGTTCGGGGACCGCCCTTGAGTTTCATTTTAAAGAAGCACTAGGATGACACATGGAGGCCTCCGCTCACTTTGCATTTTTCTTAGACTTTTCAATGGCCAAAAGGAGACTACCTCGAGCATGACACATGGCACCTTCCACTGAGCTTCAAGCATTTAGAAAAACTTTTTCTGATAGGACATGTGGCGAGCCCACGCTCATTCAAGGTATCAAATTTTTGGGACCACTCAAGGTGCGCCATGGTGACACGTGGCAGTTTGAAAAGTCAAAGAGGTGGGGAGGTGGACCATCGGAGGCAACTTGGATTTTTTTCCTTAAGGATTAAAATTTCAAAATGGCCCACAAGCCCGATGAGGGAAAAGTCAATGTTTTTCCTAGTCAACGGTGGAGGTGCGGGCTCTCGGGGAAATTTGGAAAAATTTCCTTTGGGAAAAAAGAGTCAAAAGTAAAAAGGAAGCATGGGTCCCACTCCAATCACATTTGGACACATGTCAGGCTCATTTCCCGAGGGGCGGAGCTATGGGGAAAATTTGGAAAATTTTCCTTTTCCAAAAAGAGAGTAAAATGGTAGAATTTGGCATGGGTTCCACTCCAATCACATTTGGACACATGTGTCAGGCTCATTTCTCGAGGGCGGAGGTGTGGAGAAAAATGGAATTTTTTTCCATTTTTCCAAAAAAGTTGTAAAAATTCAAGGAAGCCCCCGGTCTGTTCTAAAGTTTGAATCTACCACGTGGATGGCCCAAATTCAAAGTAAAGATCAACGACAGCTGTGAGTCTAAATCTGATTTTCCCCCATTTCTCTAAAACACATCTGAAGTGTGAGTCTCCATGATTTCTTGGTCTTTTCTACATGCCAAGCAGAGAAGGAAGTTAATGTTGATATCTGAAGTTTGGTGGGAAGATCTGGAGGACATCTTTCACCATTAAAATGGTCTGACTTTCGTGCCCGATCGATTTTTTCCATTTTTCTTCTCCCAAGCATGCAAGGGCCAGATTTGATAGATTAGGGGTGGAAGTGGTTGGAAAATTGAAGGAAAGTGATCTACTAGAGAAAGAGTTGAATGCGGGAGATATTCGATGAAATCTTCCCCCTCGAGCACCTAGAGACTTCTTGCAGATTTGATTATGAGAATCACAAAAGAATCATGGCGAACACTAGTGCATTAAACATTTTTTTCTTTTTTGGAGGAAGAGGCTCTATTGTAAATGCTATAAATGGCACAAATTTTTCATGCAAATGGTTGGAGTGTTGAGGGAGGTCAGAGTGCTAGAGGTCGAAGAAAATTCCCAAGAGGAAAATTTGACTAAGCCCATCTTTTTTGAGAAACCATTCAAAACTAGGTTATATCTTTTTTTGTATTAAGTTTTTGTCATGTCAAGGTGGTTGCAAGTGTACAACCATTGACAAGCTCTGAGACTATTCTAGAAACTTTCCCTACTAATAGATTTAATCAAATTCAAGTTTTTCTGTTGTCTTGAGAAAATGTGTTTGTTTTATTTCTAATGTATGCAAGTAGTTTTTCTTGTTTCTATTGCAATCTTGTATTAAAATCTGATTCAATCACACATAGGCCTCAATCCTTGTGATAGTTTAGTGGCATCTGTAATTCCATTTCTCAGAAGAGCTTTCATTTGGGATTGGAATAAATGATTTAAAATCACTTTTCTCTCATCTGTTGACAAGAGATTGTCTATAAGCCTTTGGGTGTACCTTAGGCATGATTTGACTTAGATCTTGATGCTTTGTTGGGTTTTCTAACTCAAGCCTTCATGATAGAATCTCAGAGATTGTGTGAAAGAGTGCTATGGGGCCTCCATTGAAGCACATATTCTAGTTGAAGAAACATTTTAGCTATTATGTGGCATTTTGTTGGTCTGACTTTCCATTTTGTAAGGTTCCTCAAGGATCTGGTGAATCTAGTTTCACCCTACCCCACCTCCCACCAAAAATTCATTTAACAACAACCAATCCTACCCATACTACCCCTGTTTGTCATGTGTGTATGCCAATGCACAATCCTCATCACCTAAACATGCAGAAGCAATCGGGTCTCAAATGTCTTTAGTAACCTTTGCCTTGTTGTGAAAGTATCTCAGATCCTTTTAGATTGCTACCCACTTCCTTTGACCCGAGTGAAGGGAAATAAATTGCTTCCCCTAGTAGGTTCAATTTTCTTGACATAGGGAAATACTATTGGCCACTAGTTTGGCTTGTTTTATGCAGAAGCAAAAGGAAAAGATTGAGAACTATGAGACGCTCCATTTGGGAGTAATGTCTTGTTGCATTTATCTCTTCTTATTCTACTTCTATGAACATGTGTTATGTGCCTCAAACCTTTACAACTACCATTTTATATTGTTGCTCTTTATCTTTTATTTAAGTAGTTTTTGTACTATTGAATATGTTGAAATAATCTTGGTAGGAAAGTATCTAAAGTATGGGCGCTTTCAAAATACACTTTGACTTATTTAAAAGTCTTGGTGAAAGAAGGTTTCAGGAATGTCATGCTTGCAAGATAGATTCAAAATGTTTGGGGATGAGGCAAAGAACAATCGGTTTTCCAATATTATTTGACAGATGTCGCTGCCCTATCCCAAGGCACGTCATCACCAAACATTTTGAGTCTATCCTTCAATCATGGCATTCCCAAAACCTTCTTTCCTTATATACACAATATGGTTGTGTTTGCAAAGCTTTAGAAACATTTAAGTAGATGTAAATTTCTGCGTGCTGAGAAAAGGTCATGGAATGGTAAATTTTGATGGGGTTCCTAAAAAAACTTGGTCTAATGGGCTAGAATAATTTTGGGGAATGCTCAAATCATTTTGTTGAATAGATATCAAAGCTTTTAAGGCAATGTGAAAAGGTGGAATTACAAATGCATGCAAAAAAATTGACGAAATGCCTCTTTGAGATGTAGAATCATACCCCATAGTTTCAAATAACTTTGTTTCCTCTAGGCATGGTCTCCTTATCTTTATATTTTATAATTTTTGTATAATTCGGTTCTTCATTTGCAATATATGAGAAATGTCAAATGATTAGATACTTAAGAAATTGGTTAATTTAAACAGACTTGTATCAAAAAACAATAACACATCACATTGTAATGTACGCATGGTAAATAAAACCCAGGTGTAAACCTTTGACTTAAACTCACTTTCTTAGATGTTTTGCAAACTTTGTAATCTAACTAGATAGCTGCAACCACATGAGTGGGCTAGTTGAATTTGAGTTCACCGTTAAACCTAGCTACCATTCTTGTGTAAAAGTAGGTAAATTAAAATTCTAAAAGAATCGTAAGACAACCTTCTCGGGCCCCAAAAAGGGATGACTAGTTTTTCCAGTGTCCCTCATTATGTGGGGATTCTCATCAAGATTTAGACTGACCAACGATTCATCATTTGTGCTCTCTTCTCTTGCCTCTAGGAGCCTTATTATCCCATTTTGAAGTTTAGGGAGCTATTAGAAGTGGAAAGTTGGTTTTCATTTTGGGTCACCGTTTGGACCCTGAGTAAAGGAATGCTTTTCCACTCTCGCAAACCTCTAGTATTTCTACTAGACAATTACTTACAAATTTTGGGAAAAAAACATTTCTAGCTATTTTGGCAAAGGGGTTTTGTAGGCCTCTAGCCATTTTTCAACTAGGTCAAACTCGACCAACTACGATCGGTGTCTCCAAAATACCTATCCCCATTTATAACATGTTTTTTAGTTCATAGTTTCGTCAACCCGATGAAAACTTGGTATATATGAGGGCATGTAGGAATCTTTAGGTGGAGATTTCATCTATCAAAATTCATTTTTTGGATGAGGTTTCCCATCCCTCGAGGTAAAATTGGCTGCTTTTGTAACCACACTAATTACGACTAACGAACCCATAAGACTAGGCACAAATTATACATTGTTCGCTCGATTCAATTCTGTAAGTTCTTGTAAATTCTTTGTATATAGGATTACACGAAGAAATTTAATCTGTTATAAATTTTCCTATCGAAAGACTATTTTTTTAACGTGGTTCCTTAACCTACAAGACAAATATAGATGTTTTTATAGCTATTAGAAAATGTAAAAATAAAGTCGTAGGACCCTAGTAAAGAAAATAAACTATCATAAAAATTATGAAACGTATAATTCATCAGTAAGAAAATTTCTACGGTTGGCTTGTTGTGTAAAATGTGAATTTTGGGAAATAGTGTTTCTCTCAATTCTCTATCTTCCCTATCTATTTCTCTCTCCTTTCTAGGATAAGAAATGAAATGAAATAAAATGAATATATGTCTTATACCCTCTTCTATGCATGTGTCAATTAATATGATTATGTAAATGGAAAACTAAAAATGTTAATTATGTTAGATTTAGGTGGATGCAATTCTAGCACTTGTCTTTGGCCGTTGGTGTTCAATTTAATTTTACGTTGTTTGTTCAAAACGCCTCACCACATGGTTTGAAAGTTTTCACTGTCTCCCTGTATTGATGCGTGAAAGTTTTTTCCTTCATTTGGTTGCCATGGTTAGTCCTTTCCTTTAAATGCGATGATCTCATTGAGTTCAAATTTTGTTTACCATTTCTCTGTCCATGAGAAAGAATTTGTAATTTGGGTGTGAATTCGGGGTTTCCCCTTCCTTCTATTTTTCCATAGTCATGTTTTCCCTATCAAATTTTGTCCCAACATCCATGGAAACATGGTCCTTTGATTGGATGTGGTGAGGTGGGTCATTTTGCTGAGACTTGTCGGTTTTTTCACATTTGTAAAAATACCAAATTGGCCCTGCGGCCTTGATAGTATCTAATTGGTTATTCAACAAATATGAAGCAGCAGGGAAAAAGTATTTATTTGAGCCCAAGCGGGATACATGGCGGTGTTTTCAAGTTACAAGTAGAGAGGTGGGTCACCGAGCCTTTTGCAAATTTTTACCTTTTTGTATGAGGGAGAAAAGTTATGAAATAATCCACAACTCCATTGGGGCCCACATCAAAAGTTAGAAGCAAAGAGGTGGGTCACCGGGGAATTTTGAGACTCTTAGCCCGCTTCAACTCAAAGCTTGTCCATGTGGAGGGCCTACACTCATTTGAAAATTTTCCTCTCGATTTGACCTTTAATTGTGCCAAGGAAACACATGGAGGCTTCTACTTACTTCTCTTTGTAATTAGTCAACTCTGACTCCATAGCGGACGAATGCGGATGCATATATCCATGTGAGGGAACTCAATTCTCAAGGTGTATTCTCAAGGGTGAAAAGGATTGCTTGTCAAATCCAGCCATATTGAGCCACCTCGAAAATGATTAAAAGGGAATTTATCGCATGAAATAATGAAAGAATGATAAAGGATACTGCAAAACAATATGATATGGCATCCCAATCATGGTAGAGGGTCTAAGAAACATGATCAGTTCATGATTCATCTACCTGAAGCTTTGGGTGTAAATTTGTTAAACATCACTTTCTGAGACAAATTTGTAACAAGCAAAGGATTCCTCGAATATTCTTCTTTTTGGGGAAAATTTGGGATGAGTGAGTGAGTGAATTGTATAAATGCAATGAGAATACTCTTGCAAATGGTCGGGGTTTAATTTTTACGAGAAAATTTGAGAAATCCCATCTTCTTGAGAGACCATCTGAGAAACCTGTTAATTTCCTGTGTTTTAGATTTCAATCACGTCAAGATGGTTGCTAGTGTGTATAGCCATTAAGAAGTTCTTAGATTGTTCAAGAAACTTTACCCTACCGATGAATCGATAAATCTTGAATTAATATCTATAGATCTTGGGAAAAATTATGTCTACATTATTATTTTAGAATGTATTTCAAATATTTTTCTTGTTCCCGTTGCAATATTATATTAAAATATCTCCAAATCACACAAGATGTCATCCATGTGTTAGTATTTTCACATTTGCAATTTCATTAAATGAGAAGAGCTTTCATCCGTAATGAAATAAACAATTTAAAATCATTTTACTTCCACTATGTTGATAAGTATTGTTTGAAATCCTATGAGTGTATCTTAGGCATGATGAACGAGGGGTTGTTAATGTTTAATTAAGTCTTTAGCTCGAGATTTCGTGTTGAATTCTTATAGATTGTGTGAAACCATTCAGATTTGGGCCTTCATTGACGCACATCTTCTTGTTGAAGGAATATTTTGGCCATTTTTGTAAAGGTTCTCAAGGATCTAGATAAATCAACTTCATCTTGCTTAATTCCCCACAAAAATTTCAAATAGCCATGAATCCTACCTAAAGTACCCTGTTTGTGTTGTGTATCCACAAATGAACAAATTCTACTACCAAAATATACAAAAGCAAGCAGGTTTTAAGTGTCTTTAGTAACCTAAACCTTGTTCAGAAAATATCTCCATTCTTTTGAGGTGACAACTTGTGAGAGTTAAATTGCGGTGTATTGATCATATTTTCTCTCAAAAATTGTACAAAGAAGGATCTCTTCATGTCCTTCACCGACATAGGTTAAAAAATTAGTCCTCTCACCTCGATTGAAAGGCACAACCTAAAGTAGTAAGGATAGATTAAATCATTAATGAAGGTGCTATCTATTTCTCCAATGCCTAAGTGAAAATAGTCAGATTGAATCCCTTCCCCGCTCTGAACATGACTTATACCATGATTTTTCTATCTCCGGGTATCTTGTTAAATCTATGATGTTACTCGACTTCTAAGGGAGAATCAATTTGGATACCAACACCAGAATTACATAGTTATTTGGGGATTATTTTAACATCGACTGATTTATGCAGAACAACACAAGAATGATGCTTTTGCAGGGGAGTATTTGAACACCGGACCTATTTGTGTGGGAACAACACTAGAATGACATTGTTTTTGAGGAATATTTGAACACCAGGACCTATTTGTGCAGAAACAACACCGAATGGCACCGCTTGCTGCCCAGGATTAGTTGAGCACGAGGTCCTATTTATTCAGAAACAACACCAGAATGGCGTTGTTGCAGGGAATATTTGAACAAAGGTGTACACATACCGACGTGGGTAATGTTTGTTACATGATTTAAGTGTAAATACGTTATTTAAATCTCACCGTGTATTGAGATTTGTAAGAATTGTGTGATGTTACAATTTTTATGTGTAATATTTCTAGTTTCTAGTGGTTATTGCACTAAATTTATATCACGAGTGATAAATAATGGTAAAGAAGGGTTAAATCTGCTAAGATTTGCATGAATTAAGTGTTGATAGATATTTGACAAGTCATTTATAGTGCATTTCCACAACTAATTTGAAAATCCTTAGTGGCAACTCCATGTTGATTTATATTTTGATAAATACCAGTGCCTTAATCTGTATTAAGTGAAATCTGTCACTAATCTTTGCAAAGCTGGAAGGAAGAAGATCTTTCTTCACTAAAGACCCTACGAACATTATTTCCAGAATATGGAAAGATAAGTTTAGAAGGAAAAAGAGTTTGGAAAATGGTTGGAGATCGGAATCAAGGAAAGAGTTGTCCATTGTGAAAAGTGATCAACCTGTGGTTGAGGATTACCATTCTTCTTTGAGTGATTTTGAATCAGGTAATTTTCATATAGATCTAAATTCTCCAACTAGAGAGGGGCCTCATTTGTGTCGATAAGTGTGCTTCTTAGTCTCCATCCTGTATTTTCAAATTTGATAGGGTTTTCCACGAAACAGTCTTTAGAGGAATTCATTTTGAAAATTATACCCCTATTTCTAAAGACCCCTTGTCCCTCATTATTTTTCATCTCCTATAAGATCACCTCCTCAAAATACTATGGACCAACCTCCACCTATACCTCCTTTTGTTGTGAATACTTTTGGTCCTATAAATTTTAAAGGTATGGCTAGATATCCAAATATAGTGCCACAAGATGTTAGAAATAGATTGCCTAAATTTCAAGGGAATAATGTTATCATTGGTGATCAACATTTAAAACTTTTTGTCAATATGATGGAGGACTTTGAGATTGAATTTGAGGATGTGTATATAAATTTTTTTATTCATACTCTTGAGGAGGATGCACGTGACTAGTATAAGTATTTTCCAGATAACTCAATAGATTCATGGACATAAATGAAAAATTCTTTTAGATTGCAATATGGGGATAAGATAGATCCCAAGTTTCTTTTGTCTGAATTTGAAAATATTAAGAATAATCCTAATGAATATGCTCATCACTTCACCACTAGGTTCAATAAGACCTTGAATATACTACCTATAATCTTGAGGCCAAGTTATCTTTCTTGTTTAACAAAATATTCTAATGCTTTTGAAAAAAAGGCTACCTATTATTTAAGGGACAAAAACCTAGGAACTTTGAGGCAAGCCTTCACCATGGCTTTGCAAATTAAAAACAATATCAAAGGACTTGGTAAGCCTCCTAAGAGGGAATTTATCGATCTGATCAATCTAGAGAATCCTCAGTCAAGTAAGTCTGTGGATCTAGAAGAGGTTGTAAAATAATTGGCCAAAGTAGTTAAGGAAATACCCTATAAACTAACCATAGAAGAGAAGGGGATTGGATAAGGTTCCCAAGGTTAGCACAAGCCACAAGGTCAAGAAATATTTACAAATCATCCCATAGGTGATCATAGATCAGATGACAGGGGTAAAGGGCTCGTGGGATCAGGAAATAGACAACCCTAACCCCGAGAAAATAGATTGGTGCCTGATCCTTTAGCTTCTAGAGTTGCTACTTGTGGGAAGAGGTCCATGATATGGAGTGGTGTGATAGATGTTTCTTGCCCCATTCCCATGTGATGAAGACAAAGAAGTTGAGGAAGCTGATGATGATGAGACAGATGATGATGATGTACATGATGGATTGCTCTATAAGTTCACAACAGGGAGCAACCTCAACTAAACTAATAAGTGCCAAAACATTTGTTGATTTCTGGGATTGCATTTACCAGTATTACCTCTTCCTCCCACTCATACTTTTGAAATTGATATGGTACAAGATTTTGAGTTGCCTAATAATGATTTTTAGTACTCGAGGGCATTAATGATCAAAAAGTATGATGGAGGAATTCCTTCAGAAGAGGACAAACAGTTGTTAATGAATGTAGTAGTTTCCCAAGAAAAAGAATATAATACAAGAAGCAAAGTTTTCAAAGGGGCAAGGCCTTAGGCCAAACCAAAAATTCCAGTGCTTACCAATATCCCTAAGGAAATTCCTAAAAAGATGCATCTGGAAAAGGCCTTGTTTCCCCAAATAAAACTTGTGTTCCTCCCCATGCTCAGACTAAGAAGACTCCCATATTATCAGATGAAGCTATGAATCTCCCTTCTAACACTACCCTACCCAATTATGTTCCTTGTGACATAGCCCAAATCTTGAGTCAGATCAAGGTCACTGTTCCTATTGTTGAATTACTTAGAATCCCTGAGCATAAGACTAGGGATTTTGAGTATTTAGGGCTTAAGGAAGAAAAAGTCACCCAGGGTAAAAATGTAAACAATGTAGAGGTTCCTCCTGCCATTGTAGAATTATAAAAACCACAAGTATTGGAAGAATTGGGTGTAACACCCGAGGTTTATTTGGGAACTTATTTTATTGAGTCTCAACTAAATATGGATCATTTTTCACTACTCGATTAATAAAGATAGGTTGTTACATAACCGCATGTTTGACTCAGGAGCTTCATGTAATGTAATGCCTCTTGAGGTCATGAATGAGTTGAATATCAAAGAAACTACAACTTATGGGAAATGCACGTACCATAGATTCAAGAGAGGTACCAATAGTTGGATGCATGAAAGGCTTAGTAGTATAATTGGAAACTTATCCAGAAAGTACTTAACTTTGAATGTAGTAATTGTGGATTGTCCTGCTAAGTGGGGAATGTTGTTATCTAGAAAATGGGCAGCTAGTATGGGTGAAAGTGTGCAAATGGACATGTCTTATACCACCATACCAATTGAGGGCATCCTTGTGAAGTTATATGGTGAAAATAAAATTTTATATCTCATTGAGGACCCCAATAATGCTTCTTATGAAGTATTGCACATAGACATTGATGTTGATAACTTTGTGAGCTATGTTGTTTTCAAGGAGTATGAAATTGATCAATGTAAATATCCTAAGAAGGTTGATTTTCTTGGGAATTTTATGTTTGATGCAGCCTCGAGAGATGTTGAAAAACTTGACCTAGGCACAAAGGATAAGCCTAAAAATGTGGTTAGATAACAACTTGGATGGAAAAGAGAAACAATCATATGACCAATTGTTAAAAATGTATTAGAACTACTTAGCATGGTCATATCCAAAATTGAAGGCACTTGAAAATTTTCCTTGATTGTTTTCTCTCAATCAGGGTGTGCATCATTGTATAGTGTATAGTTTTTTGTTTTTTTCTATTTTCATGTTTTTTTGTTTTAGTTTTTCCTGGTCCCTTGGTGACTAGTTTTTGTTGGTTTCTCGGTTTATCTTGGGGATTTGGTTATTGTCTTTCTACTCCGCAAGATTTTTTTGACTCCATTGCCTAATGGATTTTTGGCACATGGTCTAGTCTGTTGTTCTTTGCAAACTCAGAGAATGCACATCCCGAGTTGGAGACGATGTTGTGCTCAATTTAATTTCACCCTGTTTGTTCAAAATGTCTCAATCCGCATGGTTTGAAAGTTTTCTCTATCTCCCTGTATTGATGCGTGAATTTTTTTTCCTTCATTTGGTTGCCATGGTCAGTCCTTTCCTTTGGTTGATGATCACATTGAGTCCAGATTTTTCTTACCGTTTCTCTATCCATGAGAAAGAATTTGTAATTTGGGTGTGAATTCGGGGTTTCCCCTTCCTTCTATTTTTCCATAGTCATGTTTTCCCTATCAAATTTTGTCCCAACATCCATGGAAACGTGGTCCTTTCTGATTGGATGCGCTACTGACAGGTCTTTTTGGTGAAACTTGTCACTTTTGTCACATTTGTAAAAATACCAAATTAGCCCCGTGGCACCGATAGTATCTAATTAGTTGTTTAGAAAATATGAAGTGAAAGGGAAAAATTCTTACTTTGACCCCAAAGAAGGATACATGGTAGTTATTCAAGTTACAAGCAGAGAGGAGGGTTCCCTGAGCCTTTTACAAATTTTTACCTTTTCGTACAAGGGAGAAAAGTTTTGAAATAATCCGCAACTACGGGGGGCTCACATCAAAAGTTAGAAGTGAGAGGTAGGTCGTCGGGGCATTTTAAGACTCTCAGGCCCACTTCAACTCAAATATTTTCCATGTGGAGGGCCTACACTCATTTGAAAATTTTCCTCTCGGTTTGACCTTTTGCGATTGCAAGGAAACACACTTGGCGACTCAAACCTACAAAGTGTACGAATTTAGGCATCCATGTGAGGGCACTCATTTCTCAAGGTGTATTCTCGAGGGTGAAAAGGATTGCTTGTCAGATCCAACCATATGGAGCCACCTGAAAATGATTAAAAAGGGGATTTCTCACATGACAAAATGAAAGAATGATTAAGAATACTGTCAAAAATTATGATATGGCATCCCAGTCATGGTAGAGGGTCTGAGAAACATGATCAGTTCATGATTCATCCACCTGGCAGCTTTGGGTGTAAATTTGTTAAACATCACTTTCTGAGACAAATTTGTAACAAACAAAGGATTCCTTGAATATTCTTCTTTTGGGGAAAATTTGGGATGAGTGAGCGAGTGAATTGTATAAATGCAATGAGAATACTCTTGTAAATGGTTAGGGGTTTAATTTGAGAAATCCCATCTTCCTAAGAGACCATCTGAGAAACCTGTTAATTTCTTGTGTTTTAGATTTCAATCATGTCAAGATGGTTGCAAGTGTACAACCATTGACAAGCTCTGAGATTGTTCAAGAAATATTTCCTTGTTGATGAATATGATAAATGTTGAATTAATCTATGTTAATCTTAGGTAAAATCGTGTCTGCGATTTTATTTTAGAATGTCTTTAAAATAGTTTTTCTTGTTCTGTTGCAATCTTATATTAAAATCTCTCTGAATCACACAAGATCTCATCCATGTGTTGTATTTTGGCATTTGCAATTTCATTATGAGAAGATCTTTCATCTCGTAATGAAATAAACAATTTAAAATCATTTTACTTCCACTATGTTGATAAATATTATTTGTAAGCCTATGAGTGTATCTTAGGCATGATGAACCAGGGGTTGTTAATGTTTAATTGAGTCTTTAGCTCAAGCCTTCATGTTGAATTCTTAAAGATTGTGTGAAATTGTGTAGATCTGGGCCTCCATTGATGCACACCTTCTGTTGAAGGAATATTTTGGCTATTCAAGCATTATGTCTGTTAGTTTTCCAATTATTTTAAAGGTTCTCAAGGATCTCTTCAAATGAACTTCATCTTTCTTAATTCCCCACAATTTTTTTAAATAACCATGAATCCTACCTGAAGTACCCCTGTTTGTGTTGTGTATCAACAAATGAACAAATTCTACTACCAAAATATATAGAAGCAAGTAGGTTTTAAGTGTCTTTAGTAACTTGAACCTTGTTCAAAAAATATCTCCATTCTTTAGAAGTGACAACTCGTGAGAGTTAAATTTTGGTGTATTGATCATATTTTCTCAAGGTTCCCCGAAAATTGTGCAAAGAAGGATATCTTCATGTCCTTCACCAAAAGAGGTTACAAAATGGGTCCTCTCACCTGGTTGAAAGGCATGACCTAAAGTAGTGAGGATAGATCAAATCCTTAATGAAGGTGTTATCCATTTCTCCAACGCCTGAGTGAAAAAGATCCAGTTGAATCCCTTCCCTAGTTACAAAACAACTTATACCATGATTTGTCTTTCTCTAAGTATCTTGTTAAATCTGTGATGTTGCTCAGCTTCCAAGGGAGAATCAATTTGGATACCAACACCGACCATGCGGTGGTTATAGGTAATGTGACACAGAGAAAGCAAAGTGTACTAGTGAATACATAACTTGTTATTTAGATAAATGAATTGTACAATTTATAGCAATAATAATGTTAAATATATTGAAAGTATTAGTATTGAAATTTTTAATATGTATGAATTACAAGTGTTTAGGGGTGTTTAGAAAATGTGTCTTTAACCATGAGTGTTATTTTGATTCACAATTATGTATTGTAAAAGTAGGATATATATGTTAAATGTAATTGAGTTTGAAATCTTATAGTTCCTTTTCAATGTGAAATTGATGACTAAATCTATGGTGTGTTGTTTTATTTTATCTTGATAATGGAGAAACAAAATCTAAATAAAATAGTCAAACTTAGTATAAAACTCTCACATAACTACCTTCTCACGTGATCCTTCTTAACAGAGAAAAATAAAACCATAGGGTGAACCTAAATCATTAAAAAGATGGGAAATTATAGCTTAAAGAAATAAAAGCCCAAGTTTTTCATTATCATCTTAGCTTTGTATGATTAGTGACATTGTTGTGAACTTGAGAATTAGGATGGACATGGTTAAAACTTTATCTTGTGTATGGGGTTCCCGCCTAGGATTGTTAGTCATGTGTGTAGTAATGAGAATGTGTTCTCTTAAGGTATTACTGCATGGGAAACCAGCCTTTAACATAATAGAAAACCATCTTGGCCCAACACACATGTAGAGTGAAGGTTGTTAGGTAGCAAAGATCACTAACTAATTTTGAAAGTCACCTTCAGATTATAAATGAACTCGACACCTAATTTAGATTATCATTTGGGATTTATGGTACACTGTTAAGAGTTAATTAAGGAACTTAACAAAATTTTAATTTATGATAAGTTTGTGAAAGAGTAAACATGAGATGGTATAATAGGTTAAAACAAAAATTTAGATCTTTCTTATAACCTATTTAAATCATCTTGTTGAGAGAAACAAATCCATGATTCGTAAAATTTAATGTGAGACTTTATATTTAAATCAATATTTACTCCCTCTTGTTCTCCTACTTTTCCCATTGTGAAATGTATGTATGATGTGAAACCATGTAATCATTTTCTTGGGAATTCCCTAGGATGAGAGATTCCTAGTTAAAAATGGGTCACACAACTAATTTTAAAACGCTATTTAAATCAAGTTAAGTGAAATTATTTTAAGATGAATGTAAATGATTCAAGTGGATCCTATGGTTTAGTTTCCTACACATGAGAATATTGAGTGTGAATCCCCTTTAACCCCTCTCAAAATAGATTTTCATTTTGGAAAGAAGTATCAAATTTAACTAGAATTACATGATGATTGTTGGAGATAACGGTGTTCAATCACTATAGTTGTGACCTTAGTACAGTGTGTAAAATTTATAAATGAATGTATCCTTGTAACATGCATCTAATAATTAATTTCCCTGAATCCAAACTTGGTTGAGTGTGAAATCATACTCCTTAGGATCTTAGGTATTAAGTAAAGGACATATGACATATGATTATCAAAGATTGTAAATATTGCTTTATAAGGATTTTCAACATGTTAAATGTTATAGCTTTTGCATTTTAACCCCATTCCCCCTCTTATATAAATGTGTCCCTTAACATGAAGTATTGGGTTACAATGTTCTTCTCCTATAGTGTAATATTTCCTCATTCATGAATTATTTTGAAGTTAATATATCGTGGAGCATCTCTTAAGTGTATTGGTGAAATAAACACTAATCCATATTTAGTAAATGATTTAAATAGTTCCTTACGTTGCAATAAATTTGAGAAGCATATAGTAGTTGGGTTTTCATGTATTAGCCATTTAATACTTAAGTGTTTTAGAGAAAGGAAATGAGTTGTTCTATGAAAGGTCATCACTCCTTGTAGTCATCAATCCCCAAGTATAAATAATGTATGATTCGAATTACAATTGTTCAAACAATGCCAATAGTGAGACCAAAGTACAATGCAACCTGTAAAGATTACAAGAGTTAATGAGATTTTGGGTTAGGAATAATGTCATACTTGAAGTCCTTGTAACTCAACTATAAATTTTCATGTTATTAAAAATAAATATGAATTTCTTTTGGTGAGATCAAACTTTCAAGAAAACAAAAGATATATGGAAATCTAAATAAAAGATTTTGATGTGAAATTTTTGAATGGATTAAAATAAGTTATTGAACTATATTAACTATAACAGAAAATAAAGATACCGTGAAGGAAGAATGTTTATGGGAAGAAGTATCTTGAATCTAAATATCCCTTAAACCCTAAGATTTCTTCCTTGACTTCACGTTAGTTTCCATTTTGTAACAAGGGTAAAATATAGACATCAGTTAAACATTTGAGACACAAAATCTGGACATAAGAATGAGATAATTAGGAATTTTGTATGTATTTTTAAATATGAAAAATAATCATTTAAGTTATGGATATTATCGTAAGGGATAAATAGCCAAATTAAGTGTTCGTATTGTAAGTTGAATGTTATAAATTAATTTAAGAATATGTAGGCGGAAAAGGAAAATTTACCCTTGCATGATAAATGCTTTTGGAATTTTAATCATAACTAAAATGTAACCATGTTACTATTGTGTTATGGATTTTCCAATCCTCGGGTCCCTTTTGTGTTTGGGTCATTGCTAGTATTCGTTCATTAGGAAAGTATGTGATCAATATGTATATGGTGTTATCATGTTGGTTAAGTGTCCTATGCAAAGTTATGTTTATCTATTGGAGCCCATTTGGTGTTGTGTAGTGATCATTTAAAGTCAAAAAAATATTCGATAATTTTAGTATTGTATTTGTGTGTCAAATTTGTGGGCATTACATATGGTATCGATCAAAGGTTCATGCTCTCAAACCTCTAGGATGGATTGGAGTTGTGATTATTTTTCATGGTGGTGGTGGATATGGGAAGAGTAATGTGATATATGTTGTTATGTGACCAAAATTGTAATTATGATATTATGAACACACATGTTGTGCATGTCACTTAGTGCATATTTGTTATCATGTTGATGTGCTTGTGATGAGAGTATTCTCTCTCCTTCTTTTGGATTCAATGAGGAGTTCACATTTGATGTGCCACCTTGTTTTGTGTGAAAAGAATGATATCGTGGATTGCATAGTGTTGGAGTGTCTTGTTATTTTGTGATATGTAGGTGTGATTATGTGTTGCATAAAAACATTGGTGTATAGTGAATTGGATTGTATCATGATGTCGCCATCGTGTTGTGATGAATCGTGTGTGTTATCATGTTGTAATGTTAGTCATTGTGTTTATCGTAAATATAATTCATGTAATATGTGATGGTTCATGTTGTGACTTAGGGGCATATGGTGATTGTATGACCCCTATTGTACAATAATTTCACTTTGGGTGCATTATGTGGAAATGTGATGTATTGTAACCCGTGAAAGTAATGATTGTGTTATACCCTATAATTTTACCATACGTAAGATGTTATGGTTATTATTCATATATATCATTGTGTAAGTATTGTAGTTATGTGCTATGTTTTATACCTTAGACTAGATGACCCCAAGTGAAGCAATTGTTAAGAGTGTATGTGTGGAGAGAGGTTGCATGGAGTAGGTTTTCATAACCTTGAGACGAGTATGAATTAGAAAGTGGAGTCTCATGTATACTTAAAAACCCACTTCTATCTATTTAATATACTTAGAACTTGATAAATATATTGTTGATGCACATCATCTTAGGCTCAACTTATGCAAACTAGCCTCCACCGCATTTTCCTATGTGGGTTGTCCATAAAACAATCCTTTATGATATTGACTATTTTGGAGCCTTGTATATGTGATTGGGAGACGTATGGTGATATTTTAATTTATAGTTATATATATTTTTATGAGTTGAGTCTCGATATTTGAGTGTCAAGAACTCAATGAGTACCTATTTTGTTGGCAACAAAAAGGCCATGTATTGATCGTGATGTGATATTTTTATACTTTTATTTTACTTGAATCTGAAATTCTTCTCTTTTCTATAAATAACCAATAGTTTTCGCTATTGATGTACTCTTAAATTTTTGGCATATAAATTAATTGTGCTTACCAAAGACATTTGCATTATGACATCTATTCATCCATTTGTTTTTCTTAGTTTTAAATTTGCTTTTCAAGTTAAAAAAAAATTCTAAACGTACCCCAAGGCTTGGAAGTCTTACCACTTGGCATTTGAAATGGATTTTTGTGTTGGTTCAGATGTTGTAATGTGTTGGGATAGCATCATGGGATTCACCATGGAGTGGCTGGACCTATGGATCCTCTTTATTGTATTGGTGTATGCCCTAAGGGGGTCATATGGATGTGAAGTTTTTAAACTACAGATTACTATGCCACTTTGGTGGGCGTGACATGGCTTAATGTTTGTAGGGCCCTAATGTGACCCAACCTCATTAAATGGAGAAATAAGGAGATGGGGATCTATGACCTGAGTTACTCGATGTAGAGAAATAAGGAGATGTAGATCTATAGTTGATGTTGATGTGTAATCAAAAACCCTTAATTGTTTGAAACTCACTAGATTGAAACTATCGGTGTGATTGCATACCATGGATATTTTCCCAAATTGTGGGACTTTGTAATGAGGAAAGCTCTTTGGATGAAGGTCGGTTCATATTCCTCTATTATGATACACACATTAGAATTATAGAGGATATATCCCAAAATATACTCTTACTTGCCAAGGAGGCATGGTTTAAAATATGGCAAGAAATTAAATTTAATCTATAAGAGGTGATGCACCGAAAAGGAGTGTTGAATAACCCGCACATTAAACAAAACAAAACTAGAATCTTGTAATGAAAACACATCAGTGCATAATAATTTGCATGTGATGAAAGACCAGAAGAGGTGCAATAAAACACAAAAGGGTGTTTAAAATATCCACAAATTTGTTTATATTGCTCCCAAAATTGATATAATACACCACATTCAAGCTCAAAGGCACATATTTTGCATTACAATGTCCAGTAGGAAGGTTTAGAATCTCCACAAAATCTCTTACAAACAACAAGAAGAAGGGAGGTACATATAAAAGTTGTGCAACCTTTTAATTGAGCCCCTCCTTACAATATATAAGAAAAATTAGAGAAAGGAGAGATAAGAATTCAAATCTTGATTCAACCACCCTAAAATGCATTAAAATCTCTTGCAACAATGATGGGTACCATTGAAAAAACCCATACCCCCATGTACTTTTCCTTGTTGGAGAAGGAAGGAATCCCATACCTCATCATTTTGGTAGGTGATAAATCTAGAAACACCCTCTAAAATGGAAGACTTTATTTCTTCTTTTTAAATACATAGTCTTAGTAAAAACAAGGACACTGAGGCCTTTCCAAAAAGTATGTTTTTGTGCAAATATGTGCTCCTATAAAAATTTATGGCCATATGAAGATGGGGGTGCCATTCTGTAATAACAGTGAGTGGTTGGCTCTTTTTTTTACTCCAAAATTGCATTGTAACTTTTGAAATCTAAAATTTCAGACTTTCCAGATTTAGGACTTCAAGATTTTTGAATTCAAAGTTTGGGTTATTTTCATTCGCTTGAGATAAAAACCTCTGAAAATATGAAACCCTAAATTCAAAAATTTGGACTTCGGGTTTCGGACTTCGAGTTACGTAATTATCGAAATGGGGGTTAAAGGTTACAAAATGCAAAACCCCAAAGTCCTGGAAATTAGACTTTGGGTTTCGGATATTTTTCCTTTTCGGGGTTTCAAGTTTTGGGATTTTGGGTTTCACGACTTTGGGGTTTTAGGTTTTGAAATTTTTGGGTTGTTTATTTGATTGGGTCCTCAAACCTCTGAACCTCCAAACCTATGAATTCTGAAATTTGGACTTCAGACATCCGACTCACCATCCCCGATTTGCGACACCATTGATCCCTAAAATCCTGAGCCTGTTTAGACTTGTGTTTTTGAGATTTCAAGCCTTTTTTTTTTCCTTGCTTGTCTCGTGGAAACTCCGAACTCAGTAAAACCTTTGACTTGTTTGAAAACTTCAAACTTTACGGCCCGCATTTTTCACTAAGCTCGACTCCGAGCTTCCTTCAAATTCTTTCCTCATACATCATTTCCATTGCCTATCCCTCCTGTAACTTGTCTGTCAAAATTGAAATTTGAGCTCCCATGGCGAATGTTCCTTTGAATTTCTTAGTGTGCAAGTTCATGTTTGTTCAATTTTTCCTGAGGGGAAAAATTGGATAACAATCGAGTGACTTGATATGGAGAAACAAGGAGATGGGGCTCAATGGTGTAATGACCCAATATGGAGAAAGTAGGTGATGGGGCTCTATGGTTGAATGACTCGGATTGGTTTTAACACTATGATTATTTCTCTTTGAGAGGTATATGGTGTTCTTTTGTAGTTATTTGGGAGGTATATGGATTTTGTTTTGTGATGTTTGGGAAGTATATGGAGTTCTTTTGTGGTTTTTATGTTGGTATAATATATTATGTGTACTCTTGTCGGTATTTTTAGGCATTTTGATGATTAAGGTTTGATTCTCCTCTTTATTGGTATGTACTATCGATCTTGTCCTTACACTATGTGGGTATAGTCATAGTTATTTGGTCATGTGATACCAATTTCCTTTATATCGCTGTCATGATTCATCATTTGTTAGTCACTTGTGTGTGTTGGATCTATTCTGTCACATAGTTGATGGAAATTATTGGTTATGTGGACTACTTATTTTATTTCCATAGGGAATTAGAGGTCTTGTTTTGTGATACAATTGTGAAAGTACATAGAAAGAGGTCTCGTGGTTAGTTTTTGTTGTGTTGAGTTTTGTATTCCATCTTGAGGGAAATTACTATTGGGTACCCACAAACATAAGGCAATTGAAATTCTAAACAATATATACTAAGAGAAGGACATTAAGAAATACTTGTAAGGAAAAAGAATAATTGAGTAATAAAATAAAAGATAAATAACTACCAATATTCAAAGAACATTAAAATTTAAGATATTACCAAATTTATTATTTTTCCTAGTGGTTGCATTGTACCGAAAAGTTGACTTGTTAAAAAACATGTGTCATTTTTAGATTTCTTTACTACATATCCTCCATGCTTCAAAGTGTTGTTTCATGCCGAGGACGATGCTCTTATAACGGGAGGGATATGTTGTGCCCTACCTAATAGAAAATCCTTGCAGGGGGTGTACTAAGAAATGTATAGTCATATTTCAAATACAAGGAGAGAAACACGTTCTAAACACCATTTAAAACCTATCATTTCCTTGCATCATAATACAAGCACTTTATTTTGAATCTAGAGTCTAAATCACGTGAAGCCCAAATTATCATTGGGATTTTAGTAGATATTGGATATTTGTAGTGAGTAAATATTTAGATATGTTCACTCTCAAAATTAAATAAATGCAGAACATTACAGAAATGAGGAAAAAAATATGTATCCATCAAAAATCAATCTCGGTTTGGGTTAAAACAATCCATGTATGGAGATAAATCTATATCTCTATTATATCCTCATTTTACTATGTATGAGTGATTGATCTGGATTGATGTCTCGTATCTAAATCAGGTTCAAATTTATCGTAGAGGGAAATCTTGTTGGATGTTGGTTTGTCTTGTTTTATGCGTAAGAAGAAGGAAAATATCGAGGACTAGGAGGCTCTTGATTTTGGTGTAATGTCTTACTACATTGATTTATGCTTATTTTGATTCTAAAAACATGTGCTACATGCATTATAACCTTTACAACAACTATTTTATATTGCTACTCTTAATCTTTTATTTAAGTAGTTTTTCTATTTTTTAATATGTTGAAAGAATCCTTATAGGAAAGTATCCAAAATATGGTCAGTTTAAAAGACACTTTGAATAATGAAAAGTATTGAAAGAAAGAAGGCTTCGGAAATGCCATGATTGCAGGATAGACTCAAAACATTTTTTGATTAGGCACTTTGGGATAGGGCACATGCATCTCACAAAGAATATTGTAAAACTAACTCGTCATTTTCTAGTTTTCTTTTAGCATCTGAAAAATGTGGAAGTTAAATCAAGCCATGTGATCTATTTGACACATTACCCAAAACAAAACAAAAATTGGTCTCTTGAAATGTGTTATTTTTGTTAATATGCACAAAATGGTTTTTATGAGGAGGCTAGAAGGATTTTCAAAGAAATAATTCACTTGGATGTCATCTCATGGGTTGTCAAGGCTACAAGATATACACAAAATGGTTTTGTTTGAGAAGCTTTAGCAACTTTCAAACAGATGCAAATTTTGTGTGCTTACAAAAGCTTATGGAATGGTATATTTTAATTGGGGATCCTCAACAAAACTTCATCTCATGGGCTGCAATCATTGTGGGGGAATGATGAAATATTTTTTTTTTTGAATGGGTATTGAAGCTTTCAAGTAAATGTGAAAAGGTGGAACTGTGGATGCATTCAAACCTCTTGACGAAATGCTTCTTTGAGATGCAAAATAAAACCCCACAATTTTGACCCTCTTTGTTTCTTCCAGGCATGGTTTCCTTAACTTCATATTTTATAATATTCATATAATTTAGTTCTTCATTTGCAGTATAATAGAAATTTCAAACCATTAGATACTTAAAAAATTGGTTATCTTAAGCGGATTTGTATCACAAAGAAATAACACATCACCTTGTAACTTACACATGGTAAGTAAAACCCTCATTATAAATCTTAGACATAAACACACTTTATCACATGTTTTGGCAACTCAGTAATCAAAATAGATAGTTGCAATCCCTCGATTTGGCTACTTGAGTTTGAGTTCACTGTTAAACCTAGCTAATGTTCTTCGGTAAAAGTGGTTAATTGTTATTTTAAAAGACTCACAAAAAAACATTTTGGGCCCCGGAAAACCGATGACAAGTTTTTCTCGTGTCCATCGTTATGTGGGAGTCACATCAAGATTTAGACTCGACCCTGATTGATCATTTTTTCTCTCTTCTCTTCCCCTCTAGAGCCATATTATCCCATTTTGAAGTTTAGGAGCTGTTCAAATTAGAAAGTTGGTTTTCGTTTCGCCACTGCTTGACCCCTGAGCGAAGGAATGCTTTTCCACTTTTGTAACCCTTTATTATTTATACTAGATAATTTCTTTAAAACCTTAGTTTTGGAAAAACACACTTCTAGCAAGGTTTGGAAAGGGTTTTTATAGGCCTCGACCACTATTCAACTAGGTCAAACTAAACTAACTATGACCGGTGGCTCCAAAAAACCCATCAACATTTGTAACATGTTTGTCACGCTTCTCGCCCATCCATCGGCCCGATGGATTCTTCATATATAGTAGGGCATGTAGGGATATTTCCATGGAGAGTTCATCCATCGAAATTAATGTTTTGGATGACAAGCAATATCCTCAATCTAAAATTGGATGCTTTTACAAATAGGCCAATTATGATCAATGACCCAAAAACTAGTCAGAAATTGTACATCGTTCACTAGTTCTCAGAGTTCGTAAGTTCTTGTAAAATATTTTTATATCATAGAACATGATGGAACATAACCCTTATACATTTTCCCATAAAAATACTTTTTTAAAAAAATGTTTCCTTATTTTGCAAGACAAATATAGACATTTTCGTAGCTATAAGAAAATGCAAAAATAAGGTCGTAGGACCATAGTCACGACAATAAACCATCGTGAAAAATTATAAAACGTATAAGTAACTATAAAAACTCTCTCTTGTGGCTTGTTTTGTGAAATGCAACTATATGAAAAATATTGTTTCTCTCTATTTTCTCTCTTCCCTATCTCTCTCTCTCTCCTCCCTTAGATAAGAAATGAAATGAAATAAAATGAATATATGTCTCTAACTCTCTTCTTGTTGAGTTTGAATTATTATGATTATGTAAATGGAAAAATATAATTATTAATTATGTTAGATATAGGTGGATTCCATGCTAGATCTTGTGTTGACCACGCTGCGGTCGTTGCGCACGAGACATGGAGAAATCAAAGTGTACTAATGAATTCGAAGTTATTTTTAGAAAAATGTAATTGTTCAAGTTGTAGTAACAATAATGATAAATATATCAAAAGGATTATTATTGAATTTTTTTAATATGTATGAGTCGCAAGTCTTTAGGGTAGTTTGGGAAATGTGTATCTAACCATGAGTGTTATTTTGATCCAAAATTATGTATTGTAAAATTTTGATATATATGTTCAATGTAATTGAGTTTTGCATCTTATCATGCCTTTTTAGTGGGAAATTGATGACTAAATATATATTTTGTTGTGTTATTTTCCCTTGATAACGTAGAAAGAAAATATAAACAAAACAATCAACCCTAGTATAAAAGTCCTGCATAACTACCTCCTCGTGTGTTCCTTCCTAACACACAAAACTAAAACCATAGGGTGAACCTAAATCTTTAAACTCGATCAAAAATTTGATATTAATGAAATTAAATCCCAATTTTTGGTTATCATATTATCCTATATGCTTAGTGTCATTATCATGAACCAAAACTTAGGAATGACATGGAAAACTATATCTTTCATATAGGGTTCCCTCCTCGATTGCTAGACATGTGTGTAGTAAGGACAATGTGTTCTCTTAATGTAGTGCACCATGGGAAAAAACCTTTAACATAATGTAAAACCCTCTTTGCTTCGACATATATGTAGAGTGAAGGTTGTCGGGTAGTAAAGATCACTAACTACTCTTGAAAGTCAGCTTTAAATTATAAATGAAATCGACACCCAATTTAGATTATCATTTGGGATTCTATTGTAAGATGTTCAAAGTTAATTGTGGTAATTAATGATATTTTAATTTATGATTAGTTTGTGAAAGGGTAACCATGAGATGGTATGGTAGGAGAAAAGTAAATTAAGATCTTTCTTGAACGTGTTTAAATCACTTTGTTGAGAGAAATGGAATCCATGACATGTAAACTCTAATGTGAAGCTTAATATTTAAACAAATACTTACTCCCTCTTATTCTCCCACTTTTCTCATTGTGAAATGAATATATGATGTGAAACCGAGTAATCATGTTTTTGAGGCAATTCCTAGGGACGAGAACCAATAGTCTCAAAAGCATGAAAATTTTCCTTATTAACAAATATGTTACACAACTAATTCCAAAATGACATTTAAATCAAGTTAAGTGAAATTATTTTAAGATGAATGTAAATTATTCAAGTGGATCCTATGTTTTAGTTACTTACACATGAGAATATTTATTGTGAATCCCCTTTAACCCTTCTCAAACAAGAGTGTTAGCTTGAAAAGAAGTATGGAATTTAGCTAGAGTTATATGATGATTGTTGGAGATAAGGGTGTTCAATCAGTCTAGTTGTGACCTTAGTAAGGTGTGTAAAATTTATAATTGAATATATCCTTGTAACATAAATCTAATACTTAATTTCACAGAATCCAAACTTGGTTGTGTTTGAAATACTACTCTTTGTGGATCTTAGTGATTAAATAAAGAAGGACATATGATGTATGATTATCACATATTGTAAATATAGCTTTACAAGGATTTTGAACATGTAAAATTTTATAACTTTAGCATTTGAACCCATTTCCCCATCTTAGATAAATGTGTCCCTTAAGCATGCAGTAGTGGGTTACAATGTGCTTCTCATATGGTGTAATTTTCCCCATTGATGAATGCTTCGAAGTTAGTAGATCATGGAGCCGCTCTTAAGGATATTGGTGAAAGAAACATTGATGCATATTTATTAAATCATTTAAATAGTAACTTGGAAGAAATTCGAGAAGCATATAGTTTTGGGTTTTCATGTATTAGGAATTTAATACTTGAGTGTTTTAGAGTGATGAAATGAGTTGTTTTGTTTAAGGTCATTAGTCCTTATAGCTATGAATCCCTAATTTTAAATTATGTATCATTGAACTACAATTGTTCTTAAAAATGTCAATAGTGAGACCAAAGTATGACATAAGTGTAAAGAGTAGAATATTTAACGAGATTTTGGTTTAGGAGTAATATCATACTTGAAGTCCTTATAACTCAACTAGAAATTTTCATTTTATTAAAAATAGATATGAGTTGCTCTTGTGAGATCAAAATTTCTGAGAAAAAGATATATGAAAATTTAAATAAAATTTCTTGATGTGAAAATGTTGAATGGATTTAAACAAGTTATTGAACTATAAGAAATACAATAGGAAAATAAAGATACTATGACAAAAGAATGTTTATGGAAAGAGTTATCTTGAATCTAAATTTCCTTTAAATCCTAAGATTTATTCTTTGACTTCACGTTATCTTCCCTTGTGTAACAAGGGTTAAATTTATACATCATATAAACGTTTTTGAAGAAAACCTTAACATAAGCATGCGATAACTAGGAATGTTCTATGCATTTTGAAATATGTTAAATAATTATTTCAGCTATGGAGATTATCATAGGGGATAAAGAGAAAAATTAAGTATTTATATTGTAAGTTGAATTTTAAATGGATTTAAGAATATGCAGTGGAAAAGGACAATTTATCCTTTCAAGATAAATGCTCTTAGTATTTTAATCGTAACTAAAATGTAACCATTGTCTTCGTTGTATTTTGGATTTTCCCATTCTTGGGTTCCTTTTGTGGTTGGGACATTGCTAGCATTCATTCATTATGGAAAGTGTTGCATCGACATGTATATGGTGTTATTGTAACACCCACATTTTGACGTAAAAACTCAAGATAAAACTCAATACTTAATTAGGAAAATACGGAATAGTGTTTTTATTTAACAAGGTCAGCAACAAGATACCAAAGAACTTGTGGATTAAATATTTATCAATAAATAAATTATACGTATCTATAAAGTTATTGAACTAAATGAATAATTAATATGATTAATTTATTCTAAGATTATTTTAGGTTAAAATCTTCTTCTAGGGTTTTTTTTAATTCTCATTTAAAAATGATTACTAGGTTAATTCTCTTAACTCATCTTGTTTAAAATTACACCTATTTTCGTCAAGGAATAATATTTCCCCAAGTTAGTTTAATTCTTACTACACATAAAAACTTAACAACAATTCCCCTCATGAGGTTATCTAACTAAATATTTTAAATTCCAATAATTAACCCTTATAAATCATTATCTAAGTTACCCTCTCACAATTATTTAATCTATCCATATAATTCCAACGCCATTTATCCACTTAATAATCGAAGACTAAAGTCTCAACTTATCCTAAACCATTAAATGGCCCCTTTCAACTAATACCCATACTTTAATTAAAATTATCCAACCCCATAAAAAGCCATAACTTGTAATGTGTAGGGTTAATCCTCAACCCTTAGATTAAATGGATATGCACCCTTAGATTTAGGTATTTTAAAAGGAACCCTAAATAATATTATAAAGTAAATTTATTCTTTCCTTTAAACTAAACTAATTCATTTGTTCATTATTGATTTACAAGTTGGAGGAGTGGAAGCCATGGAAGATAGGAGTGAAGCCATGGAGAAATTTCTTCGCTTCTAGTTTTCAATAGAGGAGACTACCTCCATTTCATTCTTTACTAAAATTAGTTTATTACAAGGTTTGATAATGCAATGTTATAAAGTTTTGTTGTTGTAGAGATTCCGTAATGAATCTAGTTTTTGCTATTAAAATAATCACATTTCTTGAGTTCATTATTTGGGTAAAACCCCAATTTGTTTGATCTGGGAGTATAGACACTTATATTCATATATACATATATTTATATGTGTATATATATGTTTATATATCCATTATATGAATGGATCTACATTTTGTTTCAAAAATTAGTCACTAAAGTTTTTAAAAGAAGTTTTACACACATGCGACCATTGTCGATCACTTAACCAAATGTGGTTGCATCTTACACTTGACCTTTAGTAGGATTCTAATCTTGGTTACTACAAATCCAAACCATTTTGTCAAATCACACACAAATGTATATATTCTTCAATATATACATCTATATGTGCTTTTACAAATTTTGTGAGAAATAATAGACTCTATTTTACTATTTTATCAAAGAATAGGATTTATACAACTTAAGGAAACTTTATTTTTTAAACTGTTTGCAATTTTTCGTAGAGACCGATGCTAGTTGCGTTCCACCGACGCCGGTTGGTCAACTGATGTCGGTCACTGCACAAAAATATTTTATTTCACAAAGAGATATACATAAACATATATATTTATCAATACATATATTTATATATATCAACCCATGTTCTAACTCAATGATTTAATACCATCATATATACGTGCAAAAGAATACTCTCTTTTTTATAAAATGCACTAAATGGGTAACTTTTCCATTGTTACAAGGTATGAAATTTAACTACAAGATTTCCTTTCAAACTGAAATGCATTTGTCTATAAAATAGAGAAAGGAATTTAACCATTACTAGATGCAAGTTTATTTTCTTTTCACAACAAGAATGATAACCTTTTCAACGAAGAAATAAAAAAGTATAACTTCCATACATTATTCCAATACAAACACAACTATTTTGCCAAATGAAAACACAATCAACTTTTATTTCATTTCTAGATAAGAAGGAAATACATTTTCAATAAATGTAACTTTCAAAGGTTCTTTCTTTCACCCCTTTCCAATAAAACATATCTTTATGATTAAATTTGTAATAATATCTTTTAAATTACAAGAGTATACAAGTATTCCATTTAAGTGGAAGAGCATGGCCAAATTTACAAAAAAATAACTCTCTTTTTTTTATCTTGTTCAACACAACACTCTCCAAGGTGTCAACTTGAGCTCCATTTATTCAATATCCAAACAAAACAACAATGGGAAGGGGAGTAGGAAAACTCTCCACCAAATCTTTAATCCAGATAGAAGGAGAAGTCATCCTATTCATCGGGCCCCGAGCCCCAACAATGAATTAGTAAGATGTATCAAAACCATTACAACTTTTACAAGGCTTCAACAACAACCATTCTCACAAAAATTTCAACACAACAAACATAATACAAAAATAGCAACAACATACAATTTTCCCAAGCACAAAGGCTCAATATACAAGCCAAGAGAGAGAAAAATATCGGAATCACTTATTCCTCCTAATGGGTTAAGTGACCACCTTAAAATCCTCCAAAAATAATTCACATAACCACAAATCAAACTCTTATCCCTCCCTCATTTTTCTTATGTCTACCTCAAACTCTTATCTCTCCCTCAATAAACATATCAAGATAAATAAGAAATCTTTCTTATTATTACAAGGTGTGGAACCCAACCCAAAATCCCAACCAATGCATAACATAATTTGTTTTCCTCCCTCAATAGATCCCCATTTTCTTTCTCTACATGACCCTAAGGTCATTCTATTCCCAAAACAAAAACACACAATAATCATTCATTTACAACCATTTGCACAACAAATAGAAATAAAAATGCATGGGTGAATTTCATACTTTTCCATTCCAATAATATCCAATCCACAAGAACAATATCCAAGATTTTCCAAGTCCAATCCAAGCACAAAACAATCTCCCAAGCTCCCAACAAGAACTCCAAAACAAGCTCCTCCAAAAATGCAAGAGTGAAAATAAAACATCTAACCCCAAAAACTTCAAAACAACATACATAAATAGAAAGTGAGGAGAGAGTGGTGTTGTGGTTCCATGTAGGATGCCACATCACTTCTCCTCCACTCCACTTCACATGGTCAAACACCAAGCCCAAAGCTCATAAATTGGTGGGTGAGAATATGAAAAGTTCTCCTTCCACACACAAACCATTAACCATACTTCTAAGGAAAAATTAAAATCTCATGTAAGAAAGTGATATAATTTCACCTTTTACCTTCCTAAACACATAATGGGGTCTAATTTTTACCCCTTACCCCATAGGTATACTTAGTAGGTCAATTTAAGAGGTGTGGGACAAGCTTCCGTAAATAGCGTTTAATCCAAAATCTGAGTTTGACATGAAAGGTTGAGTACACAACACTAAAAAAATAAAATCCTTTTCAAATCCATAATAAAATCAAGGACAATCTACCAAAATTACTTTAATTAACATGATTAATCAACTTAAAAAGAGCACATTAACCAACAATAGTAAAGTGAAATACATTACAATAAGGAAACCACATACTCACAAACTAAAATAAATAAAATTTAAATGGAAAACAAAACATTTACCCAAAGTCATATTTGAGTCCACCCCCTACCCCAAATGGGTACCTCCTTACAAATCAATCAATAACATAACAATCATACAAAAACACATGTTTCCAAGGTAACCTTGTTGCCAATTCCCAATATTTTTTCATGTTTGGTATCATATCCCCTAAGTTTTTTTGTGATATAATTTCCTATAAAAATAAAAATAAAATCTCTTTGGCCTCATGGCCATATCAATAACATCAAAACAATAAAACACATATATACGTATCAATTCACATCATCACATAACATAACTAAATCATCATCAGAATCAAGAAATTCCATCAATTGTTTACAATTTCAACATATTTCAATTCTACCATTTCATCAGCAACAATGAGATCACAAGACTAGCTCGATCATCTATCAAATCAATACGTCAAAGAATAAAACACATACTTCACTTATTAATTATTTACAATTACAATTCTTCCCTATCCATTAACATTTACCAACTATAACAATTCATATTTTTATGACAACTATTGAAATAAGTACATTTTATTATAGTTCATATCTACTGGATGCATTCAACAACATATCATTGATCCCTAATATCCTCACATCATTAACAACTCTCAACATCCAAGAGTTCCTCAAAGGGTTAGTTCAATAATCCAAATATAGTGATCAAAACACCATAACAATCGTAACATTCATCGTGTCTATCTAGAAACTACCAAGATATAAAAATAAGTCCTTGTATCAATCAATAATAATAAAATTGTAGTAAAATAAGTGTCAAAGAGGATTGGGCATTACACCCCCACCACATAGACTTGACTTCCTCCTGGAAGTCATAGAAAGAGATAGGGAAACAAATCATGCAACCTTCATAATAATCTCTATGAGGTTAACCAAGTTATAACACAAAACATTTAAATAGGAAATTGTCAATGGAATCCCAACGAATGGAAACTAAGGTCCAAGAAGACTAGGAAAATTTATGCACACAACGTTTCCACATAGCCACACATGGATATGACACATGATAAATGGAAAATAAAACCTTCACTTAGATTGAATTACACTTCAAAGTTCATTATCTTAGAACATATTAACAACTACCAATCATGACCTTCAAATTTTGGATGCAAAACCCACACCTTCTTATAGGACCAACCAATTCAGGGCCATACGAAAGAAGCCTTCACAACAAGAGAACACCTAATTTTAACAAAAGTGTTTACAAGGATGAAGACTGTTCATTGAGGTACTTTATATAGTTTAGAAAGACTCATTCAATTTTCATGATGACAGAAGCATACTCTTAGCCAAAATGTCTCTAACTTGAAATCGGTACCTAAAATCATAACACACAACCACCAAATCATGTTTTACAAACCCCAAATCAATTAGGCAGTATTTTCATTTCTTGGTGATAGGAAATCCTTGCCCATACTATCATATCGACACAAGAGGTACCATTATCTCTACAAAAATATAAAAAAAATCTTAATTTTAAGCCCTCCCTAGCTCAAGAATCTTAAAAAGAACAAAAACTTAATATTATAACATATAGGAAAACTTAAGCAAGCTAGGAGAAAATAGGAAACAAGAAATGCCCAACTAACAATTTAGGAGAGTACCACACCAAACATTCTTATTGAAACCGATGAAAACTACCAACACCATTTTCAGCCCAAAGGACAAGGGAGACAACATCATGGTTCCCCAAAATGAAAGAGGATTCAAATATTCCTCCATATCCTTAACATATGTTGCCTAATTTTGCCAATCGGCCTAGGTTACGATGTCGGATCCAAAACACAAGCAAGGTGCCCCTCATAGTACTAAAGATATATACTCTCTTCTAAAATATCACAGTTATACACTTATCAAGTAAAAAGGCAAAGGACATGATAGCCTCAAAGGTTCCAATAAGGGAAATTTATGCGCGCTTATGTCCAACAAAGAAAATATGACTAGAGCACATCACTATCAACCAAGCACTCCATTTTAACAAAGTGATAGTATTCTTATGCATACTTCAAAAAATTCATACAAACCAGAGAGAGGTCAAAAATAATCTAGCAGGTAACTTGTGTTGTAAGCATTAGACATGTGTTTGTTGATTGATATAACAAGGTGTATAATCATTTTATGATCATGGTTCGAGCTTTGGAGTTCATTACAATATCCGCACTAATTCTTTTACCAGTCTATAATTCAATGAATTTTTATTCCATGAATTATAATTATAGTATTATTTCACATACTAATTATTGTAAAAGATCATGATAATTTTGTAACATTAACCCAATATATGTTATATTAAGGCTATACATATATTTAATACATATTTATAATATTTCAATATTATTTGAAATACCCAAAACCTTAGGGCTTAATTTACGTTAGGCTCTCATACAATAGTTCAAGGGAAAATTTCAATTAGTTGTATCATTTGGATTATATCCTTTAGAAATTTTAGGGCATGCATTAGTAATCTATACCATTAGTGTTTTTTATCTCGTACATTATACTTGTGTTCAATCCCCATAGATTATTCCTTCCATACTTCTAAATTATAAAATAAAAGTTATGTTTACATTCACTAAGAATATTTATTATAAGTTTTCTAATTAATGCATTTATTATATTATGATATGTCATATTTTGTTTCATTAAGGATCATCACCAATGTTGGTATGATATCTCACCATTCTATATAGGTGGAAAATTATTCATTTTAATTCTAGGGGAAGTATAAAAGGTTTCTTGTTATTTTCACATAGTTTTATTTCTTCTATTAAAATACTAAGTTAGAGTGAGAAACACTCTTCCTAGTGTCTAGGATTTACTTATTAAGTTTCAAGGTCCAAGCCTCCTAATTAGAGTTCTAATATGCCTAGGTTTATCACAATACCAATTAAATTTTAATGAGTAGAAGAAACCAAGATTACCACATTATTAAGTTATAGAAACAAGAGGTCATTCACCAAAATGATACACACTTGGTTTACTTGAATCCTTCCCAAAGTTACATGCATCAAAGATGCATTCAAAGTAAGTCCTTATAGGTATCAATAAGAGATACGATGAAGACCAATTTATGAAGTTATACATTTTCCTTTACAAGTTCAAGGAGTTTAGGTCAGTGTGAGGGAGAAAACAACTTTTACGGTTTACTCATAATAGGTTCACTATAAAATGAGGAGGCTTCCAAACAAAACTTATACGTTCACAAGATACCACCAACCAAGCACTCAAGAAGACAAGGGGAAAATTACCCTAAGGACACCACACTTTTATACGAACATCAACATAATAAGAGAGAAGCCAAAAGATTCACTCAAAACATACTTTCTAAGCCAAGATTTATAACCTTGGATGAAAGAGCATGATAAAAACACAACCAAGTTTGATACCTTAATACCCATAAAACCAAAATCTCTAAGTACAAGGTCCAAAAGAACCAAAATGCATCCATAACTGTCTCAACGTAATTCAATACTAATGGATTATAATGTGGTATACTTTAAAAAATTTAAGATATTAAGACAAGGGTATATCTATCCATGGGTCATCAAGACTAAAATAAGCACCATGCTGCATGAACTAAAGCATTTTCATATTTTCCCCAAGGTATTTACAGTTAAAAACATTGATGTTTTCTTAAATAACACAAATATCTGACTTAGGAATCATGTAAGCCCATCGGTGGACCATCACATCCCAATAAATACATTATCCAACAAAATCCCATAATTTTCCAATAGTTATTCCGCCCCAAACACAATCCATAAGTTCATAGAGAGTATCTCATCTATCTTGACGATGAACACAAATAATACCAAGTTGCAAAAAGAAACATAATCACTATCAAAACTGCCAACTATATTACATGACATAAGGAATCCTCAATCTAAGGAAGCCGAGTATCAAAAAATCACCCGAGATCCCGGACATATAAAGCCCTATCACTCCAAAACTAAGGCATGATCTGAAGCACCTAGGATAACAACCAAAACACCTAGGGTGTACCCCCATACAATGAGAGAACATAAAACAACCAAGCTAAAAATCCTCATCCGTAATAAGAAAATCTTGTAACACTCTTGAAGAAATTTAGCCAAGTGACGATCGAGGCAACAAGCTCCGAGTTAACAAAAAAACATAAAATCAAAGAAATGTCGGTAATCAAAAGAAATGGCTAAGTAGCCACATTTCAATCCTTGTAAAATATCACAATAAAATAAAATAATAAGAAGAGTCCCACATCTTATAGAACAAAACATTAAAATAAAATGCTGGTCCATGATAAGAAAACTTAAGCTTACAAATATAAACACATGAAATATTCACATCACAATCACTTCACACCCTTCATGGCTGCTAGTCGGGTACTCTATATTATGCTCCATTCTTAGGATAAACATATAAAATGGGTCTAATTTGACATCATGCTATGATATCAACTCTTTCAAACAAGGATTAAGTCCTCAAAGTGACGAACACCACCAAGATCTACAATTACCGACCAAAACCCAACTTTCCTAACCACTGAAGAAAAAGGGAGTTCTGAAAAACTAATCAATCTTTGGATTTCCTTGAAAATGAACCCTAAATGTTACCTCTAAAGACTAATTCCCAAGAGTTACAAAGAAACAAAATAACAATCCAGATAAGGGAGGGTCTCTATAGGGTCACATCATCACATGACAATAACCAAGAACTAGGTGCCCATTAACCAATATTTTCACAAGGAGCCAAATTTCTAACACTCAAGGTAGTTCATAAGCATATAAACTAAATTAACAGCCTTCCCGATAACTGGGATTGAAAAGACGGTCACTTAGGTAAGTTCACATTCCAAATAATTTTTTTAATATTATATTAATCTAAGAGGTTGAAGTGTTGAACCCACGGATCTGATACCAAGTGTAACACCCACATTTTGTCATACAAAACTCAAGAAAAAACTCAATGCTTAATTAGGAAAATACGTAAAAACATTTTTGTTTAAAAGGGTTCTAACAAGATACCACTCGACTAGGATTAAATTTCTTGATAAATAAATTCTACACATCTATATAGTTATCAGAGATAAATTAATAATTAATATTATTAATTTATTCCAATATTATTTTGGGTTCAAATCCTCTTCTAGGGTTTCGTAATCCAATTTTTCTCCTCAAGAAAAATTTGACAAACATGAACTAACGCACCGAGAAATTAGAGGGATCATTCACCATGGGAGCTCACATTTAAATTTTGATACCAAATTGTAGGCATAATCGACAATGGAAATGATGTTGGAGGAAAGAAATTGAAGGAATCTTGGAGTGGAAATAAGTGAAAATGAGGGCCATGTTATCCATATTTCACTCCCGAGCTAAATATTGGATCGAACCATGACCCCGCATAGAAGGAACCCAAGAAAACTCATTCAAATCCTGCAAATTGGTCGCAAAAAGATTCAACAATGAAGTGATAGAGGCCAAGAGAGATCAAAGGATCCTGTACAAAATAAAATGACTCTGTCGGGCCGTTTCTACATCTTAAATCCATTCTCCAAGTTACAAGCAGGTAGAACTATAAAATAGCAGAGTTAGACAAGAAGGGAAGATGCTACAAAGGAGCTAGAAGCAAGAAGAAGGAAGAATGGCAAAGATTCAAAGTCCTCAGGCTCAAAACAGTTCAGGAAAGGGTCCAAAATTGACTAAGTATGGAGGAGGCACTGAAGAGACCACGTGTCCTCACGACACTTCTCTAAAGATGGATCCAAATAAAGAGGCTCAAACAAGCGCCGCATCGCCACATAGCACAAAGTCAATAAGTAAGAGGGACTGTTGAAAATTATACAAAGTAGCAAAGGAAAACAAGTGTTAACTCGACGCTCTTCCAAAGGAAAACTTTGGGTCGGGTTTGCAAACAAGCACGGTGCCTCCACATGTCCTCAAAGGGGGGAAAAGTTAGTTGAATAGTCAATGCACAAATAGGCTGACGGAGGCTGCCAAGTGTCTCAATGGCATTGATTCAAGGGTCAAATAGAGAAAAGGTTCCCAAGTAAGTGCTAGATTGACGTGTGTCCTAGGGGAAGGCAGAGTCGTGGAAAAAGTTAGTTTTTCACCCTTTGCCCCAAAAGGAGTAAAAGTTACAAAATGGCCCACGACTCCACCAAGGAAAAAGTCAGCGTTTGAGCCCAAGTCAAAGCCAAGGTGGGGATTCGGGAAAAAAGTGAAAGTTTTCCTTTCATCCAAAAGGCATAAAAGTAAAAATAGGAGCATTTTTCCCAGCCAACTAGAAGGAGCCATGTGTCCATGTGGAGCTTCGGGGCATGGGAGTTTTCTGGATTTTTTGATTTTTGCAAAAGGAGAAAAGTTAGGTTCTAAGCCCACAAACCCAATTTTTCCCTAATCTGGCTACCACGTGTCCCATATTAAAGAGGGGGCCCATGTTTTAAACTATTTTTCCCACCCATTTGTACAAAATTGATGCAAAACTTCAAAGGGGCATATCTTTCGACCCAGGGCTCAAAATATTGTAAATCTGACACCATTGGAAAGATCTGATTGTCATTGTCTATGCCATGGGAGTCTGAATCTTTAATTTTGAAGAGGTTAGGTGGGAGAAAAATGAAGAAAATTATTTCAGGCCATTAACGTAAAATCCAATCTCTTCAACTACCAAATCTGATTCGATTCGATCTGCTAGGGATCCAGAAGTGACATATTGTGGGTAGATTTGCAGAAGGCATTGATTTTTGGTGGTTGAGCTTTCAAATGGGATTCAATGCGTATCTTAGAGTGGTTGGAGTAGGATTTGATTCTTTCCTTCTTCTCTCTCCCATTCTTCTATATATTGTAACAGAGGCATCATTTCGAGAGGTTAATTAGTTATTGTTCATTTTTCTTCTTTGCCTCTCCCTTCTTTTCTTCCCCAAGGTTGAAATGGAGTTCGAACCTCTTCCCACGCTCTGTAAATGGTGATTTTTACCTCTTTTCATAGATGATGCTCAGTCTGCACAAACTATGAAGCAATAAAAACATGTTTTGTGATGCATTTTTCCATCCTTGCTCATTTTCGGTTGTCTCTTCTTGCCTCTCTTCATTGTATGGGTATTTGTGCATGTTTTGAATGTTCACTTGCAGATCTAGGAGTTGTGTTCATGGGGTTTTGGAAAATTTTCTATGTGAATCTGATCTATGGTCTGTGATGCTACTGTCCATCCTTTCCATTGCTCACCTCTCTTTGTTCCATGGCAATTTGGTAGATGATCAGCATTTTCCTTCTCTGGTGTATCATTGTTTTAGTGTAGGCTCTGTTTTTCCTTGTTTTCTTTCTCTCCTTGTCTCCTTGGAAGTTAGATTAGGATTATATTAGCTTGCATGCACTAGAATAGCTTGTGGTAGGTAGATTAGGAAGAGGAACCAGCCTTCTCTGGAGGGTCATTCCCATTTGCAAGTCCCACAGCTTGGGGAATGATCCAATGTTATGCAAATCACACCAAATGACCCTACCTTAGAAAAGTAGATCCATGACTCATTTGGGGGTGTTGTGATTTTATACTAACAGTTTTGGCACACCTGGTGGGACCAAGAGGTCTTCATTTCATTTCATCAAGTTGATGTGTTCTTGGTGAGATTCATCCTTTAGAGGCACATTTAAAGCACATCTGGCGACTCCATCTAGTCAAAAACCCATTCTCTAAGTTATGACCTTTTCCATCCATATCCACTCATTTTCATCCATTTTCTTCTTCCATCTCTTTCATTTTCTCCCATTCAATGAAGTTGTGAAATCACTTCTTTATTCCTTCATGGAACTTACACTTGCCAAGGTGGGGAGTTCGACATTTTGTAACCTTGAACCCCAAGTTCAAAAAAGTAAAGCTTGAATCCAAACCCGATTCATTTTCGGACATCGGGGTTTCATAGTTTTTGAGGTTTCATGAGATTAGAGCGATCAATATTAACTAAAATCTTCAAACCACAAACTTCTAAAGTTCCAAATCCTGAAATTCTAAAATTTTAGATTTCGAGAGATTACGATGCATTTCGTGAGTCCAAACAAACATACCCAACTACTTACATTTATTACTTTATGGAACCCTCATTTTCGATGGCAATAATGTTTGACCGCAAACTCAAATTCACACAAAATAATACTTTGGAAATGTCTCAGTTGTCATCTACACAACTACGACTTGTTTTCTTAATTTTAGTGAGACTAAGTACTTCAAAATGAAGAAATATAGTCAGCCATTTTAGAGGATGTATTCAGCTTTTCTTACCTACCAAAATGATGAGGTATGGGCTTGCTTTCTTCTCCAATAAGGACAAGTACATGGAGGCATGGGTTTGTAGTGGCACCCATCATTGTTTCAGTAAATTTTAATGCATTATTGGTAGTTTAATCAAGATTTCAAATTACTCTCTTTCTCCCTTCCATCATTCTTCCTATATATTGTAAGGAGGGGTTCATTTCAAAAGGTTAGACACCTTGAATATGCCCCCTTCTTCTTCTAGTCTCAGTAAGATATTTTTGGCAATTTCAAAACTCCCTACTAGACATTGTAATGTAAAATATGTGCCTTTGGCCCTAAATGTGATGTATTGTATCAACTTTGAGAGCAATAAAATCAAATATGTGAATTTTTCAAACCCTCTTCTGTGTTTTATTGCATCTTTTTGATCTTTCATTGCATGTAAGGTTATTGTGTATTGTTGTTGTTTTCATTTCAAGGTTCTGGTAGTGCTATGTTTATTATGTTGGTTATTCAACATCCTTCTTAGTGAATCACCTTCCCTTAGAGTAGGTTTTAATATTTGTGCATTTTATTTATATCTATCTCCTTGGAAATATTAGATTAGGTGAGATCTTCAACTCTCTAAAATTTGGAGCAAGCTTAGAACTAGGAGAGGACAATAATTCAGCCTTCACCCGGAGAGCTTTCTTGATCGTAAAGTCCCATACTTTGGGAAAAGCTCCATGTTATGCAATCATATAGATAGTTTGTATCTATTGAGTTGTAAAAAAGCAGGGTACTATGATTACACATTAATATATTTGGCTTGCTAGGTGGGACAAATAATTCATTCCATGAGCTTTGAAGTCATTTTCAAGAAATTCAAACTTAGAGAGCTACAAATTTCAAATTTCAGACTTTTCGTTTCTCGTGATGAACTCCAAATTAATTTCTAAGGGTTTAAATATATCAAAACAAGTCCAAATTTCACTGATTCATAGATTAGGGGCTAAAATTCAAAAGGGTATTTTTAGTTTTTGAAATTTTTATTTTCAAAATTTCAAAGTCTTTTTAAATTCTGGGTTTCAAGATTCCAAGATTTTAGACATCTAAGGATTTTAGAATTTTGGGTTTCGATTTCAGAGTTCTCCAAACTTTAGTTTTAGGATTCAGACATTTCAAAGGTTTTTCATTTATTATATTTTTGGGACTCATCATTTTGAAAATCATTTTCAACCTCTAGAAAATCAAATATATAGGTCCTTCAAATTTTTCATTTTAATTTTGTTAAATTTGGTGTGTGACTTGGAAAAACCCTGTCCTTTTGAGGCTAATTCCCCAACATATATGGTGAATTCAAGGGATAGAATTCAATGGTGTTGCAGCATAGGTTGCCCAAGTACATGCAAAGAATTCAAACTAGGTCTAATCCAAGAGAAGAGGGACTATTTGTCTACTTGCAATTATCACCAGTAGAGGAAGGAGAAGAAGAAGACCACAAAGATCACCATCTCTACCTAATATGAATTTTTCGCACCTCCACCTGGTAGAACTTTTCTCTAATCAACTAGGGTTCTTAGGCCAATCATAATGGCACATCTACAATAACAACCACCATCGAACCCCTTTGTCAACTTCACGAGAAGTAGTCAACTTGTATTAAATGCTCAAAACCCAATTTTGGTTGCAACACTAAATAATATTCCCTATTTCATTGGAGAAAATCATACAAACCCTATCAAACACATCCATGGCATCGCCCAATGTCTGTGAAATTCACAAAATTAATGAAATGGTTGTTACTATCAAATTGTTGGCTTCATATTTCAAAGGTAATGTCCTATAATGATTTAGAGCCTAACAACAGGGTATATCTAGAATCGGAATCAATTGTATTCAACTATTTGGAACTAATTCAAAGAGAGGGTATATAATTTTTCCTTATTAGAACAATTGACAACAATCAAAAGGGCTCCTAACGAGTAAATGGAAGATTTTAATTTCCATTTCCAATGGACATGGGAAAGGATTCTAATAGCTATCATACCAACTTGTTGAAGGATAATTCCTTTACTTATCAAGGCTATAAGTTCCATACATTGCTATGATGATCTAATCAATTGGAGGAACAATGGTGTTAGGAGCATATGACATAGCTATCATGGCAGAAAATTGCTTGATTTAAGCCGGTAAGCTTGGACTAAGGCCACCGATGCCTCACTATCCACACATGACAACTCCTACAACTAGTCAAACACCTGAGTTGTATCCCATTCCAGCCCCTAGAAATCAAAACAATAGTCGGGCGCAAGCTTCTACTTCTTCAACTACTTCCAAGGAACTACAAGAGGTTATGAAACAACTATAGAACGTAGGAAATGAGCTCCCACTATGAAGAGATAACAAGCTCAAAGTTCTAGACTGTATCAACCTTAAAATCAGTATAAAGATAACCTCCATATTAGAAAAATAGATCACCAACTTATATTGCAAATAAAAATATGAACAAAAGACAACCTCAATCTGCTGGGGGCATTTTAGCCATATGATCCAAACACAACTTCAATATCAAGAGCCTTGCTTCAAGTAAAAACAACATAGGACAAGAGTACGAATGGTGTTACCCCTATAATCTACCACACAATCAATCACCGTGTTTCAATGGTGCAGTGATCGTAGGTGTGTCCTAAGAACCAAGTGAGGAGGGAATTCAACAGCAAGGAACCCATCAAGAGGCACCTCCAACGGAAACCATGTTGGTCAATTGGAAAGCGTAAGACTTATGTGGAGTTAATTAACCTCCTTACAGGGTGTAGCTTCCAATACAAGGTCAAATAATAGGAACATTAAGGAAGGATGTAGTCTAACCCCGCATTTTCTCAACCGCTCTCATGCAACAAGGTGCTAATAAGACAAGTGCAGCCCCAAACGTATCAAATCAACCTAAGGCACCTATTACAATAGCACATTTTCCTATTCAGGCTCTAGAAAAGGTTGTGTCAAGTAAGGCAACAAAAGGATAGTCCATCCCATTTCAACATCCTCGATAAGATGCGAAAAACACATGTGAACATTTCAATGTGGGAGTCATTTGAAATCCAAGCACAATGAGATTTATTGCAATATACAATGGAAAACTAGTCTTCTTTGAAGGAGGTCAACAAGGATTTTTTTGAAACATCCATCCTTATATGTGTCATTGATCATCGAACCACTTAATACACAATTGGATGATCGATTCGTGGAAAGTATCTCACCATGCCTAAAAATAACATATCAATTGGGTCTAAAGTATGAGCCACTACTAAAAGGATTAGTGCAAATGGATGGGAAAGTAGTTTGAATAGTAGGATAAATCAAACGGTTAAGCCTAACACTTCTTGTTTTCCCAAATTTCATAGTTCTATAGGATGTGTTTGTAATTGACCTTCCACTACTCTTTACATTATGTCTATCAATAGACTTCACAAAAAAATTGGTGGATATCTATCTCGTGGACTGCCACCCATGCTATGATGGATAAGTTATGGAGCTGAGGCCACAATCATGTTAGATCCTATTACTAATTTTCACATTGATCCTTATGTATCAAGCCTAGTTAACGCAAATTTCTTCGCTTTGATTAGGAAGAGTGTTCAAATGATCTAGAAATAGGTACTAAGGTTGAGGGTATTCCATATTTGACTCTAGATGAATGGGAAAACAAAAGGCATGCATTTGATCCATACAAATAAATGGAAGAATCCGAATTGGGTGTATATTGTGTACAGGAAGAAAATTTACTAATTCATAATATCATAAGGCCAAAAATAAGGATGGAAATAAAGTATTAAAAATATTGTTCGATGGTTGAAGAAGAAAACAAGGTACTAGAGGAGGTGCAATGTTGGTTTCACCACAAACATCAAGTATTATTCAACTTTTCATTTCTAGTTTTCCTATTCAAACAACACAACTGAATATGAGGCTTTGATTCATGGACTTCATTGGGCCAGAAAAGGGGCATAAGAAACTTGAGGTATTCGGTGATAGCGAGATATTCATGAATCAAGCTAGGGGATAGTGTGATATGAAGAATGACCTACTCAAGAGCTACAAAAATAGGGTATGGGACCTAATAGAAGACTTTGAAGATTTCAATATTGAGTCCATACCTAGGAAGAAAAATGAAGCTAAAGTTAGGTTCACGTAGTTGGAGAAAATTTTGATGTGGTATACTTAGTATCAAAAGATATATAACATAGCCACACATCCATGTGATTGTAATACTTGTAGTTCCAAATAACAACACAAGATAGTAGGTGTTTAAGAATGATCAAAATATTTTCAATTTCTAAATGAGGAAAATGGTTCTCGATTAGGAATCAAGATAAATTGGATCAGTAGTATAATGATCAAGTAGTATAGGTGTAGAAAAGAATCTTTCCAAGGGTTTAGTAACACTAGAGTCAATATTCAATCCTAACAATCAATTTCATAAAGAAAATAAAAACATATAGGTAAAGGGAGAGGATTAGAAAACAATTTCGGCCGTGAGAAGGTAAAACGCTCCAAATTGAAAAAGTAAGGACACAAAGTAGAGAAATTAGATTACATACAACTTTTCAAAGAGTTTTTAGATGTCTTTTCCTAGAGATATGAAGACTTGAGAGGATTCAATCAAAGTTGGCACAACATAAAATATAACTTAATCCATATGCTAATCCCATTAGGAAAAAGAAAATACTAGTCAAACGTCACGTTGAGCCTCTAATAAAGAAAGAGCTAAGCAAGTTGATAGAGGAAAGTATTATATTTCTAATTAAGAACTCAAGATTGGTTGCAAAATTGGTACCAGCTTAGAAAAAGAATGGGGAAATCAGGTTGTGCATGGAATTTCAAGACCTAAATAGAGCATTTCTCAAGGACAACGATCCACTCCATTCTATGGAATAAATATTTCAGGTAGTATTTGGTTTGGAAAGATTATCTCTCCTAGATGGCTACTCAAGGTACAATCAGATAATGGTGAAAGAACATGACCAATACAAAATGGATTTCACCACTAAGTGGTGGACCTATGCCTACAGGAAGATGTCATTTCGAATATAAATGTTGGAGCCACTTTCTAAAGGAAATGGATATGGAATTCAAGGGATTTATCAACAAAATAATGATAGTGTATCTTGATGATATCACTCGTGTTCTCAAAAATTCAATAGATCACCTCGCTCATCCGAGATGAGTATTTAAAAGGTGCGAGAGATTTGGATATTCTTTAAACCCAAAAAAATGTGTATTCCTGGTGCATGATGGAAAGCTTCTAGGCCACATTGTGTCAAAGGATGGATTGACATATGACCCATTAAGAGTTAAAGAAATTCGACCATTACCATTACCATGTCATAAGAAGGCTCTTTAGAGCTTCTTAGAAGGAACAATTTTATCCATAGGTTTATACCAAACTTTTCCACTCTTCCGAAACTAACAACGCTAATGTTAAAGAAGATCATGGCATTTCGAAAGTTAACATCTGAGGGTAAAGTAAGTTATGAGTCTATCAAAGAGGCTATATATCAATCTCCAACTCTCGTCATTCAAAAAATATCTAAAGATTTTATGGTCTATGGCTTTGTAGTTCAAATATGATTTCAAAAAAATTAGTGCAGTAAAATAAAAATGGATCTCAAGAGTCGGTTTCCTTATTTAGACAAATTTTGGAGGATTATGAAGTGAGATACTCTTTTTCAAGAATCATGTCCTTGCAAAGAATCATGAGTTTAAATAAGTTGAAGCACCTAGTCTCAAACAACAAAATACAACTTCTAGTTTCCTATGCGGGATTCAAGGAATTCCTTTTAAACAAGGATTTAAATGAGAAATGTATAGGATGGATCACCGTGTCATGGAATATGACATTGAAATCAAAGTCACTAAGATGTTCCATGGAAAAGGACTATATGAACTACTAGCCTTATGTCAATGGGATGAAGTAGGTGATGAAAAGGAAATTTTTCGGTTCTACAAGATGATCGAAGTAAGAAAATGATAATGTGCCCACTCCTTGTTGGACTAAAAATATGATACATTTCCTACACATAGGACTATGCCCTCTAGAAATGAGCAAAAAAAGAGGAGATACTTCAGATTACAAGCCATTCCATATGTGATTGTTGATGGCGTCTTGTTCAAGAAGGACATCAAAGTGAGTTCTATTGAGGTGCACTGGAATAGGTCAAATGGAGAAGGTGTTGAGGAGTTTAATGATGGAGTGGAAAGATGGAATTTTTCTCTGTAGGTAAAATCTCTCAAAATAATGAAGGCAGGTTATTATTGGCCCATAGTGTTTACTGATCTACACATGGATCAAGAAGTTAAAAAGATGTGCATTCTTCATAAGAAAGGAAACGTTAGCAATAATTCCATTGCATCTGATTTTAGTTAATCATCCCTTGATATAGTGGGGATTGGAATTCATCAAGGTCATCAATCCAAATTCGAGCCAAGGTCACAAGTGGATTCTGATAGCAATGATGACTATTTCACCAAATGGGCTGAAGTGGTAGCACTCAAAGAAGTTAACGAGTCTAGCATACTAGACTTCCATGAAGGGATAGTTAATAGGTTTTTGAACCATCCACTATCATTTCATACAATGCATTGGCATTCCTAGGTTCGAAGATCACCGAGTGAGATGTTAGGAATGGATATACCTGAACACCTCTTTTCATGATTACCCAGGGTAATAGACAAACAGAGTCCACGAATAAGAATTTTTAAGAATTATTAGGACTTTGGATGAGAATCAAAGGACATGGCATATCAAGATAAAGTAATCCTTGTAGGCTGATACGATAACACCAAAGAGGTCGATAATTATCTCTCCCTAAAAAATAGTCTATGGGAAGGAAGCATCACTACCTATATCATTTGAGTTGCGAGCATTGGAACTCATGGAAAAACTAGAATTGTCTAAATTGGAGCCTATTGAAGCTAGATATGTAGAAATGATGAAATTGGAAGAAATCCGGCCTTAGTCAAGATGTCATTTGATAAGAAAGAATGAGAAAGGACCTTTCACGAAGTGGACCTAGTTCTAAATTGGGATGTTGATTGGATAAAACCAAGAAGACATTCCAAGTTTAATACCATTTGGAGTGGCCCCTACATAGTCACAGGATCTAAGAATAGAAATATCTTCCAACTATCTACTTTGATTGGAGAAGAACTTCTGATTTTGGTAAATGGGATTTATCTCAAACATTTCTATTGGAAAGGAAAGGTTTTACCCTTGTAAATATTAGCATAGGATTTTAATTCCTCTAATTATGTATGCACTTTTTCTTGTTGTAGTTTAGGTTTCATTTCGCTAATTGCTTCGGATTAGGTTTTCTACTTCCAATTTGTATCACTATGCAGTTAAGTGTGCCTCCATATGATTGTTGTAACAGGAAGAAGTTCATACTTATGGGAAATTGTTGCTAATTTCAAAGGAAAATAAATGCAGAGCAACTAAAATTAGGTTTCGAGATAGTCCATTTCAGGAATAGGTGAAGTTCTAGGTCAAGAAAATTTTCTACTCTCACAAATCTCATCTTCAAGATTTCCTTATTAAAATTCAAAGAGTCGAAATAGAGAAAGTTTAGGATCAAGAGGTTACGAGATTTCGAGAGAAAGTTTCATGTGCAAGATCAGTATCAAGATATCATTTATAACTCCATGCCCAATGGATACTTCAAGGAAACTAATCTTCCACCTAACAGAAGGTGATCCCGCAAGTTTCCTAATTGTTATCCAATTTTTCCCCAAGAAAATTAAACAAACATGAACTTATACATTGAGAAATCGAGGGATCATATGGCCATGGGAGCTTACATTTCTATTCTCGATGGTAGGGTTACAGGGAGCTCGACAATGGTGATGATGTCGAAGGAAATAAATTGAAGGAATCTCGAGTTTAGATAAGTGAAAATGAGGGGCCCAAATTTTGATAAAAACAAGGAAAAGAAAAGCAAAAGGTGTACAGATTCGAATCCGAAAGTCTGAAATTTCATATTTCGAGGTTCAGAGGTTTAGAGGTCTCGACAAAGTCGAGCAAAGTGAATAGTGCCAAATGAAGGAGGATCAAATGTCTGAAACAAAAGTATGAATTTCAGACTTCAAAGATTTAGAGGTTTCATGTGCCAATATGGATAAGATAACCCTAAAATCCTATAACCCTAACCCTCAAAACCTAAAATCTAAAACCCGAAACCCCAAAATTGAAAAAAACCAAAACCCCGAAATCTAGAAACTTGAAATTTTGAAACCCCTGAAACCTAAACCCCAAAAAAACGTAAAGGTCAAAAACCCCAGAGTCTCAATTTTGGACTTTAAGGTTTTAAGATGATTCCAAACCTCAACGCCCAAATAATAAAGTCAAATCTTGAAGTCCAAATTTAAGACTTCAGGGTTTCAGTAGTTTTAGAGGTTTCACGAGCTCAGAGCAATGAACCGTAATAACAATCTCCAAAGTGTAAAATCCTGAATTTCTAAATCTTGAAAGTATGAAATTTTAGATTTCAGAGGTTACGATGCATTTCAGAGTGTGAAGAAATAGATCCAACCACTCGCATTTATTATAAGACAACACCCTATTTTTTAGATGGCCATACTTTTTGACTTCAAACTTGGAATTGTACAAAATCATACTTTTTGGAAATCTCTCAGTGTCCTCTACACAACTACGTCTTGTTTTCTTAATTTTAGGTAGACTAAGTACTTCAAAATGAAGAAATACAGTTTGCCATTTAGAGCATGTTTCAAGTTTTCTCAGCTACCAATATGATGAGGTATGGACTTCCTTTTTTCTCCAACAAGGAAAAGTACATGGAGGCATGGGTTTTACAAAGTGACACCCATCATTGTTGCAGGTGATTTTAATGCATTTTTCTTGGTTGAAGCAAGAATTATAATTCCTCTCTCTCTCTCCCTTCTCTCATTCTTTCTATATATTATAAGTAAGGGCTCATTTCAAAAGTTTCGAGACACCGTATTGCCCCCTTCATCTTCTTGTTTGTAAGATATTTTTTTATGATTCTAAAGCTCCCTACTAGACATTGTAATGTAAAATATGTTCCTTTGGCCATAAATGTGATGTATTGTATATACTTTGAGAGAAATAAAATCAGATATGTGGATGTCTTAATCCCTCTTTATGATCTATTGAATCTTTCTCATATTTCATGGAATCCAAGGTTATTGTGTATTGTTGTGGTTTTCATTACAAGGTTTTAGAAGTGTTGTGTTTATTATACAGGTTTTTCAACATCCTTCTTGGTGCATCTTCTTCCCTTATAGTTGGTTTATTTATATGCATTTGGTCTATCTTTGTATCCTTGGAAATATTAGATTAGGGTTAGATCTCGCAACTCTCTGCACTTTGGAGTATCTCACATTAGGAGAGGAAAGCAAGTCGGCCTTCATCCGAAGAGATTTATTGATCGCAAAGTCCCATGCTTTGGGAAAAATTCCATGTTATGCAATCATACTGAAATTTTTAGTCTATTTATTTACAAACAATAACGGGTAGTGTGATTATGCATCAACATTTTCTATTAATTCTTGTTTAAAATGATGACTAACTTAATTCCGTTAATTCATCTTATTTAAAATTCCACCTAATTTAATCTAGGAATAATATTTCCCCAAGCTATTTTAATTCTTACAACCCATAACAACTTAACAATAATTCCCCTAAACATTTGAAATTTTAATAATTAACCCTTGTAAATCATTACCTAAGTTTCCCCTTTTACAATTATTTAATTTATCCTTATAATTCCAATGTCATTTATCTACTTAATAATCTAAGGCTAAAGTCTCAACTTATCCTAAACCATTAAGTGGCCCCATTCATCTAATACCCATACTTTAATTAAAATTACCCAACCCCATAAAAATCCACAACTTGTAATGTGTAGGGTTAATCCTCAACCCTTAGATTAAATGGATATGAACCCTTAGATTTAGGTATTTTCAAAAGAACCCTAAATATCCTTATGAAGTCTTTTTATTCTTTACTTTACCCTAAACTCATTCATTTGTTCATTCTTGATTTGCAAGTTGGAGGAGTGGAAGCCATGGAAACAAGGAGTGAAACCATGGGGAAATTTCTTTAGTTCTAGTTTGCAATAGGAGGAGACTTCCTCCATTTCATTCTTTACTTAGTTTAGTTTATTCTTAGGTTTGATAATGCAATGTTATACATTTACTTTGTTGTAGAGATTCCACCATGAATCTAGTTTTTTCTATTAAGTTATTCACATTTCTTGAGTTCATTATTTGGGGAAAACCCCATTTTGTTTGATCTAGGAGTAGAAAACTCTCTCACACACACATAAACACACACACACACACACACACACACACACACACACACACACACATGTTTATATATCCATTGTATGAATGGATCTACATTCTATTTTCAAAACTAGTCATTAAAGTATGTGGTTTGGTCTAAAATGCTTTTTTGAAAAGATGTTTTACGCACAGTGACCGTGTCACCACTCAACTAGTCGTAGGTTCTACTCTGAAACCGACGCCGAGGGCTTCCAAAGTGCAAGTTACCGCAAAATCCGACCCGTCTTTTTATAATCACACATAAATGTATATATTCTTCAATATATATATTCGTATGTGATTTTATAGTTTTCATATGAAATAATAGACTCTATTATACTATTTTATCAAAGAATAAGATTCATGCACTTTCAAGAAAGTTTATTTTATTACACTGCTTTGAAATTTTGAAGAGACCAATGCTAGGTTTTCTCTACCAACGCAGTTGGTCGACCGACATTAGTCACTCAGTGAAAAATATTTTATTTTAAAAAGAGATATACATAGTCATATACATTGATTAATACATACATTTATATATATATATATATATCAATACAAGTTCTTACTCAATGATTTAATACCGTAATATATAAGTTCAAAAGACTACTCACATTTTAATAAAATGAACTAAAGAGGTAATTTTTCTATTGTTACAAGGTATTAAATTTAACTACAATAATTATTTTCCAATTAAAATGCATTTTTCTATAACATAGAGACAGAATTTAACCTTTACTAGATGCAAGTGAATTTTCTTTTCACAATAAGAATAATACCCATTTCAAAAAATAAATAAACGAGTTTAACTTCTATATATTCTTCCAATATAAAAAAAAAAAAAAATTTACCAAATGAAAACACAAGAAACTTTGATTCCATTTCCATATTTGAAGGGAATAGATTTTCAATAAATACAACTATAAAAGGTTCTTTCTTTCACCCCTTTCCAATACAACATATCTTGATAATAAAATTTGTAAGAATATCTTTTAAAATAAAAGAGTATACAAGCCTTCCATTTAAGTAGAAATAACATTGAAAAATTTACAAAAATAACTATCTCTTTGTTTGATCTTCTTCAACACAACACTTTCCAAGGTGACAACTTGAGCTCCTTCATTTCTTCAATATCCAAACACAACAACAATAGAAAGGGAGTAGACAACACTCTCCACCATACCTATAATCCAATGAGAAGGAGAAGCCATCCTCCTCATTTTCCCCAAGCCCCAACAATGAAGCAATAAGAGGTATCAAGAAACCATGACAACTTTTACAATGCTTCAACAACAACCAATCTCATAAAAATTTCAGTACAAGTAAAATATAAAAATAGCAACAACATACAATTTTTTGAAGCACAAAGTATCAATATCCAATCCAAGAGAGAGAAGAAATATGGCGAATTAATTATTCCTCCCAATGGGTTAAGTGCCCACCTTAAAAGCCTCCAAAAACATCATTCACACAACCACAACCAAAATCTTATCCCTCCCTCAAACTCTTAACCCCGAATAAACATATCAAGATAAATAAGAAATATTTATTATTATCACAAGGTGAGGCACACAACAAAAATTACCTCCCAATGCATAACATAAAATCTTATCTCTAGGGCCTCAAATAATGATTCTTTTACAACCATTTTCACAACAAATAGAATTAAAAAATTCATGGGTGAAGTCCCTACCTTGCCATTAAAATAATATCCAATCCACAAGCATAAACTCCCATCTTTTCCATGTCTAATCCAAGCACAAAACAATCTCCCAAGATCCCTTCCATGTCTAATCCAAGCACAAAACAATCTCCCAAGATCCCAACAAGAACTCCAAAATAAGCTCCTCCAAAATGCAAGAGTGAAAATAAAAATTATAACCCCAAAAACTTCAAAACAACATACATAAATAGAAAGAGAGGAGAGCGTGGTGATATGGCTCCATGTAGGATGCCACATCACTTCTCCTCCACTCTAGTTCACATGGTCAAACACAAGGCCCAAAGCTCATAAATTGGTGGGTGATAATATGAGAAGTTCTCCTTCCACACACAAACCATTAACCATATTTCTAGGGAAAAAATTAAAAGCTCATGTAAGAAAGTGTAATAATTTCACCTTTTTACCTTCCAAAACACATATCAATACAATACATCAAATTTCATCAATAACATCAAAACAATAAAGCGCATATATACGTATCAATTCACATAATCACATAACACTATTGAATTATCATTAAAATCAAGAAATTCCATTGACTATTTACAATTTTAGTATATTTAAATTCTAAAATTTTGTAAGCAACAATGAGATCATAAGACTAGCTTGACAATCTATCAAATCCATAAGTCAAAGAATAAAACACATACTTCACTTATTCATTATTCACAATTAGAATTTTTCCCTATCCATTACAATTTACTAGCTATAACAATTCATATTTGTATAATGACTATTGAATTTCATATACGCTATCATATCTCATATCTACTGGATGCATTCAAAAAAATATCACCGATCCCTAATATCCTCATATCATTAACAAATCTAACATCTAATAGTTCTGAGGGTTAGTTCAATAATCATATTATAGTCATCGTAACACCATAAAATATTAACATTCATCATGTCTATCTATAAGCTACCAAGATATAACAATAAGTCCATGTCTCAATGAACAATAAGAAAAATCATAGGAAATTTTTTTTTTCAAGAGGAGTGGGCATTACGCTTATCTTTTTGTCTATGTTGGTCGATGATTTGCGTAAGTATCTGATGTGATGTTAAGTTTATCGATTTTTAGCTCATGTGGTGTTCTGTAGTGATCATTTAAAGTCAAAAACATTATTAAGATAATTTTACTATTGTATTTGTGTGCCAAATTTGTGGGCCTTATAATCGACACAACACCATATGAGTCTCATTCCAACATAATTAATAAAATAATCAACTACTATACATTTTTTTTATATAAGTTCGATCCTCCAACCAAGTGGAAGTTTGTTTTGCTTGAAAAGGATAGAACATTACGTACTAATAATCAGCACAAAAATATGAAATTTGGAAAGAAAGCAACCAGTAATTTGAAAACAAAGGAACAAATAATGATTCTAAAAATCCAATTTATTCCAAATGTTAAAATCTTTTGTGATAATACTTGTATAGAATGTAACGGCCAATTTCTTTCAACCACTAGTCGAAAAGTCCATATCCATTTTCCTAATTTTGCAATTTCCATAAGTTAACCTCATTCATCTAAACCTAAAATAAACATGGGTGGGATGATCTCCAAGTGATCCATTCAACATATTGAGATATAAATATTTGTGAATAAGCCTATGTAAAGTTCATTAATGTATCATAGATGTTGATGATTGAACTGTAATAATATATTTTAAAAAGCTTTAAAATTAAGACAAACTCTATTATGGATGTAGGACAAAGAACATTCGCATTTAAATCAAGCTGCATTCACTTTCCATAATGATGTTAGTGTGTGTCTTTAGGGGTTTAATGAGAAAAATATTTCTTTCGGACGCTTTAGAAAAAAATTTATCCTATTGTTTACAATAATTAAAAAGAAAGGAAGCGAAAATATTATTTATGCACATTGAACTCACCAAGTATAAATACAATATTCCTATAAGTTGAGAAGATAATACTCCTTGAGGAATAATAAAAAGCTTGTTATACAAGTAATAAAATGTAATCAATATATTACAAAAATCCTTACACATGGAACCAAACATATGATAACTTTGTAAAAAAATAAAAAGGATAGTTAGTTCTCCCATTATTGAGACAATTTTGAAATGTGAAATGTCTCTTTATCTGAAAGAATGTTACAGGTTTCAATTTTGATAGAATTTAGAAAGGAATAATCCTATATTCTTGGCATTTACACCCATCTAAAAGGTAAGGGATCCATGGATAGGTCATTACAGCTTATATTTAAATTCTCTGGAGGTAGGGAGGATATATCCATTGACATTATCAAGGTACATTTTTATGCATTTCCCCTAGGTAACCTCCTTACTTTTAATTGTTGAAGAATCACTTTGTGTGACTCAAACCTGGGTGACCCAATAGGACAATATAATTTTTCCTACACTGTAACCAAGATTATTAATGTATAATCTAAGATAGAACTATATCCATATATTACCATATGCACATTTTTGTTAAATCATTGCCACAATGACTTTTAACATAGACCTATAATAAGATAGAAACTTTGTGGTGAATACAATAGAGTTAACTTTAAGGCAATGACACAGTAGAAATAAAATAGAGATTCCTAAACTTTGATGATCTCTATGATAGTGATGATCAACTGTTGAAACATACAATCACAAGATTCTTACTAATTTCAAGTTTTTTAACCAATATAACACAAAGTTGTGTATTAAGGAAATTGATGCAACTTAATAGGAATTCCTAAAATATTCATCTCTGAACAAAACACAATGTATTGGAGGCAAGATAGTGAAGGAAGCAATCAACTAAGCTAGATAAGTTCTTTAGTTAAATGCAATACTTCCTGAAGGGTGTATCTAAGTCATCAAAATTCATGAATAGAAGAATATGATCACAATAGATCAATAATGCCATGAATGTCTTGAATGATTGATAATGATTGATGAAAATATAATAACATGTCACAGAAAAAATGATCCAACAGTTAGGCCTAAACTAATCCAACTACCAATCAAATAAAGGTTCATCAATCAAATAAATGGATCCTAATTTTTTTCTATTTACTATACATATCATGATCATACAAATTTTTCAAGAGGCTTGTGTTGATGTTCAAATAATATTGGAAATGGATCATATGCAGGATACTAAAAAATAACAATTTATCAGGGGAAGTGTCATTGCAGTTAGCCAATTGTTTCAACCTTGCTACATTGTGAGGATTCTTTAAGTTATCTTTTGTTGATCTCTTTGTGCCCTTTTAAAGATATGAGATATTATTCAGAATATATTTCTTCATATAGAAAAAGGAAAAATATACAATTATCGATTATCCCAAATGAAGGATATCAAGAATAAGATATGATTTGGAAACAAATACAAGTTATATAAACAATAATATAAATAGATGTACTAGATAATGCAAAGCTAACAATTCCTTGAATAAATTGATTTTTTTCAAATAGGTAGATCATACTTATGTTCAAAAGATCATTGCAAGATTAGGGGAAATAAATCTATTACAAAATCACAAGTGGACAATCCATTAGACAACCAAAGAACATTAAATGCAATTGTTTCCTACACACATTATATTCATTCCAAAAGTTGTTTTTTGATCTCACGGACAAGATCAATGGGAAATGGGTGATAGATATTTTCTATAGATAGTCATATAGGCTTGGTCCAACCTTCTCAAAACCTGTTTGAAGCAATTGAATCCGTCCATAAAAAATATTAAAGAAACTCTGCAGACCTAAAAAAATCTGATGATCGTGGAGTTAAAAGATCAAAAAACAATAGCATTTTCAAGGTGCTTTATGCCAATAGAAGATTTGATGATATAGAGGAAATATATATAAAGATATAAAATAATCACGATATAAGTGTGGTTCCTAAGCCAACAAAAAAATTAATTGATTTTTAATTAGCTGATTTTTTATTAAAGATATCTAATATCCATCGTAATAAAATTGATTCTATCAAATTAAGTTTTTAATTTGAACCTAATTTTTAGTCTAATTTCCAATAACAAGAACTATTCAGCTTAATTAGCTTAATTTCCAATAGCTATTCAACTGATCTGACATCTAACCAACACCTAACTTCCCCTCAAATTGCCAATAACAAAAAAATCTTCGACAAATCCGACATCTACATAAACAAAAGAAATAGTACAAATTGAAATTTCAGGAGGCTAATTTTTCCTCTAATTTTCATAACTGTATTAACCATTCTTAAAATTCTCATTTCAAATTAACATACAGAACCATAGCTTATTACAAATTACCTATTATTCAAGCCATATATTCTCCAAACCAAGTATTACAATATGCCTACTCTCCAAACCTATAATCTATAATGCAAAACATAAAATCCTCGAACCTAATTTTACAAAATGTTTATTCTACACACCCTAACCTAAAGCATCATGGTTTCAAATTGTGTATAGAGAATTTCGACTAAAAAAAGCATGGTGATTTATCTCGGCCATAAAACAATTATACGCATTCATCCAAAACACTTAACAAAATTAACCCAGAAAAATACCAATAGATCTTGTTTTACTTTAACCTATAAAACCCTAGACTGTTAAAAGGACATCTATTCCCCAACCCATGAGTTCTCCAAAGGATTTAATTCAATTAAATACCTCGACCAAATGAACCTCGAGGAATAAATCGTGTATATTTTCTGATTTAAACAAAACAAAACAAATCATATAATGGATTCACTAACCTTTTCAAAGTAAAGGAAACCAATCCTAAAGCTCTGATTTTATTCAATTATGTGATAAAAACAACAAAATTTCATCAAATCATTACAAAAACAGAGAACAGACAGTTAGACTTAGCCTTCACTTTCATAATACACTTAAGTCGCATACAAAATTTAAAATAAAGAACATGAAACAAGGAATATATCCCTAAATTTATAAGTAATTGCATTAAATATGGACATTAAAAAAGCTTGAAAAATAAAGACATGACACACACTTTTACTTGTAGAATCACACAACATAGGACTCAAACGAGAAAATAAAGCAAAACATAAACTACTACTTCAAAAGCTCTCAAAAATAGGACTCAAACAAAAGGAAAGTAGTTATTAAACCTAGTTTTTATAAGAAGAAAGGAAGAGGACATAAAAATAAGCAAAAACTAAATAAAATGAAAGGGGAAAGAATCTATCACAAAATATCTATTTTTCTGGTAAGATACAATATTCAAAAAAAAAATCAAGGAAACAATAACATTCACAATTAGTTGTAATTGTATACGAGAAAATTTCCCACATACAATTTGTAAAAGATACATCATTTACTTTTACTAAAAGGATAGATACAAGTCAATATGTTTACCACTTTTCAAAGACACTCTAGAGACATGGAAAATGGTTTTGAGTTGATCGTGGTGAAAAAGCAAAATAATTCTAAGCTACAAATTGCAAAGTGAGGGACACTCGAGTGTATACTTGAAAACAATATACCCCACATACACCATGCGATTGATAATAGCGGAAAAAGATAAAAATAGAAACACCTGCTAAAAACAATTTAAAAAGTAAAAATCAAAATACTTTTAAATTTAAACACGAATAAAACATAAAAAACTCGTCAAATTTAGGCCAAGGGAATGAATGACCGCCTACTCTTTACCATGGGGAACAACTTTTGGCATATCTAATTATAAAAATAAGAATTATATTAATTTTTAAATAACAAGCTTACCATCGTGTACAAACTCGTTCTATATTGAGCATGCATAACAAGTATCACATATATAATTTTTTAGATGAGTTATGTCACACCCATTTATAATTTCTAGTTTCAATGTATAACTCATTTGATGGTACTAAAATTCTTGGAATCTTTAGAAAAAAAGACTTTAATGTAAAATATTAGTTATTTCTTTTTTCCCAAAAGTCTTTCATGAGATGAGAGTGCTGGTACTAATGGAAATTAATAATTTTCTACCATTTAGTGTTATCAAAAATTCTTCCCTTATATGTTTTATATAAAATTACAAAATGTTTTATCTAAAATATGGTTGGAAGGGATCACACTCTTCTAAATAGATGTTATGGGATACACAATAATTAGCGGGATGTAAAAGTTTGTTACATGTGAACTATGCTTATCTAATTAACTTCCAATAATAATCCTTCGAAATCAAAATAATTCATTTTTATATGTAATAATTGATGAATGATAAATAGTTGTAAAAATGCATGAGGCAGAGAGAAATTTAGCTATACGGGCATAAAAGAGATGTTTTTGATGTGCATGATGATGAAGATGTATATTAGAAACTTGAATTGTATGGTATTGGGAACCTTGATAGTTTAGATCTAATAAATTTTTTGTTCTTTGTTTATTTAAAAATGACCTTAGATTTATACTTGTCTTACTCAAATAACTTTGGGATGATCTATAATCACCTGCAACAAAGTGGAAACCCTAAAAGCGTGCATAACCATTAATAAGAAAATTAACAAACCTAATGTAGAAAAATATATGTGTGGTTGACGTTTGAATACCCTACATGGTCAAATTCCTATTTTCCAAACAAATTAGGTGTTGCACCACATTCCTAGTTATGGAATCAAGCCTCGTGTAGTTCTCCTATATTTTTGTAGAAGTGTAAATAGATAACCATCCCCATATGGGTTCCCACATGTCTCTTACCACTAATATAGTAGGATAGTTATATATTATAGAATGTACCTAGTGTGGTAGTAATGTACCTCAACTATGTGACCTAATCCTTTATTATTTGAAACCCTTGAAAATTTCGTAGATTGAGCTTACTCTTGCTAACACATGACTCTATAACCTTTAGATGCTTCGAAATGGGTGAAAATGAACTATTTGAGCTAATAGATTTCATAAGATTTAGGAACCACTTTAGTTATTTTGGAATGATATTTGTGATGAGAGATTTGACGAACTCGTATGGAGAGTTATAAAGTGATATTAACTTTCTTATATAGTCTTCCATAGTTAAAAAATTATAAGAAGGCCAACTCTATGAAGATAAAAGAGAAAAATTAGACATTGTAATTCAAAACATAATTGGTGAAATTTAGAATTGAGGACCATATAATTCGGATGATAATGAACCCACATTTCCTTATATTTGTATGGTTTTGGACATAGAGGAAGAATAAATAAATAGAAAGTTTGAACATAAATAATAATTTTTGTAAGGTATTATTCCTATAATTGACGATAAAGCATAGTGTAATGACAAGAAATTAATGGGAAATCTAGATAGATGAGCTAGTTGGATTATGAGTATGATCATTTGTCTTATAAGGGTAACATGATCAAAATCGACATTACATGAGGTTATGTTACTAAATTTCAGTTTCTACATTTCTCTTTTAATTACGTAATTTAAAATTACATGATTAATCGAAAATTGTAGAGTATGCACAAATACTTTATTTTCATACTAGAAATTTTTACTTTGATGTGTTTGTGTTCACATGATCAACGATGTAACTTTCACTAACGTGTGCTATCATTTTATAAAGATTTAACCTGAAATTTAACTTAAAATAAAGATAATGCATAACATTCATTTTTTCAAAAGTGAAAAAATAAACTAATGGAAGGAATACACATATTCATTTGATAGAGGGAGGATCTCCTCTCCATACCATTCCTTGGAGACTTGGAGCCACTATGAATATTTCAATCGATTGGGGTGATTGTTCCCAAATGTTGTGGCATGTAGGAGAACCTAGAGTGTTAAGTATACCCTAGAATAGAGATAATGAAGGGAGGATAAAAGGTGTGCCAAGTTTTTGATCTTTATAGAGAGGAAGTTATACAATTATAATATCTTAGTTTCTTTAAAACCTTTCTCCTTTGGGAATCTTATAAGAGAGTATAGAATATCATTCTCTAAAAAACTTAGAAAATTTTATGTTTTCAAGTAATCCCATGGACCACACTATTATAGATGGATCTAGGCACAATTTCCTTGAAAATTGAATAAATTTAAACCTTAAAATGAATGGAGGATGTGATATATCCCATACGATGTTATGCTAGTAGAAATGATTACGTACATTGTAAAAATATAATGGGATAGATAAGGGAACCCATTCCCACAAACCATGTTCCTATAGCTAAATTATGAGTAGTGTAATTAATAAGAAATCCACTACTCATACCTCTATTTCATGTTCTTTACTATCTCATAGTATTTTAAATTATTTAAAATATTGTAAATAAATGATAAAATTTTCTACAATTGAAAAATTAAAATAATGCCCCCTTGTCAATAGAGAACATGCATCATTATAAAGACTATACCACAATATTGAACATACTATAAGGTTCTAACCTTTGTTTTGTTCTATGAAATTTGAGTATATATGATATTTAATAAATATGGCGGTGTTTGTTAGAACTTTCAGATTATCTATTATAATGATAAATAACAAAAACTTAGAATAAAATGGGTTTTAACGATACCTTGCACCGAGAGTACAATGTTGATATGAATGGATGTGTAAAACACATGAGGATCCTTCTTCATGTTACTAGGAAAACTTACACGCAAGTATAAATAAACTAGATAGATATTAGATAGATATTTGGCAAGTTATCTAGTAAATGCCGATAAAGCAAGAACTATTGAGCTTCCTCGAAGGGTGACAACTAATTTTATAATTAAGTGATAATGATGATAAAATTATAACTGAAAATATAATGAATGATTAAAATCCCATGCAGATGGAGAGATCATGTTCCGCATGATAGATAACCCAAGTAAGGGCTACAACAATCTCAAACTTCTACAAATAGTAAAACTAAGACTTTTTGGCATCGTCCCTTTCGTTTTGAATTATTTTTAGTTTTCTTATTATCCTTAGATTTCATGTGTCAAGGAGATGGAAAAAGGATATGTTCATGTGCGATGTCGAATTTCTCCCAAACAAAGGGTTACCCATTCGAGGATCGAGATATGCTCGTAATTGGATGTGATTCACCTAGAATTGTAATCTACTGGGAGACATATTTTGAAAATAAGATGATTATACAAAAAAAGTGAAAAAAATTAGTCAAGGCATGTAGATGTAATTACAATGATCAATTGACAATAAGCATAGACAACTCAAGGGAATCCTGGTAATTACTGTTAAAAAATAAATTATTTTATACAATGCATATTGGATGTAAAATGATTAATTAAAAGGTAAAATTTGGCTAACAAATGATGTTTAAATGAATTCATAATGCATATGACATAAGATACTTACTTTTGACTTTGTAAATAAAATCACAAAGCTAAGGAAGCCTTACACATATTTGTGGATGTTCCAAAGGATAAATTAATTTGATGAAAGTGTTTGGATGCTCGTAGTGGAGTCATCTTGGTATTAAATGTAATAAAGATTCGCTAAGGATGGCTGAAAAGTCATTTCATAGAGGTTTTGTGATCTATTTATAATCGTTGACAATTCTATTAGAATCATTGGCGATCCAGAAATGTTGGAAGACCCACATGGAAGTGGTTTTAGAAACTTCCAAATAATGTTTCTTAATTTTTTAATTGTAAATGGTTGGGGAATTTTTTGGAGGTTAAGAGGTTGGGTGGTAAGGATAAAAATGGGTTTAGATAGGTTAAGGTTGGCTACGGAGGTTTATGATATGTAAATAGGTCTTACGGTGGGCTAAAATATGATTTTACAGGGAGTGGAGTGATGGTTTATGGTAATGAGATAGTTATAGGAATTTTTGAATGAACTTGTGAGGGGTGCGAGTTAAGAAAAGGTGCCTAAATTTTCCCATTTTTGTCAAGTGGTTCTCAATGGACAAGCCACTAGTCAAAATCTAGTGAAATAGTAAAATTTGTATTTAATAGGTGGTCCCCTCTCAAACCGGTGGTTATTTCAAAAAGTGTAATGATCCCGAGTTGAAAAATATTTTCTAATGAGATAAGTTTTTAAGATAGTGTTTTTAGATTTAAGATGCCCCAAGAATAGGCATGAAAATAAATTACCACAAATGTGGACTTACACAAACAAAGACTCAAGCGATAAGGGAACTAAAGGGTTGAACCTACGAAATATGACTAATAGGAAGTAGCTACAAGAAAATATCTTGAAGGTTTATGGTATCCATGATGTATAGATAAACATAGGTTTAAAATAAAGGATGTTGCACAAAGGTGGGATTATGCGGTCATGAAGTCAAGTGATAGGGAACCAATGGTCTCCCGTCCTATAGATATATGATTTAACGATGATAGGGAAATTTTTTTCTAAATGGCTACAAAATCTGAAATGGATTTTATAAAGACAATATTGATAGAGATAGATCGATTCCTTGATTTCGTAGAGGTCTCGGTGCAATAAAATGTAAAGCACGTATTGAAATGTTGAATTTTATAAAGGAATGAAGAAAAATTGGTGATTTGTCAAGGATCCGAGGCCATTTAATAATATTTAGGAGAAAAAGGATTGGAATCGCCAATGATATGCATGAAATGGTAGTGATTAGTCCAATCTTTGGTGATTAGGTTGGTGGAGAATTTTTCGATATAAAATGAAGTTTGAATGATCTTTTGCTACACTCTAATTTTAGAAATCGGGAACCCAATAAAACCATAATTTCGAGTTTCCACAATTTCAAGTTAGATGGAGGAATCTTGAGGTATTTAGAGGCAATGGAGGCGAGACACATGTTGAGGTAATTAGTGTACTTATAACCTTTTTTTTATAAAAATTATAATCAATAAAAAAGTACTAGTTATTTCTTATGAAATTGATAGTGATTTATGTTACCCTTGAGATTTTAATGAGGTCGGAAATGATTTATCAAGATTCACTAGAGATTATAAAGATTTTGTGATTTTATTGATTTTTGATCAATTGTTGGTGGATTGAGATTTATTGTTTTTCGTTTTTATTGGATGCGCCTCGGGAGATATTGACCACATGGGAAAGAGTCCCAAATGTATTTGATGATGTCAAGTTTTATTTTTGTTAATGATTATGCTCATTTGGATTTGGTAGGATGCGTCATTATAGGCATATCCATATCGACATTGGTTTACTACTGTCACTATTAGAGAGATAGGACCATGTGATAGGCATGTTTTGGTGGTAGACTTGAGAGATAATGGTAATTTCCAAAGATGTGGACTCGATATTACGCTTAACATTACAGGTGAGAAACTTTAATTGATTTATTAGGCAAATAGAGGGGTGGTGATGCAAAATTTCTATGGTGAGGATGGATGGAGGATATTTAGTCTATACCTCAATGGATTTTCCATATGGGGCCATATATAGTGATGATGAGGAGAGTAGAGCATTAGTGACTACAATAATGATGAGGATTAGTTGTTACACCTTACATGATTCAGCTATAGGTTGGTTCTCATTTATATTTATAGGGTTAGTGGTGCATATCTTGGTTAACATGAAAGTGTTTTCTTGGGCCCCAAATTTTTGGTAGAGGTGTACAGTGAGTTATGGTCCTAGATCACAAGACATAAGTTTGGAAATGATGTATCATTTTTCTTAGAGTTTTAGGTGTATGAGCATGTTACTATTTCTCAATCAAAAGGAGTACCTTTGGATCTATGGGTGAATTTATTATATCTGGTGGGATTTATGAGATGGCAATCATATTTTTTGGTGATAGGTCATGTCTTAGGTGAGGATAACTACATGTAGATTCTTTTCAGTTTAAAGGAGGAGGATGTAATTGGGAGGCCTTCTATAGGTTCCCGAGTATTTTCAGGGAGTGGAGGATGAGTTGAAGGAATAACAAAAAGATATAAGGGTGTGGGATCTAAGGGAGGATTAATGGGGTATGGTCAAATTTGGTTGTGTTTGATGATAGTTTTGATTGATGTAGGATGTGCTTGAGGTAGTAGTGGCCCATAAACATGATGATGAAAACACTTATGTGGCATTATTAGATGTTCGTGAGATAGTGAATATGGTAGAAGAGGAGGGGGTGGTGGGACATGATGATTTTATGGTTATAGATGTTTACGATGTATGGTGTGACAAGGGAAAATTCATGGTTTTGATAGGTGGTTGTACCTTTAGGACACTAGTAGTGGTAGTGAGAGTAGAGAGACGATGGTGATGGAGATTAGGATGATAGATTGGTAGTATTAGAGCTAAGTATAGAGTTTTAGAGGCCGTGAAGGAATTATTGTTTGTTGAGCGGGCTACTTTAATTTTTGAAAGAGATGGGATAAGAAAACATTTCAACTGCTATGCATGTGAAGCTCACACCGAATAGAGATGACAAAGATAGATACCGACAACAGAGAGAGAGGCCTTACGAAAGGCCTTCAAGATGACATGTCTATTTATTCAAGGAGTTGAGCTACATGTTAGTCATCCTCGAGACTAGCATCAAATGGGACCTCCTAGTATTGTCGGCATGGTCTACTTCCACGCTCCGTGTGATAAGCTACGAGTGATATGCTGAAATAGTGGGAAGGATAATTCATGATGAGCATCGTTATATATTATTCTTATTCTTAATTTAGGTGACTAAATCAGGTAGTATTTGGAGTGTGGGTTATCCATGGTGAGGTCTAGAGGGAGGACTAGATAGAAGTTCATATGGACCTTAGGGGACAAGTGTAGGATGGAGTGTTTGTTAATAGAACATTTAGTTTACTCTTAGTTTTTTTTGTCGATATTTTTTCTATAAATGATGCTCACCTGGAATCCCTTTTTCATGATATATATAAATTGTTTATACACCTAGATTTTTTAGACCCTTTATGATTTACATAAATACGATACATATGATGTTTTCCTTTGAGTTATGTTATTTGTTTTTAATTTTAGACGTGATGGACATATATGAGGTTTATGATGTTTTAATCACTAAGTTTTATTATGTTATGATACGTTATGGAAATATTATAAATATATGATTTATATTATAGATCCATCTTATTACGAGATGATTTTGATAATTTTACAAATGGTAATCTAGTTTTATTATTTAGGAACTTATGTAGTGGATATTCATTTGTTGTGGAATGTTTTTATTTTCATTGATTTAGACACATATATTATATAATGGTAAACTAATTTAAATGTATAATACTGAACATATAGAATTATAGTAGATGTTAACAAATGAACCATAATTATTAGTCATACTAGGAACATGGATAAACATGAGAAAGTCGAGTCTTATCCTCTTTTTGACATGGGAATATTTTTGTGTGTAGCAAGTACAAAGAAATGGGTTCTTCCTGATGGTTCCCATGGTCTTTCGCTAACGTTATTATGATTGAAAAAACCAATATATGTGGGAAGAAACTTTTTGATATGAGGACTAATCAATGTGGGAAGTACTTATTGTTTGTTTAATTTGATATTCATCCTTCAAGGGAGTGGTCTACGATTTTATTAATTATTTTGATTTGATAGTCATCCTTAAAGGTAGTCCACTACAATTTTATTTGACATGTTTTACTTTTTATGGTGTTCCTTCGAGGGATTGGTCTATATTTTAATTATATCCATTCCATATAGATTTTTATTTTGTCTTAAGGGAAACCCTAGGGTGACCAAATACAAAGGGGTAATATAAGCATGCAAGCTACACTTATGTCCATGTCATATCATTAAATAAAATAAGATGTTTGGATGATGTGAATAATGATTCAAGGAATCCCTACCCATAATCGTGGAAAATGTCCATGGGGAATATGCTATGGGTAGAGTTATGGTGCCCATATTTAACATGTTGTTAGTTATAATGACGAGAAAGATCACATGATTCTAAATCATTACGATATATAGGATGTGTCGGTTGATGTATGGAGATAATATTTTGACTAAGATTTCATGAGTTTATAGGTTAACAGAAGAATGAATACAATTGCAGTGTATTAAGAGGATCCTTTTAAAGTTTACCTTCAAAGGAAGGTAAACAATTAGCCCCATACCCATAATTATGAGTAATAATATATGGCCTAAGCCAGTTTGGATAAAAATTTCGTTAGTTACTATTTTCCACGTTAGTGACATGTTAGTTTTCTTTGAGAACAAATCACCAATATTAAATTCACATTGTTTAAAATGTTTTTATCGCTCAATTGATTGATTCTTGATCTATTTTAATGTGTTCAAGGTATTTTAAAATATGTTCATCTAAGAATTAATTTTGTTCTAATTTTTACTGATTATAATCGTCATCTTGGAGGAGATCATTAAGGTAAATGAATAGAGACAAGATTTGGACTTCGAGAGGAAGGAAAAATTCAGTGTTACACACTAAAGAGAAGGGTATAGTGCTCATGGATGTGTGAAATATGGTTCGATATTCCGACAATGAAAATGGGATTTGGAGATTCCAATCTATACCATCCAAAGTCAATAATTTTTATGAGGGAATTTTTGAATGTTTTCTTAGAGGCTTTTGTCGATTTGTTTTCTTATGGATAGTATGGAGATGAAAATCTAATCTTGATGTTATAGGTGTTAGAAAATTTTTGAACATTTTTGTTTTTGAATGATTTTTTGTTATCTATGATGGTTATATGAGGAATATTAAAGCGAAAGATAGTGTGATGATGGGTGAAGTTGATTATTTTATTTTATTTAGTGGAGATGAGGGGATTACTTGTAACAAGTTTGTAAAATATTGAGGTTTTGTAATAATAGATTATGTTATTGTGATAAGAGAGGGTTCATAAGGTCATGAGGTCAAGTCTCAATTCGAGAAGGGTTAAATATCCCAATTTGGTTGAAGATCGGACTAGGAACATGTGTGAGGTTGGCATGTTGTTGACATTTTAATCATTTAGGGACATAGTCCCAATTCTCTTGTTAAGCGTAGGACAATAGTAGCCAATTCAAAGGATGCATTTGGGGACAACTAAACCTTTGCAGTGTCCACCGCATATGTTGTCATGGAATTATTTGATAACTAAATGAACCTTTGAGGTCTCTCCATAGTAGAGGAGGAGGTTGTCAAGTCCTCTTTTGTAAAGCGTAACACTTAGTATGATGTAGTGAGATGCACATTGTTGAAAGGATTTTTTTATTCTAGATAGCTCCGAGGGTATTTTTGTGGTGGAAATATAGTCATATTTTTTGTATACGATGTGTCTTATGACATGTTCTCTATATGATTGATGGTTTAAAGATCAATGTTGACGTAATATGGTTGATCAAGTTTGAGTACAACGAAAAATGATTCGGAATTGTCGAGTGATAGAGGAATGAGAGACGTCGGAGAAACCATTTCGTATTCAAATTTTTTAGATGAGTGAGGAGTGGTTGGAATTTCATAAAGGTAAAAAATTGTAAGAGATCGTTAATGATGGTTTTCTATTTTGAAAATATATTTTTTTCTTTAGTAGATTCCTTTGAATTAAGTGAGGAAAGCTTGTGAGTCACCAAAGATGTCCAATATCATGTACACCTAGAAAGGTAATAGTCGGAGCCACATAATTAGGGATTCACATTCTACCATGTTTTTAGTGCATTTGAATTTAATTTTTAAAGACATCAGATTAGTGGTGTCATAAGTTGGTATTATCACTATTCTGAACCTCCCCGTACAAAAATTTTGATGTCTACAAAAATGTCTTTTTATAGGGGTGTTGTATTGATCAATAATTTTGCTTGATTCATTAGTAAAATTTTCACGGGGTAATTGATTAGATGGAAGGGTAGCTTTAGTAAGATGATCAACTATGACACGGTCTTGAATGGATTTTTTATAGATTAATTCAAGTTCATATTCATTCATGAGCATGAGCCATCTAGTGATGTGATCATTGTGATAAGGTTTAGAATGCATGATTTTTAGTGGATTGAAATTTGTGACAATGTAGGTTTTGTGATTGAGAAGGTAGTGACGAAGTTTAGAAGTTGTGAAGTACAAGGAACAACACAACCTTTCAACTTTTGAATAGTGAGTTTCATACTCATGAAGTGCATGAATAATGTAATAGAATACCTATTCTTTACCTTATTTATCAAGATTCATGCGTGGCTCCAAAGGTGTGGTCAATTGTGATATAAATAGATATAAAGGCTCCCCTTCATGTGGAGGTGTTAACATGGGTGGTGATAGGAGGTATTAGTTGAGGGAATCAAATGCATTTTTACAATGATCATCCCACTTAAATTGGACGTATTTTTTAAAATATGATGTAAGGGTTAACATGGATCTAATAACTTTGAGAAGAAATGACATGATAGATTAAAGTTTTCCTTAAAAGATTCAAATTTTTAGAGATTAGACAATGGAGAAATTTTGATGATGGATGTGACTTTAAAAGGATCAAATTAAATTCCCTTAATGACACAATCAATCTCCTTTGAGAACTCCTAATATGTACTTAGCGGTATTAAGATGAATGATGAACTATAGAAGATGCATAAATATCATGTCGAGAACAACTAGATAGTCTCTTTGGTGTTTTTATTTACCTTAAAGATCATCAACTTAGTCCTCCATGGTTTTTTGGATGATAGGAATATGTAGGTGATAGCAAAGTGATAAGTAGCTCCAAATTTTTTTAGGGTGAAGGGCATTATTCTATAGCAGAAGGTTCTACATGAGGTGATAAAAAGATATTATTTTGATCTTCGGGTTTATTAAAATTTGGTTGTAACCATAGGAAATATCCATAGGAGATAACATTTCATGATCTATTATTAAATTGATTTAACTAGTCTATATTGGGAAGAGGAAAATCATAATACATAGTGGTTAAACATCATGTCAATAATTCATCTAATTCAAGAGATTCAACAAATTAAACTACTCAAAATGAGCATCTTTTCAACATGCCTTAAAATGGTTTATAAATGTAATTTTTTTACCAAATTCTATTAAATGGATTTACCACTTATCATACCACGTGCTCTAAACCTCATATCATTATTTTTAGTGTCATTTCGACTTCCATGATGGTCACAATCAATGAGACTTCACTTTCCACTTACCTTTCACCAACTTTTCCTTTATCCATCTCCATTAACTCTCCATTCAAATATTAATTTTTTTCCTTTTTACCCTTCATTAACCTCCTTTAACCATGCACCTGTTTACATACTAAATAACTCTTATATCAATAATAAAATTGATGTAAAAGGATCAAATTTCAATCTTACACTATCTTCCTAAAATTTGTAATTTTGTGTTCTCAAGACCTAATATCCTAGTCAAATCATGTTTGGAGGCTTCTATAAAATAAAACATTAATATAATAAACTTCTTTAGACACCCTTTAAGGCTAATAATATGTGGTTCAAAACTTTGGATCTAACTCACTAGCCTCTTCTTTGAAATCCACATTCTTCTTTCTTAGCTCACAACTTTCCTAAGAACCCTTCTCCTACAAATTGTTAGGTATATCTTAACATACTTACGTTTATAAAACACAATCTAGACCCATTTGGGTAAAATTTAAAGCCTTAAATCTTTGGGTTAAATTTCAATAATGGACTCAAATTCTACATTTCACTTTCTTATGAAACTAACCTCTTTAATTAGGTTTGGGGTTATGTGCACTATGCTCACCACTAGACTATCATAAAAATAATTAATTTCAACAATTATTAAATTTATTTCAAAATCATGTACTACTCTCACCCACATTTATTTCTACCAAATACCAAGTCATAATTCAATGTGTAAGGAATTCAAAACACTTACCCTAGTGAAGTCCATTATCTTTATCCTGAGAAGGTAAGAAATCTTGTAACTTTCTTTGAATTGAAATTATAAACCCCAAATTTGGTCTCCAATTCTATTTTAACCCTTCTAAAATATTGATTTAAAATTAATTCATTAACATGATGATATAACCACTAAACAAAAAAACCCTTTGTGTTATACACGTATAAAACATGGTTTTAGTGTCTCATAAGCTATATCATGAAGCATCTATGACTCATATTGAATAGAAATATGATCTTTATATTTTTTTACTCATGGAAACCATTATTATGCACATCTACCTTCTCAAATAGTATTATAACACATTTAATTTGTAAAAGGAATAAAAAAGTTCTATCAACCAGTGATCACAGGTTTGACCATATTTAAGAAGTTATTCAATCATAAAAGGGAAGATAGAATCATATTGAACCTCTATACCCATCAATCACGTCCTATACATGATTTTACATATAAACTGATTATCAACCTCATAAAGAATACTTACTAAATCCCTTACAAATCTATCAAGAACCCATTTCCTTATAAGAACATGATATTATCTTCCACACAAGATTGAAAAACATAAGTTCTTCACATATTGCTGGTAATGAAATGATCCTATTCTAGCCACACCTTGAATATCTCATAGATACACTACATAAACATTCATGCAACTCAAACTTGGAATCATTCATAGTTCAAAAAAGGTATTCATCAAAAATGAGTTCTTTACATATATATTTCATCATTATTTTTTATATAAAATGGCTTCCCTTCTCCTCTAACCATAAAATGTGTCTATTCCATTCATTCTTCTACCTTTCATAGAAGGTTTTCCTCCCCTCCTCTTCAACTAAATCTTATAATTATAACTCATCACCTTCTATCACTTTTCCATAACCATTTTAACCTAGATAATTACCTTCGTATATACTTTTTCACACTCAAAGAGATTCATTACAACATTTTTCTCCTAAGACTCATACACACACCTCAGGACTTGCTCTAGGGATTTTTATAACTTTTCTAGTTATCATTCACTCACCTTGATCCACCTATACTCTTTTTGGTGAGAAATTTTTTAAGGAGAAAATTGATGGGTTTCTTGCCAATGCTCTAGGAAGCTAGATCCTCTCTGATCGGGTGGTGCAAATCCACTTATGATAGGGGTGAAAATGAAAGTGTTAGCATACGTTGAATAATCTATATTTTTAGGAGTGTATATTTTGTTCTATCCCTTTATCTTCTCCTTCTAGGTGTATTCCATTATTCTCTCCTTCTATTTTGTAACCTCTCCATCCATTTAGGGGAGTCTTGTTCAATTCCATACCTATAAATAATGTACATGAGTTCTATGTTTAATAGAATAATATGAGATAAACTATCTCTATTCTTTCTCCTCCATTTTTGCCTCACAGCTTTGGTAGCGAGCTTTCTTGATCTCTCGATCATGTGCGTGAAAGAAGAATATTAATCTTTCTTCTCCCTGAAAGGCATCTTGGTGTGAGTTGACGGTGGAAGGAGGATACAAAGTGGCACATGTAGTGTGTGTGGAGAAGAAATTTGTGCAAGAAAAGATAAATTTCTACCAACTATCTATGTGAAGAGGTAGAACGGCACGAGGAGAAGAAACTTGGAGAAACTACAAATACCACACCAAATTTCAAGTGTAGACAACATGATTGAGAGTGCCAATAACATGGTCACCACATTAAAAGCCGAATATCAACTCTCCACCAGAGAAGCTCCCGAGAGCTCTGGGTTCTAATTTGCTTTCTTGGAAGGAGCTTGAAATCTTTGTGCAATCTTGCATTGGACAAGCTAGTTCGAGAAGGACTTCTTGAATACTTTCTTTTGACATCACCGCTAAGAAAAGTGAGTATGGGAAGAATTAGAAGCTAGATTCGATGCCGACTGAGATGACGAAGAATAATTCCCTACAAAGCATCGCCATCTCACAACACGTGAATATCACGAGCATCTACGAGCAAGTAATTCTCGTCAGTGAGTCAAAATTGTAATAACTTTTCAAATAAATAAATTTTTTTATTACAATGTCTACTCCGAAGTTACTTCTATTTGATGCTTAGTTGCTCAAAGGGTCCAATTTTGCAGCCTGGAAGACAAAAATGAAGACAATCCTTCAGTTTGAAGGATTATGGGGAATTGTCACAAGGTCTGTGCCCGCTCCCATAGCCCTCGATGAACTAATAAAATATGAAATGGCTAGTGCTAAAGCCTTGATGCTGATAATGCTCGAGATTAGTGGCGATGTGTAACCACATGTTTGGAATACAGAGAAACCCAAGGAGGCTCAGGGAAAATTTGGCAATCATTTATGAAGCCAAAATCGATGAAGATATTTCATCTTCATCAAATTCTTCACACCCTCTCTATGGGGTCGATGAGAAAGTGGAGGAATTCTTGCGTCGCGTGGATCGAGTTGAGATCGAGTTATTAGCACTCGATGAAATGGTGGATGATAAAATTCTCATCGCAATCACCTTGAGAGCACTCCTTCTCAATTCGAGTGTTTGTTACAACATTGAATGTGTCTAAACAAACACCGACATTCGAAGAGCTTGTGAATTTGCTTGAGTATGAAGAGGCCATCACTTCATCGCATGAGGAGTCTCAGACAAAGCCTTGTTCTCAAAGCCTTACCATGGCCGGAGAAGAATCGAAAGGTCCCCGATAGAATCCAAATCTAGCACAACACAAACAACAACAAAAAGATCAAAAGTCAAAAATATGGTGTCACATTTGTAGAACCAATACTCACGACACTGATCACTACGGCATAATAGCTTGAAACAGGGGTCTTCAAGCCATACAAGCACATTCGGGTGTAAAGATTTTCAAAATTCCAAACGATGTCCCTCTTTGGAGAAAATCACAAGGGAAATATCATATCCCAACAAGAAGATGATGACTCATGAGGACACATCGAAAGGATCCCATTGTAGTAAAAATCTTGTACTCATCTCTCAAACTTCTCACCATGAAGAAATTCTAGTTGATATACTCTAGTGCAAGCAAGCATATGTCAGGTGACAAGAAGCTATTTGATTCACTACACGAAGAGCCAACTGGAGATCAAGTTTGGATAGCGGATGAAAAAGAGTACATTGTGGAAGGAATATGGAATGTCACCATTCCTATGGGACCACAAAATGTACACTTACAAAGGTACTATATGTTCCGAGCTTGACTAGCAACCTCTTATCAGTTACTCAGCTCTTGAATCATCACCTTAGGGTAGAATTTCTTGTTTAAAATGGCATTAAATCATGCTTAATCTCTGAAAAGGTACGGTTCTTGCTAAATCTTTTGTAAAAGATAAGTTATTTGCTTTAGATACTATTTCATCTTCTGCAGTAGCTTTATCTACTTCAACAATAGAATCAACTGCCTTATGGCATTTTAGATATGGACACTTGTCGGTCAGTTCATTGCACCAGATGAGTTCAAAAGCAATGGTCCGTGGACTACCCAAATTGTCCAGTTCCTTGCCTATTTTCCCTAGCTATCTTGCAGGAAAACAACATAGAGATCCATTTCAAGCGAGCACCTTCCATGCCAAGAAGTTTCTGGAGGTAGTTCATACCGATCTGAATGGCCCATTACCTACTTCATTTTTAGGATACAAGTACTTCCAGCTATTTGTGGATGACCACTCTCACAAGATGTGGGTGTATTTCCTAAAGAAGAAAAGTGAGGCTCTTCAACACTTACAAAACTTCTATCATCGTGTTGTCAAAGAGTCCAGACAACCACTTCTTCTACTCCACTCAGATCGAGGGGGAATTCACATCAAAGAGGTTCTTGGCCTTCCTGAACCAACATGGCATTAAGCAGCACCTGATTGCTCTCCCTACACACCCCAACAAAATGGCATTGTTGAGCATCGTAATCACACAGTGATGGAGATGGCTCGCTGCATGCTATCAACTGCAAAGCTAGGAGAATGCTATTGGGCTGAAGCAGTACAAATGGCTGTATATCTTCTCAATAGGGCACGAAAAGATTCTACAGAACAAAATGCTAGAAGAGGTATGGAGTGGTAGAAATCCATCAATTTCTCATTTGCGAGTATTTGGTTGCACAGCATACATGCATGTCCCATCTCAGAAGAGAAAGAAGGTAGAGCCAAAAACACTCTCGTGTATCCTTCTTGGTTACATTACTACCTCGAAGGCATACCGTCTCATGGATCCCGACACAAAGAAATTATACAAGAGTTGGGATGTGGTTTATGACAAGTCATCCTTTGAATCAATAAGTATAAACGAAGATCCACTTCCAAACACATCTCACCGATTAGTCCTCGAATCGATGATGAGCCAAAGGAGACTACTAAGAGAAAATAAATGCTACCAGGAGAACTATTTGTTGGTCTTGGAGAACTAGAGAATGTGACTCCACATCAATCCTCATGGAAATGACATAGTTCTTCTCAAAAGTAGCCAAGTTTTCATCCGAAGTGGGTACAAAGCACTATCAAAGACTCACATTTGCAAAAACTCCTAGATACATCATCCGAGAGTCAAAACAAGGAGTCAAACAAGAAATGAGGTAAAATTTTCACTCATGAGTTCATTGATGAATAGCTCCGAGCCAGATAATGTTTGTGAAGCACTCAATCAAACTCAGTGGAAGGAAGCCATGGGTAAAGAATATGACTCACTCATGAAAAATCAGACATGGGAACTTGTTGATCTGCCTACAAGAAAGAAACCCATAGGCTACAAATGGGTTTTCAAGACAAAATATAAGGCAGATGGATCCATTGACAAACATAAAGCATGAATTGTAGAAAAGGATATGCTCATAAAGAAGGCATCGACTATGAATAAACCTTTGCACCCACTGCAACGATGAAGACCATCAAAGTAGTTTGCGCACTTATTGCAACATAGAAAGGATGGAGACTTTAGCATATGGACGTCAAGAGTGCTTTCCTAAATGGTGATCTAAAAGAAGAAGTATACATGACCCAACCTAAAGGATTTGTTGATGAAAAACAGCCTAAGAAGGTATGTCATCTCATCAAATCACTTTACGGACTGAAACAAGCTCCAAGGGCATGGTATATCAAGATCAGCAATCACCTTTTGACAACATGGGTTCACTCATAGCCCCTCAGATTCGAATTTGTATATAAAGAAGGTAGGTAAAGAAATTGTCATTCTCAGTTGTTTATGTAGATGATCTTGTGATCACTGGTAGTTCAGAAGATCAGTGATATTGTAAAGAATGATCTCAAAAGAACCTTCGACATGACAGATTTGGGGCTACTACATTACTATCTTGGCTTGGAGATATGGAAAAGGAGCATCACATTTTGACTCCCAGCACAAAGTAGTCCAAGACACTCCTAGGAAAAGTATAGAATGTCTGACTATAAACCTATATCAACTCCCATGGAAAAAGGCTTGCAACTTTCAAGATTCCAGGACTCACCTCGTAGATACTACTCTCTATAGGCAAATTTGTTAGAGGGCTCATCTATTTGACATATACTAGACCGATCTTTGCTTATGCTTTATCAGCTATCTTTCTTGGTTCATGCAGAGCCAAAGAAATGTCAATAGAATGCAACAAAGCATGTTTTGAGATATGTCTGAGGAACAACTAATTATGGTATGGAATATAAGAAGAATGATCAATTATTCTTACAGGGATACATCGACTCGGACCATGTTGGATCTGTTGATGATAAGAAGTCAACTACAGGATACATATTTCATCTCAGATCTGGACCTATCTTGTGGATAAGCAAGAAGTAGAATGTTGTTTCTATCTCATCCATAGAGGCAGAATATCATGCCGTATGAGGAGCTATGTGTGAATTGATATGGATACGTCGCATTTTGGATGACTTGGGAATTCTTGAAAAACAGTCACCTATTCTCTATTGCGATAATCGAGTGTGTTGAAGCTCGTGCAAAATCCAGTCTTTCATGAACAAACAAAGCATATTGAAATTGACTGCCATTTCATTCGAGAGCACATCTTGAACCATCAAATTCAGCTCCGTACTTACCCTATGAAGCAAAGTTTCGACATTCTCACTAAATCCCTTGGCAAAGTGAAATTTGAATTTTTCAGGGGTCACATTTGCAAGAATAATGTAATAAGGGGGGGAATGTTAGCATACGTTGAATAATCTATATTTTTAGGAGTGTATATTTTGTTCTATCCCTTTATCTTCTCCTTCTAGGTGTATTCCATTATTCTCTCCTTCTATTTTGTAACCTCTCCATCCATTTAGGGGAGTCTTGTTCAATTCCATACCTATAAATAATGTACGTGAGTTCTATGTTTAATAGAATAATATGAGATAATCTATCTCTATTCTTTCTCCTCCATTTCTGCCTCACAAAGGTTATGATTGAGGTGGAATTTTTTTGAGGTGGGATATATTTGTGGTAGGGAAAACCCATCGAGGGATAGGATGAGAATCAAGATAAGTGCTAGTGATTGTACTTATGTTAATGGGTGGTACATATGTAGGGATGGGAATCATTAAATTCTAAATTATGGATACAAGTTATTGTGATGTGATGGTTTATGTGATGGGTATGATAATAGACCCTATAGGGTGAGGTAAATGGGTAGATAATGTGAGACTCATTGTAGAATCCAAAGTGATAGAAAAGTTGTGGGAATCCTGCAAAATTGATTGAGGATAAAAAGATCATAGGTGTGTATTTACTAACCAAAGGTTGTGTAGTAATGGTATGGTTTTATGTACCTAATGACTAACTAAAGATGTGAAAGGAGTAGGAATTTGTTGGATATTTGTATTTTGTGATGATATTGTGTTACGTTCAAAAATGATATGGGGATATGATCAATTGTCAATGGATATACCTAAGTCATCATAGGTAGGTTAAGGGGAAATTTTTCAATAACTGGTTGATAGTTGGGATAAAAAATTATAATATAATCATAAGTGACGCTAGTGATAGGTCAATGTTCTTCTATACTATGAAAATATAGGTGAATTCATTTTATAGTTAGGTAAATACTAAGTGAAATTAGATTGGAATCTAAAAGTTATCCTAAGATAGGGTTAAAAATTTGAAAGAACTCCTTAGGGTTAAGGAAAGGAGCATATCAAGATACAAATTGAGTGTTGGGTGAATGCATAGGTTCAAGATTTGTCTGCAGGGTTGTTGTAGTGGATCAAACGTGTTTGGAATCTTATGAATATGGGAAATAATTGATTATGATGATTGTTGGAGTGAATATAGCATATGTGAGAGGTTTTGAAGGTGAGAGGATGTAGTCCCATCAAAATCAAGGACTTATAAAAAAATCAATGAACATAGAAGGAAATTTGGTTATCTAAAATAAAGTAACATACACAAAAATAAATACATGATTATCTTGACTCATTACAATAATCAAAAATTAAAATATGGTTAGCAAAGGTAGTACGGAAGAGGCTAGCTAAGGCGGGTTTTAGGTAAGTTTAAAGATGAAGTAAAGATGAAATATTGGTGTCTGTATGAAGTGTGGTGTTAGGGTTCCCCCTCACATCACGGTTCTTTATTGATAATGAAGTTGAGTTCTTAGCCAATATTCCTCCAACCAATTGGCTTATACTCCACCAAAACACCAATTTGGCTATTCCTGTTAGTGAATAAATATAAGGAGGTCTTCCAATAAAGAATTATTTGGATGCAAGTTTACTTTAAGATGTGGTTTGGTTGTGTGTGAGGAAATATTGTGAATGTAATATTTTAACACCTAATTAGTCTATGTGAACAATCAAAAATGGAAGTTCATTTTAAAATCCAAAAGTTAGTGTTTATTTAGATGAAGACATATCAAACAAATTGTAACGCTAAAAGAAAGTGAAAGAAATGAGAAATATCCATGTTCTATTTAGCTCTTTGATTTTTTTATTATTAATTTATGCATTTTTACAAGAAGTGATAACACGAAACTCTAAGATAAAAATTTAAATGATTTCATGAGAGACAAAAGATATGAAATTTAGTGAAAAAGGTACTTTTGTAAAATATAGTGTTCCAAAATGTTTGTGGTGATTTTTGGTTAATCTATTATAGTGAGAAACACTAAAAAACAAAAGACATCATGTTTTAATGATACTTTATATTTACAAGAGTCTTCATTACATTTTGATATAAGCCATGGAAATAGATATAAATACACCAAAGTCATGAGAAATTTGTGAAGAGATATAAAGTTAACCACGAAGGGATAAGCGAAGAAACCATGATAAACTAGGGTTCACTTATAAAAGGAAAAATCTTTCAAACACTGAAAGAAGACATAAGCAATAGGATATGTTTGTCACAGACTAGAAGAATTTTCCAAGAAAGGAAAAAAAAGAGTGATACATGGAGGAATCCGCTGAAGCATGTGTAAATCTGCATAACATAGGAACAAGTTGTGGAAGCTGATATCAAGCCACAAAATAAAATAAAAATCACTCCAGTATGAGGTAGAATCCAGTAGAGGCATGAGTCAAAAGAAGTGTCTTTTGAAACATATTGTATTTTGTATATTTATTGTAACTAATGTATTGTATAATTATGCATCTGGAAAGAAATATATCTAGATGCCATTTCTAGATTATGTATGAACAAGAGAGCTAAGTGAGATAAAATGAGAATAATATATATCTACTAGAATGATGTAATACATTTTGATGAATAAATAAAGATTAGAGTTTTGGGATGAAATATCTGGCATGTTATTATTTACATTTATGTTCTTAGGGTAGTGGTGGTGTATTTCCCACATACATCCTTAACAAATATCGATTATTCCTAAGCATCTCAATACTGTAAGGGTTTTTGGTCAACACCTACACCGAAAATGTAATGTGAGGAAGAATTGATGTGAGCATCCTTCTTCCTGTGAATGGTAAAAACTTCAAGAAAAGATGGGAAAAACTTCAAGAAAAGATAGGAAAACAATATACAAAGTAGATAGATATTTGACAATTTTCTTGGTAAAGGCTGATCCAAGGAACTAATCAGATTCTTCAAAGGGTGTTAAATTATTTTAGAATTAAGTGATAATGATGATAAAGTTATAATTGGCAATATAAATAATGATTAGAATTCCATGGGGATGGAGAGATCTTATTCCGCATGATAGGAGACCCTAGCGAGGGCTACAACAATCTCAAAATCCTAGAAATTGTCAAACCAAAATTGTTCTAGTGACATCCCATTCTTCATGAATGATTTGATCTTCCATGTCTCGATTTAAGGTGTAAAGGAGATGGTGCAAAGGATAAGTTCATGCATGATTTTAAACTACTCCCAAACAATGGATTGCCACATGATGGGAAGATCGTAGATGCTAGAGGTAATGGGATGTGATTCACATGGAAATATCATCCAAAGGGGGACACATCTTAAAAATAATCCAATTAGATAGAAACAAAGTGATACAATGATTGAAATCATCCATATGTAATTAAAACAACAAAATGATAGTAATCATTGGCTATTAAAGGGAATCGACGTCGATTAAAAAAACATTAGGAATTACTATTGAAGATAAATTATTTAATAGAATGTAGATTAAAGGTTAAACGATAAAGAAATAGGTTGGATTTTAATAACTGTTCCATGATATTTAATTGAGTTTATAATGAAGATAATACAAGATACTTACTTTTGACTATGTAAACAAGTATAGAAAACTTATGAACCCTTATAAGGAATTATCGATGCTCCAAAGGCTGAATGGACATATTGAAAGTGTTTGGATTTTGATAGTGATGTCCTATTCTCAAACACAATAGAGCTTCACCAAGGATGTTCAAGGATTAATTTTAGAGAGGTTTTGTGATTTACTTATAATTGTTGGTAATTTTATTAAATCGTTGGCAATATGGAAATACATGGAAACCAACTAGGAAGTAGTTTTACAAACTTCCAAATGAGGTTTCTTGAGTTTCTTTTGAATGTAAATGGTTGGGGATGTTTTTGGGAGGTTAAAGAGGTTTGGTGGTAAGGATAAAAATTGGTTTAGATATGTTAAGGTTGATTAGGAGGTTTATGATAGATAAATAAGTCTTAAGGTTAGGTGGAATATATTTGTATGGGGGTTGGAATAATGATGTCGGTTAATGAGATGGTTTTAGATATTTTAGAATGAGGGTGTGAGGGGGGTAACAAGGAAATAGGTGTCTACTAAAATATGTAACAATGTGTTTCTAATTTTTGTAATGTGTCCATAGATGAAGAATAAATGTGTACGCTTGTATAATAAATTTGATAATACTTAACACATAAAAGGATACAAGCTTGTGCTGAATGGTGGCAACCATTGATAATTTGTACATAGAAATGGCCTTGTACATGGTATATACCATACCATGGAGAAATAAAAATATGCAGGCACAAAAAACAAGATTATATGTGTAAATATATAAAGATAATCGAGAAAATATTCAACAATATAATGATTCTTAGAAACTACGTGGTATCAAAACTGATAGTAAATATATTAGAATAATTAGTGGAGTATAAAAAAATAATGTTACAAATGATAATATGATATTGGTAAAATAAATTAATTGAAAACACGTTAGAAGGCATATAGTGTTTTCCCGAAGTTTTGAATAATCAAAATTTAAGTTCTTTTGTAAATATTACATTCATGTGTTCCTCTAATTGACTATCTCAAACCATTTCAAAACATCATTTTTGTTCGTTCCCTTCCAAAACCATGTCATTATTCTTGTTATGCTTTTTACATCATCATATTCCTATTGTCGGCATATGCTCATTCCTCGATCTCTATTTCTTGCTTCCCTCATAAGTTTATTCTAATACATAAATCAATAATTTTTATTTAAATATTAATTAATTAATAAAATATATTAATTTAATTGATATAATTGTTAATTAATTAACATTATGTAACTAATTGACTATTAGTTAAAATTATTTAATTTATTGTCACTAATTAATGTTATTAATTGTATTGATTAAATTTAACATTTTTTATTAAAATCAAGAATGTTAACCTTATTAATAATGTTAATTAATTATTTTATTTTATTATATTTATAAATGAAATAGAGTGAAGTGGAAGTTCACTTCCACTTCACCATACTCCTCTTATCACACATATGATGATTAAAACATCCCCACAAGAAACTCATGCATAAAATGTATCCCAAAATCTCCACGAGGATGTTTATCAAAATCCAAAATTGGTGAATTGAAAAATTAAACCCTTTCCCCATTTCCAACATTGACTCTCCCACTCCATGTAATTGATATAAATGGTTAAAATAGGAATTACATGTGGCTGATGGGTGACATGTGAAAGAACATGATTTACAATATAAAACAAAAATATATTCATTTCATTGATCTAATATTTGTTATGCTTGAATGAAGAAATTAGAAGCTTATTAGCAAAATTTTTGGTGACAAGTAATGAATAGTTGTGAAGAACTCCTAATTGGATCATAATATAAAAGACATATAAGGGGAACTTAAAATTTTGGCCAAGTAATCCTCGAGTTGTAGGACTATGTCAACAAGTTGTAGAGGTAAAACAAAATTCAAAAGTACACTAAATTGCTAAGTTATTTTTAGCTAGCACAACTAAATTTATAATAACTTATTTATTAATTATATTGACCCAATTCTATTATATTTAGTTTCATTGTTATTATAATAATAATAATAAAGTTGAAAATGAAAACAAAGGGGTCATGGGATTATTTAGCCCAATCAAATGAATCCCATGCCCAACCACTTTCGCTCCTAGAGAAAAAATAACCAACTTGACCATTAATTTCCCTATAAAATTCCTAAGGCTCCAATATTAAAATAAATTTCCTAAATTTCCTAAAACATTCCCACCAATAGCTAATTTTTTAGGATTTATTTGAGTCCCTAGGGTCATATGTGCCCTAAAGAAGCCCTAAATACCCTAATAAGAAAATTATGTTTTCTTTTCAAATTTACTTAATCTATTGTGTTTATTTTCTAGCTGAGTTTGAATGGCTTCCAACAACACCCATTGCAACAAACCCTAATATTTGGTGGGAAGAACTGTGTTGTCTTCTCAAGAGCTATGGGAACATGGTGAAGGATACTATATAGTGGTATGGTAGACCACGATACATTAAATACACTTACAAATGCCCAAAATAATACTTTAAAAATAAAATAGATGAAAGGATGCTAAGGCTTTTGAAATATTCATAATATTATCATAGATTCATTTTTCCCAAGAAGAGAAGAAGCTATAAATTCCAAACAAGCTTGGGATACCTTGCAAACTTATCATCAAAGAAATGAAAATATGAAGGTAGTCATATTGCATATGTTGAGGAGATATTTTAAGTCCCTTCTCATGAAAGAATCCTGATAAATAAATGATTTTTTCATGTAACAACCACTTTCCAAACACCATAACTATGGGAATTTTTTTGTTTCCCAATTTAAACATATGCCTTCAATGATTTAAATGTATAAACTAACATTTAAATCCAACATCAAATAATTACAATTCTTCAGATAATAAATCAATTAAGCATGTGCATGTTCATGGGTCAATTAGATCCTTCTCGATCCCCCATAATTAATCTTTTGAGTCAGTATACTAAGTATACTTGTTAGTGCCCTTCTCAACTTGATTTTACAAGTGTATGTTCAAAGTGTCTACCTTTTGAGGCCTTAATTGAATCCCATAGAGCATCTCACAATTTTGTTAGAACTAGATGAACATGACAAATGTCTTGATTTGACATACAATACTTTTACCACACTTTATGATTCATGCATTGGATGATTTTTTCTAAACTACACATTGTCTCTGAAACATGTCCCATCACCATTTTACTTATTTCCATTATCATAATTAAATATTTTTTTAATCTAATCAAATTTAGGTCGCACACACAATATCAAACATGTGCATCCAATAAGACAAGCATTTCTGTGCCAACTTAGGTTTCCTATATGAGAGAAAGAGTTCACGTAATGAATTACACTATCACGAGATCAATTTCTTCCATGTAGGAAATGTAAGTTATTATAGAGGAACAAGAAAAAATTGGATAAAAACCTCTACATCATAGAATAAGTCCATTCATGTTAATTATGACCTATGTAATAAATGAAACTCGAGGGACAACTTAGGATAAGTGTTTTGTGCGAAGGTATTCAATGAATGACTGTGTCTCTCGTGAGAACATCACACTACAACAACTATATAAAGTTATCATGCTGAGTACCATGCATTAGGTTTTTCATACTATTCACCTCATTGAATTAGTTTTATGAAACATTTATATTCTATAATGTAATAATATTCATCACATTAATTATTTGATCCTAAGGTCCATAACTTAGTTTTGATTAATCAATCATAATCAATTTCCTTAATTTTTTTATGTAATATCATTAAGCATTTAAGTTAATTAGGGTAATAAGTTTCATTAATTACACAAACTTATTTATTTATAGTATGATAATGTCGAATGTGAAAATTGGTTATGTACAAAGTATAAAACTCTTCATTGGAGGTAAAATACATTTATACCCCTAGAATTTACTTACTTAGGGCTAGCTATTACACCCTACAACTGCATATAATACATTTTTTCATGTCCATAATGATTATATAATATCAAATCATTAATCAAAAATATCATTCATCGTAGTCCCATAATACAATCTATGAAATAACAATCACAATTATTTAATTTAGTATATTGTCTCTTTATATAATTTTTATAGCATTAGTGTTATTCATTATATTAAAGGTATCGCACAAATGATATTGTTTTCACATAGTGTAGGAAGTTGATGGACAAATATAGGGTCATCCGTGGATGTCATATTGCAAAAAACAATAAAATCTCAACTTGTAGGGATTATTAGCTATACACGCACTCTAAATTAGAAAAATTTATATAAATATGAATCGTAGCATTTGGAATCTAGTTTCTAAAATACTAATTTTTGTAAAAAACAGGACAAGTTTAGCTATATTAAACACTTAAAATTATATGACTTAGTTTTTTTTTTTTTTTTTTTTTAAAAAACTTATAAGATTATAGTCCGTTTGCCCGCATTTTGGATGACCAAATCTTGTTATTTTTTTTTCCTTTGGTGAAACGTTAGATGTAGTTGTCTATCTTGGGATGGATTTTATTTTGTATTTTTTTTAGCAATATTTTTTTTTATGATTTTTTCCGTGAAAGTGGTATGAAAATATTTAGAAAATGGAGCGCTTTCCGTTTGCCCACCATAACTATATCAAAAAATATCGAAATCAATTTTTTTTTTAACGTGTATAGAATTTGTCCACGCTTGGGATGGTATAAGTTTTATCATATTTTGATAAGCGAAACAAAAGTTACAGTCTTAAACGTAGACATGAACATTCACGGAAAAAATGTCTTAAAGACCTATTGTTAGTAAGAAATTATAAAATGATATTTATCTTATTCTATTCACTTTAAAAACAATATTTCTACGAAGCTAAGAGTCTCCCCTACGCGATGGCACCATTTTTGTGAAATGTTTTCAGTTTTTTAGCATGGTTCAAGTCTTTGGAAGAAGCGATTTGAGGTTTTTGACCTTTTACACTTCATAATGACCTTCCATAGCTTTGGTTGGGGAAAAACAAAGATTTTCCGAGGCTTAGGTTTGTGAGATAGATCCATCACGATTTTTTAACAATACCGAGTGTGCTTTATAAACCGTGCGCACGGTTTATAAAGTGCTCATGGTTCATAAAGCGCGCTCGCGGTTTAGAAATCATATTTACACACATCCCAATGTCTGAATTACCATGTGATTTTTACTCTCTGACCTTACCGTACGAATTACTGTGAAATTCTATCTTTTTCTACACGTTTTCTTATCATCCTAGGAAGCAAAACATCATGGGAGACAAAAATGAAGTCAAAAAAAGAATAAGTCATTAAGTAAAAAAACACCAAACGAATTAGAGGCCAACAAAATTCAAAATGCTGAGCGAATGCGGAAACTTCATGAATCTAGAAGAGGTTCATCTTCAATCCCAACTATTGTAAGCAATGAAGAACTAGGTAATGTTTCTACTGTCAATGTTGAAGTTGAATTAAATACTCGTGATGAAGAAGTTTTTACTGTCAATGTTGAAGAAGAATTAAATACTCATGATGTAGCAAATGTTGAAATTGAAGGAGACAATGAAAATGTGAATAAGGAAATTCATGTTGAAACTGTAGACAAACAAAATTTGACAAAAACACCTCCAAGGATTTTACGTAAGAAACCTAATTTTTATTGAAATTGATGAAAACATTTTGAAACCAATGTCGACAAAAACTTTCTAAAACGACAAATCGAAGAAAAAAGCCACTAAATTTGGGATAATCATTTTGAAATTTTAAATGATTCCCAAAGATGTCGAGTTGTTGGTTAGTTTGATGAAATTGATTAAAATGAGACCTACATTAAACACCTTAGGATTGACAACATCTAACATACGTGGTCAAACCTCTACATTGTTGAAAACCTTCATGATGCATATCACCTTTGTTGGTGTCGAGAGACGCACTAGGGATAGTAATATTGTGCAACGTGTACTTGCTTTACTAGTGTTGTAAGTGAATCAATAAAAAAACAACGTTTGATTACGCAAACAAGTCGAATGTTGCAAGTTAATCGAAAAACTCTAATGAAAGCAATTGAAAGACGTAATATCCTTGATCACTCAATAATGTCGATTTTTGGGCATTTTCACGCTAGAGCACCACGTAAGGACAAAAATAATTACGATGCTTTATAAGAGAAGTTGTTATTAAATTTTGGCATGATAACACTAGAGTTTCACCTAATACAAGAGATGTTATAAAACGGAGAGTTGGTTCTACTAATCGTGAACCACATCCAAAGCATTTCTTAGATATGACTCAAACTCAATTTTTTCGTAAGTTTGAACAAGAGAATCTGAAATTAAAATTAGTCAACGTTTTTTTGAAATGTTGAAACCATTCTATGTGAAAATCAACCATGCTCGCACCACTTGTTGTTGTAGGCAACATGTTGAATTTGTGATGCATTATGCTAAATTTTTACGTATTCATTCTAATTTTCATTCTGAAACTATGTTATCTGAATGTGGTGTTCAAGTTCCACCAATATCTTCTAGGGATTTCATTCCTACTATATTTTGTGAAAAAGAAGTTGGACAATTTTTTTATAGTCAAGATTGTTTAGATGGAAGTTGTAGTACATGCGGTGGATTACCTAAATTGGAAAGTTACATCCATGAGAAATTGAAGGTACAATAGGACATAATTTAGTTGAATTTGATAAATATAAATCAGTTGCATACCAGTTGAAAGATGGAAAAGAGTCGAAACGGTGTGAGCTAGTTATAGAACAAATGCCCATTTTTCAATTTATGAGAAAATTTAAGGATGAAATTGTTTATGAGTATGCGAGGCATACACATAGAGCTCGATGGTTGGATGAACAATTCAAGCTATGCAAAGACACATTTCCTATTGGTACTATTGTTTTAGTGGTCGATTTTGTAGAGAATTACACATTGCAACCACAAATGGAGGTTCAATCGCAATATTACAACTCAGTACAAGTTGCCATTTTTGTGCATATAGCATTTCTACATTCTCCTGATAGTACAGAGAATGATCAAAATTTTTAGAGAGTACCACTTTTATATCAGTGATGATCATACTCATTCTACTGAATTTGTGCAAGGGTGTTTCCAGTTATTTTATGGAAACTTGTCTGATAGGGACATCCACTTCAAACAACATTATATATGGTTGGATAATTACACGTCTCGAGTTTAAGAATGCACGAATGTTTTATTGGATGAGCGAATGCACGTCAAGATGGGTGTGCAACATATTTGGAGTTTCACTGAAATTTGGACATGGAGAAAATGAGAGCATGACGGTGTAGGGGCATGTGTGAAAAGAGCTCTTGCAAGAGAAGAGTTGAAGTACAAAGATGGTGCTAAATTAAAAGATGCAAAGAGCATAGTGGAATGGTGTACTGACAACATGGCCCAAGGTTCTCAAGAAAATTCCACAGTTCGTAGATATTTTTGGTTGATAGAGGAAAAACATATTGCTAACTATGAGGATTGTATGACACTCACTGGGTCCAGTGATATGCACTCATTTTGTAGCTCAGATGCTACTTCATGGGCCGTATGGACAAGAAAGTTGACATGTTTTTGTGCATCTTGTATCGAATTTGTCACTGTTGAGTGTGATTCACAAGAATGGGTGGAAGGATGGATTTGTAGGCCTCTAACTCCGCTTCCTAGTTATCAACCTCCACAAGCATTACAACTTGTTTCTGCAGATGAAGTTACAACATCCAAGGACTTTGTGAAATTTTGATTTTGGTGCGACAAGGTATTTATGGTTATTTATTTAATTTTTGTATTGAGTTATGTCCATTGAAATTTTAATATGTAATTTAAATTTGAGTTGTTCACCTTGGTTATTTTTTTGTAGGACATGTGTTTGCAGTAATTGCGACAGAAGACAATGAAGAAGGAACAAACTATTTCTTATGTCATTGCATCGAGGAAAGAAAGAAGTTGACTTCTCCTATTATAGATGGCGAAGAGATTGAGTATCCTACAGGGTCAGTGGTAGTTACTGGAACTTGGCTTTGACGGTATCCATTAAAAAACTCCTCTATTTGGGTGTTTGAAGACTTTGAGACACACAGGAAAATACTCTTATATTCACATCTAGTTCTAGCGACAAATATTCATCTGTATAGATATCGAGGAAGGCCTAATAACAAGATTCTTTGGAAGGTTCGAAGTCGAGATCATGAAGCAATCTTGTCTACTATTGAGTAGATCCGATCCTGATGGTTCATTGGAATGAATTTACAATGCTCATGTCAGTATATATTTAATTTCTTTTCAATATATATATATATATATATTTTTTATATATTTAAAGATCTAGATTTAAGTTTGAATATATTTTATTTTAAATTTGTGTATTTTGTGTACATGTATATAGATAGTATATGGTTTTGATTTGAAACTTAAATTTCTTTGACTAACAATTTTATGTTTAGGTTAGTGGTGCCGAGAAAAGCTTCCACCTTCACGTGGTTGCACTTTGTTAGTAGAGAATTTTAAATTCTAAAGGCTAAGAGAAGCTTTCAATTTTAAATTCTCGAAATTTTGAAAAGTCTAAAATATTGAAGATTTCATTGTTTGAAAAAGTTGTAAATTTTGAAAAAGTCAAGTAAATTTTGAAAATATTGTAAATTTTGAAAATTTAAATGTAAATTTTAAAAAAAACTCCTCTAGGTGCCAAAGTCCGAGTAGTCACCGTCGAAGTTGAGCGATATTTTGGTCTCGGGCTCTTAAGGGACTACGCCCGAGCGAAGTAGCCGGAAGCAACGACCCTTTCACGCACAAACACCACCTCCTCTAGCATTCACCTAGCCACCGGACATGCCGGCGATCGTTTCGGTGCCACGACCCACCGTTTGCAAAATATAGCGTTTGACAACCTTACACTCCTCTAACTACACTATTTCATGCATTTTCAAACAATAGGACAGCGAAAGCACCGAAATGAGAAGAAAAAAATTTAGAGAGGCTATTGTAGAGGGTCCATATGCCGAGGTTCGAGATCGACGAGGCCTCTCTGGGTGCCATGAGTCTTAGTAGTCACCCGTCGAAGTTGAGCGATATTTTGGTCTCACGGCTCTTAAGGGACTACGCCGAACGAAGTAGCCGGAAGCAGCGACCCTTTCACGCACCAAAAACCACCTCCTCTAGCATTCACCTGCCACCGGATGTGTTGGCGCGCGTAGTCGGTTGGTGCCATGACCCACCGTTTGCAAAATATAGCGTTTGACAACCTTACACGGCTCCATTACACTATTTCACATGCGTTTGCAAATAGGAGGACAGCGAGAGCACCAAAATGAGAAGGAAAAAAGCGAGAGAGGCTATTGTAGAGGTCCGTATGCACGAGGTTCCAGATTAGACAAGGCCTCTCTAGGTGCCACGGAGTCTGAGTAGTCACCTGTCGAAGTTGAATGATATTTTGGTCTCAGGGCTCTTAAGGGACTACGCCCGAACAAAGTAGCCGGAAGCAATGACCCTTTCGCACACCAAAACACCACCTCCTCTAGCATTCACCTGGCCACCTAGATGTGCCAGCGTAGTCGGTTCAGTGCCACGACCCACCGTTTGTAAAATATAGCGTTTGTGCAACCTTACATGGCTCCAGCTGCCTTTATTTCACGCGTTTGCAAACAGTAGGACAGCGAGAGCACCAAATGAGAAGGAAAAAACTAAGAGAGGCTATTGTAGAGGGTCCATACACTAAGGTTTTGGATCAGACGAGACCTCTCTAGGTGCCATGGAGTCCGAGTAGTCACCGTCAAAGTTGAACGATATTTTGGTCTCAGGGCTCTTAAGGGACTACGCCCGAGCAAGTAGCCGGAAGCAACGACCCTTTCGCACTAAAAACACCACCTCCTCTAACATTCACCTAGCCACCCGATGTGTCAATGGTGTAGTAGGTTCGGTGCCATGACCCACCGTTTGCAAAATATAGCGTTTGACAACCTTACACTAGCTCAAATTGCGCTTTATTTCACGCGTTTGCAAATAGTAGGACAACGAGAGCACCGAAATGAGAAGGAAAAAACTGAGAGAGGCTATTGTAGAGGGTCCGTACACACCAGGTTCTAGATCAGATGAGGCCTCTCTAGGTGCCACGGAGTCTAAGTAGTCACCCGTCGAAGTTGAACGATATTTTGGTCTCAGGGCTCTTAAGGGACTACGCCCGAATGAAGTAGCCCGAGAAGTAACTTATCCCCATTTTTTACATTAATGACAAAGGCATACATTTAACAACATGTTCTTCATCTTTCTCCTCCTGATAGGATCACCTCTTCATTAGAAACATCAACCAAATGTCTTAAATAAGCTCAAAATCTTGAAATTTCACTCAAAAACTGATTTTAGCCTCTTTTCAAGCATAGAGACACTAAGCTCCCCTGGGAATAACATATGCATGATCTGAACATGTTGAAAATCATTGATATTTATCATCATCATAACTTTTCTTTGAGTAAGAGCACCATCATTCACCTTGTAGGTATGCAAAAAAATTCATTCCTCACAAAAGCTTTTTTTTCACCTTCAAGAATCCACTATACCAGACCTACATACCTAAAACAGTCATCTCTATAGAAAAATGATCCTTCTTACCTTCATCTTTGGGCCAACTCTACTTGTTAGGCACCAAAACTTGATTTAGTCACATGTTTGTAGCCTTCATGTATTGGGAAGAAATAATGCATTCATGACTCATACCTTACTTGTTCTTGGAGAATACACTCATCACAGACCTCAAAAGCCTTTAAATAAACAATGTCCCCCTGAGTGTTTTGTATCATACACATCATCATATAGCTCTATAGAATCTCCTTTTCATATCATTGTAAATTGATTATCATAAAATCATCAACCTTCCCTCCAAATCTAGCTTCATCTTGTCGAAAAAATGCCTTTCTAGCACACGAAATCACCTAGAGTACCTTCAAGAATCTATCATATATGTACTCCTGTCAAGATTAGGCATTGAGCATTTTTTTCAAGCACTTTAAGTAACACCTACAGGCATGTAGGTTACAAAATTAGAGAAAATTTGAAAATTTCAAGTCATGTAGCACAATGGACACTAGACAGATACTTGTATTTTGGAATGTACACATTTCACCTGTGAAATATTCTTTACAGACGCATAAGAAATTATATATGTATATACTGATTCAAGAAACCTCAAGTCATAGACCAAACTAGCTACCTGCCTCACTAGCTTATTCAAGTATAATCATCACAAGAACAATTCTTGGAGCATATTACCAATTTAAGAGTATACTCACCATATTCTTTAAAATAACGCATGCTCTACCTCTTGAAAACATTTTCCATAAGTTATCAGATAATCCCTATAGATCTATTGGTTTGAATATTGCACAAGTGAATGATGCGATATGTGAATTGTTCCAAGACAAAACAATGCAAGCATCCAAGATTGTAAATTATGAAAATACAATCTAGATATAATTAACTGTTTTAGTTTTACAGATCTAGCATCTTTATACCATTGCCATTCAGAAACTGATTTGGGTACAAAAACTATTATAATCACATCACTTGTATTATAATGAAGAGTGAGAATCAATAGGTACTATAGTGGTTCCAATATAAATAGGGCCAACATATATCATGATCTAAAAAATTCCCTGTCCTTAGGGTACCATGGCATGATGTCATCATGTCATCAAGATCCACAGTATATTAAAGTCCACTGCATGGTATATGTCATGGACCTTATAATGGATTCAAGGATGCAAAATCAACGCCTGAAGAAAGGTTCATAACCTATTCCCATTCCTTATTTTAAATTGAACTTGAACATGGCCTTGGAATCAGGCCCCATAATGATCCACCTTATGAGATAGACACAACCTATTCAAAAAATGAGGATGGCTCATCTCATTTTGACAACGTGATGCATATTCCCAATGGAGGTCCTATACGAGGATCTTTACTCAAGTAACATATTTCCTAATTGAGTTCTTTTTACCTTGTCATATAATTAGATACTCCATCCAATTGAAAATTTACCCTACTATATCCTGAACCGATAGATTGGAATAAAAAATTTCACATGCCAATTTATTTCTTTGATCCAAGTGCAAGAAAAACAAACATAAGTCTCATAGTGAAATCCTCTTTGAGTCATTAGTAAACAAACAAGACAAAGAACATATAGAAAAATTGGTATATACCCATTCAAAGATGATGATTAACCACGTTACACTGCTTGTTAAAGAACTGAAAAAGTCATAAATATGATTTAACCAACACACATGGATATATATATAAGAATAAAACAAAGTGTGCTCCAGACGCACGTCTCTGAAAATATATATGTACATAAGTTCATAATGTATGTGTACATCTCGAACTAAGCACGTGTCATAATGTACATATGGGACCACATGTGTCACAAAGGCTATATATATACAATGGACTGTGAATCTACTCATGACCACATATGTACATCCAGGTGGACTATAAATCTACTCATGAAACATCTTCCCTCTCTTCGCCCTACTAGAAGTAGCACGTCCATGACCTGGGGATGTAGTGGAGGGAGATGCCACTACGGATTTCATCCATGTGGTCCTAGGTGTCTCTAAGCATGCCTGCAACCTAACCTGCACATTCATAAACAACAAGTTTTTAACACCCAAAATTTTAAAATACATTCAAAATTTAGAAACTTGTACAATTTAGTTAAAATGCATGTGAAATCTTACCGCAATGTCATGATCCTATCAATTTGTTGTTGACACGTCACGGGGACAACAATAGACTCACGAGGGTAAGCTACATACAAATAATTAATTTTCAAATTAAATATTTCACATATATACCTACAAAATTTGATATTGTAGATTTAAGTTTAATAAGAAATAATGAACCTCTAAAATTTAACAAATTTAAAAAATTGTGTACCTCAGTTAGTGGATCTGCAGATGCTTTATGGCAATATCTCTACATGCGCCTCCACGGTGTTCTGCATATATGGAGGAGTCTCTCTAGCAGATCATAAGCTATACAAAAAACATGTACAAATCAATATTAAAATCTACATGACAGAGGTCCAAAGCATGCAATCCGTGCGTGAACTTCCAGTAATTAGAAACAAAGTGTAAAGAGATTTACTAACCTACGTAAAACTCATGTGAGGCGTGCCCGATTAGCCTCGATTCCCAGCGAGATGATGACCCGCTAGGCTCCACATGTATAAAAGAGAAAATATTAATACATGTACAACATACACGTGAAACAAATTATAATAATAATCTAGTGCAATTAAATGATTTATTAAAAATGTAAGTTTGTACAACTTGAAACTTATTTTGAAACACGCCTGCCGAATGTTTTGATAGCTAGCATGTCGACAATTTGGATGTTTCCTTCACCAGCTCTTGCTATTTAAAATAAAATAAAAATTAGTTTTTACATGTATGTACATGACGTACAATCAAATATATATATATATATATATATATATATATATATATATATATATATATTAATATCTCAAACATTTGAATTAACTATATATATATATTATTTAAATTTATTTGAAATTTACCTTTGAAAGACCAATATCGGTGGCTCCATTCCAAAAACATTCCCAAACATCTCATCTATAGAAAAGAAATCCTGTGAACCAGCAAATGATGTCTCGCTGCGGTGCATACGGCACCACATGATCCACGGTGGTGTGGTGCACTAGAATGGCGCACCTCCACCAACATCACCGGATGTAATCTGGGTGCTTATCTTTGGTGAGAGTGTCGGTGAGCTCCCTTAATGCATGCAATGTATCAATCTCCACAACCTCCTTCATTGTAGGAGGGATAAGCGAAGGCGTGGGGGTTTTGGGGCATGGGGATCTAGGATGACCTATGCGTGACGCATGCAAGGTCTGCTGCTTGCGGAGAGCCACCTCCTCGACCAAAAAAGTCGAAAAAGTCAAAATAATTCGGGACCTCATTGAGCACGAACTCACAATATAATTTCTTCAAAAATAAAAGAGGAACCTCATTGTTGTTGCATGGTGGATAATCAAAAACCATCCACCATCGGTCCCAAAATTGTTGTTTTTGATTACTTACCTCATCATGGCACCATGGATTGGGAACCATTTGCAAGTAAGCTACGAGGGGCATTGGTTCTAGGGTCGGTAAATAATGCACAAATGAGGTCTTTTCCTCTTTTTTTGTCTTTGATTGACCGCATGGGATAGTTTATCCGCATACCACCTCATACTGATCACTTAAAGGTGTTCCATCTATGTATTTGGTTGGTTGCGATACTCGACTTTGCCCGAATCAATGTTTGCGATGTATTGGCTAAAGTCATGCGGGATGGATTTATAGCATGATTTTTTCTTATAGTTTGAATTAGGTTCTCAATGAAAATTTTATTTTCTTGGATTCTTCCAATGATATTATCTTGCATTCTGCTTGGCTCGGTGGGGACGAAGGAGCCACACGGGAGGCGGATCTATGTTTGGAGGAGGGTTTTGAGGAATGTTCGAGGGTTTTGAGGAATGTTCGGTGGGTTTTGAGGAATGTTTTGATGGTTTACACGATTTCAAGCTTGTCGACCAAGCCCATAAAACAAGAAAATTGTATACATAAACAAACATTTCAAAAACCCATGAAAATGCAAAAAAAAAAAAACCTAAAATGCAAAAATAAAGATTAAAACTTACCTCCTCATCTTGGCGGCAAATCTATGCTATATAGAAGTTCGATGAGCAATTTTGAGATGGGGACTTAAAGTCCTGAAAAAGTTTAGGAAAAGTCGTGTTTGAAATGAAAAATGAGGAAAATAAGGAGTCACGGATCAAGTGAAATTTTGTCTCGAGTTCCGTGATCACGAATAATCGCGCTCACGGTTTTAAACCGCGATCATGGTGTTAGGTTCGCAATTACCGAACCTGAAAAATGAGGAAAATACTTACAACAGATAAATAAAATACAACTTTTAATCACACGATACAAATTTGACCTAGTCATGGAAAATCATCTACTAGGTAAGATCTAAAATTCTCTCGCTCAAAAATGTTAGGCAACTCTGTCGCTTCAAAAGAATAGGATGAAAAATTTTACCATCTTATATTTAGCATTTAATGCATAAAAATATTTCAATGAAACATAATCAACGTAAACTTAAAATTATAAAGGATACAACGAACTTTTCTCCTTATTTCTTTCATAATCCATAAAGAAACAATTGATTTTCCGATACAAATCAATAATAGGATAATTAAGATTGCAATGAATAAAATGATCATTCAAATTTAAAATCATCAATTATGACCTTTATACCCTCAAGGGTTATATAAAATATCAATCAAGTATTTTATAATAAAAACATCCATTCTTGTTTATATTACTTTCATATAATAATAATAATATGAATCAAGTATAGTCATACAACCACTTGATCTTTGATTCCAAGATTATATGACTAAGTGCAAAAGATTAGAATATAATTAGTATTGAAATTTATCTTAATAATAATTTTTCATAAGTATATTTCGTATAATAATATTACAATTATATGAATTAAAAGTTTAATATTATCAACATAATCGTTAACAAAATAATAATAAACTATGTTATAAGAAATACATTTTATTTGGAAGAATATAATAATATAAGAATTGTTTAATAATAATAATTTATTAAAAAATGAATTTACTTTCATTCGATTACAAATAGACCTTAAACTCTCTAAAAACAATTAAGTATTCAAAATAAGGAAAAACAAGATCATAATCCATCACCACTATAGTAAATGGTAGTAGTTCACACTTGCATCAAGCATAAGGTGATCTAAGAAGAGAAAAATAATAACCATATATAAAAAAGAGATCACATCTCTACACCATTTAGTGATCTTAACTAGGCATAATTAACATTAACCACAAAGTGGTATAAGGACTTAAAGTTTAGCATATAGAATGAGTGAACCATCCCCTTTACATGTCGACGAGAGAAAAAAATCGATCTCCATTGATAACAAAACTACACACTTGAATCGACCATGGATTTCTCTTAATAATCCAATTAAACAAATCATGAAGGGTCAATCCAACCCCAAACCCACGACCTAAGAAAAAAATCAGTCTTAAATGGCCAAAATAGTAACACATTCATATTCAACAATTGCGACGATGTCACATAATTCATTTTGAAGCAATAATAAGGTAACACAGAGACCACTGTGAAACCTAAAAACACATAACAATTCCATTGGATAATAAGCGATCGACATACGAGATAAATCTCAAAACTAAGTTTCACAAGGTTGATTTATACGACCATATAATGATTACAAAACCATCAAGTGATATGGGTAAATAGAATGTGAAATCCAAGTAGTGACCAAAAATATAAGCAACGACATATCATAATATGCTACAAGATATCAAGCTTGAGCTTGAAAACAAATCCCTACTATCACTTTATAAATCCGCACTAGGTTTAACACATTTTTTAAATGGGTGTATAGACAACCAAGTAAAAATGATACCCAAGTTTACACAATGCCACACAAACCTATAAGTATATCTATATGAACTTGGTAACACTACCACCATCAAATAAAAATGAAAATATCATTTTCAAATAGTCCCATGGCCTAAATATACTCAACACCATGTAAGTTTAAAAATATTTGCATTTATACACATATATTTTCTCTAGAGCCATCAAAAGTAAAGCACACTAACGATGACCTAAATAACAAAATATATCCAAACCCATGAAGAAGAATGATAATACATAAGAAAAAAAAAGACTTATCTTCTTTTCCACTAAAATATTTTAATGCTAAACATAAAAATGATGAGAAAGATGAGATTTCATGCCTAAAGTATTCTTGAAGAAGGATGAATCTGGTTTCTTCTTTCCAAAGAAATCCTCCACAACTTTCTCACAAAGGAAGAAAGTTTAAGAACTCCGATCGGCCCAAGATCACAATGAAATCTGTGATCATAAACTATTTAACCTTCACAACGAATGAGAGTTATTATTTCATATGAAAATTCTAACAAGAGCTTGAAAAATAACCATACATTCTCACATACGAGAGCTCATGGAGGAGATTAAGACCAAGAATGAAAAATGCAAAATTAAATAATCACTTAGCTCAGAAATTAATTCCTCGAGAAGATTGCCATTGTCTCGAGAAGGAAGCCTCATAAATTTTATTAAATGAAAATAGTACAATTCCTTCTAAAATTCCCTCCTAAATCACCGTCCAACATGTTTGGTATGTTTGCAAACTTCCATGCCATCTAAGCCCCACGTTTGGGTGGTTAAACAAATTGAATAGTCAAGATTCATCCACATCTCCCAACCCTAACTCCCACCTAACTCCCACTTCTAGCACAACTCATGAAGTGTCCTACATGTTTTCACAAACTTAACATAGGTTGTAGATTAGTTAACAACTCGCATGGAGCTCGGGTTGGGCTCGATAGAGTTGGGTGACCCCAACCATTTTAAACTTCAACACTTTGCATTTCCATTTAACATATGGCTCAACCTTTGTGGTCGTGGTTAGGTTTAAACGTAATCCCATAAAAATTACACACACACACACATATACATACATATATACCTACATACATATACACATACATACATACATACATATATATATATATATATATATATATATACATACATATATATATACACACACACACATATATATATATATTATACATACATATTTGTATATAGTTGATGGGTGTATATATATATATATATATATATATATATATATATATATACAAATATGTATGTATATATACATATATATATATATATATATATATAGATGCATACATATTTGTATATATATATATACATCTCACAATTATTATATATATTTTTAATATATAATATTTATATATATGTACTTCCGTACATACCCATATACATATGTATCTTTTCCTTTGTCATTAGGAAAGATTCAATAACCATTATGAACCAGTCAACACTTATATAAATGCCTTATAAAGGCTTTCAAAATAATGTTTTAAATATAAGCCTCGATGACTATACCTTTGTTCACCAACAAGGGTGTCACCTATTTAGTCTACCGTACAAGGGTTGTAAGGGTGAACAACTTTAAAAAATTGTGGATTGAAGATCAATACACTTACTTAAATTATTAACATTAATCAAGCCATCATTATGATCTCATAAATAATAAAATTAGCTTGATAACACAACAACCATATAGTTTACAAAGTCACTCAAATCAAATCAAGCATGATAATCACACACACACATTCACCTACAACAAAAAAATATAATAACCAAAGATAGTTCTTAATGGGGTATGACATACCTCTCCCCTTAAGTATCATCGTCCCTGATGATTAGTTCATATCATGCTAAGAATTGAAGATAAACAAATAAAATTTCACATACAGAAATACTATAAACACATAATATCATAACTAAAACTTATAGTGAATATAATTTCAAAACTATATCGAGTTTTATCAGGCTGTAACAACCTTATTTTACCAAGTTTTTGCTCAAAACTACAAAACTTCATGATTTTTTCAGTATTTAAACCAATATAAAATATCAAATGCATAGTATCAGATATAAATTCCTCATATTTATCAATCAAATAAATGTGGAAAATAAGTTTTCATTTCTTCTAGATTCTCCCAAGTGGCACTTTCCTCAAAAATTGATCCCACCGGACATTACATTGAGTTATTTCTTTATTTTGTAAGTACAACTTGTGAGTTTCTAGAACTCGTATGGGTTCAATTATAATGACACCTAAATCTAGAAGCTACAAATAGTTCAAATTAACCACATGTGACAACTCGATACATACTTTTTAAGCCAAGACATATGAAAATAATCATTCAACTTGGATAATGTGGGAGGAAATGCTAGCAAGTATGCTATAGGGTTGATTACTTCAATAATCTAGAAGGGTCCAACATAGCGAGGTGACATTTTGGTTGCCTTGCCAAATGAAATTGAACTTTTCTTAGGCTTAACCCTTAAGAAAAATTTATCTCCTTATTCAAATTTTCTATCAACTCTTTTCAAATCACAGCCTTTTTTAAATGTTATCTAATGAGTTTAACTTGTTCCATTTCAGTTAAAATTTTAGGTCCTATAACTTCTCTATCTTCCATGTTGTCCCAACTGACATGTGTTCTACACTTACGTCCATACAAGGCCTCAAAAGGATCCATTTTCAATGAGGAGTGATAAGTGTTATTATAAGAAAACTCAACCAATGGAAGGTATTCTTCCCATTTGTACTATTGATCCATGTAGTACATTCTGAGCATGTCTTCCAACACTTGATTTACCCTTTCAGTCTATCCATCTATTTCCAGATGATACATGGAACTAAAATTCAGCTTTGTTCCTAAAGTAGTATTCAAGGTTTTCCAAAATGAGAAGTCATCCTAGGATCTCTATATGAAATTATTAATTTAGGTACACCGTGCAATCTGAAAATCTCATGCATGAACATTTTTTCAAGCACAGTGAATCATCCTTTAGATTCCTTGGTATGAAATGAACCACTTTTGTTAATTTGTCAGCCACATTACCAAAATTATATCATGTTTATTCTTTTACATAGGTAGTCCTTGCATGAAATCCATACTGATTACCTTCCATTTATAGTGTGGAATGCTATGAGGGTACAACAAACCTGCTGGATGTAAATTTTCAACCTTAACTCGCTGACATTCTAAGAAATGAGATACATAGTTCACTATATCCTTCTTCATCCCTTTCGAATTTTTTTTTTTTTTTTTAAAATCAACAAGAATTTTAGTCAGTCTAGGATGTCTAGAATAAGTAGCATCATGAAATTATTTTATATTTTTGTCCTTAGTTCAAGTTTTGAGTGTACGTAAAATCAATTTTAAAATATAAGGACTCCTTCATTATCAAACCTGAATCCTTTATATCTACTATCATTAGGATTTATAGCAAGTGTTGCTTTCACTTGCTGATAATAAAAATCAGCCAACATTTTTTTCTTAACATCATCCTTAAATTTTCTCAAAGTGACAAGGGTGGAAATATGCTTCCTACGACTTAATGCATCTTCTAATTTATTTTCTTTACCCTTAATATAACGAGATATCAAATTCATATTGTGATAAAAACTCTAACCATCTTTGTTGCCTTATATTTAAGTTTGGTTGTGTGAAGATGTATTTTAGCCTAAGATGATTTTTTTTTCAGTTCAAAGGGTTTTCCCAATAGATAATGTCTCCATACTTACAATGCATGCACAATGGCAATAAGCTCTAAGTCATGGGGAGCGTAATTCATCTCATGCACCTTGAGCTTCCTGCTCTCATAAGTGATTACATGATCATTTTGCAGCAAAATACCACCTAAACCTTCACCAGAGGCATTTGTTACAATTGTAAAGTTCCCATTAGGATCCATAACTTTTAGGAAGGTGCTAAAGTTAATTTATCTTTCCATAAATTAATTTTTTCACTTTTCTAGACCATACACATTTCTTGTATTTATTTTGCAGCATGGTAATTGGAGCTGCAACTCTTGAGAAATCTTTTACAAATTTCATGTAATATCCATCCAATCCCATGAAGCTTCTAACTTTATGTACAATTTTTTAGGTTCTTTCGATTCAGTTATCACTGTAATTTTTTATGGATCTACAAAAATTCCATCTTTATTAATGATATGTCCTAAGTATTGCACTTTTTGATAAAATGAACACTTAGAAATTTTACATGTTTTCTCTTTCTTAACACATCTAAGACAATTATAAGATGTTCATTATTCTCTTCAATGATTTTTGAATAGATGAGAATATTGTCAAAGAATACTAGTACAAAATTTTCCAAGTATGCTTGAAAGATATTATTCATCGATTCATAAAATTTCTTCGAGTATTAGTTAATATGAACGGTAACACAATGAATTCATAGTGTCCATACCTTTTTCTAAAAGTAGTTTTGTGAATATCTTCCTCTTTTATTCTCAATTGATGGTATCCTAATCGAAGATCAATCTTAGAATAAACTGATGCTCCATGCATCTGATCAAAGAGATCATCAATTCTAGGGAGAGGATACCTATTTTTTATTGTGGCTTTATTAAGCATTCAATAATCAATGAAAATCCTAAGTTTTCCATCCATCTCCTATACGAAAATTACCATTGTACCTTAGGGAGAGAATATTGTTCGATAAATCCTTTTGACAAGAGTTCATGAAGTTTTTATTATAGCTCAAAAATTTATGTTGTTTTCATTTTGTAGGGAGCCTTATAAATTTATTTGTTTATGAGTTTGACATCCATGACAAATCAATTTTTTTGTTAGGAAGAATAACGAGTAATTATTTGAGAAAGACATCATTGTTCTCACGTAACAATGGGTGTTATTAAAAAAAATCCTTACCTTCTTTACCTAAATTTTTAAATTTTACCTCATATAGTATATGAACCTTCGATCTTATCTTTCTTGAGTTACATTGTAGTGATTTCTCTAACTCATAAATCCTTGTTTTACTCCCCTGTATTTTTGTTATTTTTACAAGTCATCAAGGTACTTAATTCTCTTTTCTAGGTAGTCTATAGTTGCCTTATGTTGAGCTAACCAGTTTATGCCTATGACTATGTCATATGAACCTAGAGGAGCTAGGTATAGGTCAAATTCAGTGGTAAAGCTTGGTAATTCAAGAGTTGTACCAAATAGGCATTGTTTAACAATGTGTGACAACATTTTCCCATACTAAAAAGTCCATGATTCTTTCATAATAAAAACTTTTATTTTAAGTTTAGATGCAAATTTTTTTGAAATAAAACATTCAGTAGCACCAATATCAAATAAAATGGTTACAAGTAATCCATACAACTTACCTACAACTTCTATGGGTGTAGCTTTCTTTTCAACTTGCTTGTCTATTACTGTAGCATGAATATGATGTTGTTGGTTGCCATCTTTATTTCTTTGAGGGTAGTTATTTTCATAATGATCTAGACCGAAGATATTGTAGCCCCAAATGGTCCCTTCCTTTCAGGTTTTTATTCTCATGACTCATTGTCTTTTCCAGCCCATTCTTTTTATTATTTACAACAGTCTTACCTGTTGTACTTTTCTTTCCATTGCCATTATTATTTCTAATTTTACTATTGAATTTCTTCCATGCAATATTTTTAGGTGCCAAAGAGGATTAAACATTACCAGATTTATTTTTCTTTTCCTCCCTATGTGCATAAATAACCTACAATTTTTTTCTTTTCCGTAATTGCCTTCTCAAAGACAACTTCCATTTTTGATGGCCCATGCACATCAACTTCACCTCCTATCACTGGGTTTAACCCCATGATAAATTTCCTAATCCAAAAGTTTTGAATATTTGTATACTAAAGGTATGTATTTTAGAAGCTTTGTAAACTTCTCCTAATACTTTGTCACTATCATTTTCCCTTGTGTTAATGTTTAAAATTCAGACATCTTATGATCATAATAGAGATTGGGTAACCAATGTTTTTGAAAGTATGACTTGAACTGATCCCAAGTCAAACTTGCTTCATCCACTTCCAGCTTAAAACTTCGGCTTTCCAACCACGAGGAAGCTTCATTAGAGAGAAAGTAAGATCTCAAAACAACTTTAGTTTCCTTTGAGAAGTTCCTTATTACAAAGTACTTCTCAATTTCTCTAATTTAATTCTTAGCTCCATCACCCAAGGTGGTACCATCAAAATTTGGTGGGTTGATCCTTTTAATATCGTTTGATAGTTCAGCTTCCAAATAAGCCCTCTTGTTCTTAGGTGGGTTAACTTCATTAACATTATGATTTTCATTAGCATTTTCATTTACAACATTGTTATTTGCTACATTAGGATCTGCAACATCACTATTTTCAGCATTCAGATGCTCATGTGGTGCTTCTTCACCATCACTTTCATGATCACTAATGTTTCCTAGGATTTGTAGTTCTATGCTAGACATCCCATTTCTCATTTTTTAAGAATAGAGAGAATCTCATCCAACTTCTACATTGTGGTAGCCTCACCATTCACAGGTTGGTCATTCACAATGTTTCCTCTTGTTCTAACCATGTTTTCTATTAGAAAATAATTTAAGTTTGTGTTAGCATAAGGACTCAATAGGTCCAAGAGCTGCAACCTTCAAATTTGATACCAAAATGTAACAACCACTTTCCAAACACCATAACTATGAGATTTTTTTTGTTTCCCAATTTAAACATATGCCTTCAATGATTTAAATGTACAAACTAAAATTTAAATCCAACATCAAATAATTGAAATTCTTTAAATAAAAATCAATTAAGCATGTGCATGTTCATGGGTCAATTAGATCCTTCTTGATCCCCCATAATTACTCTTTTGAGTCATTATACTAAGTATACTTGTTAGTGCCCTTCTTGGATTTATTTTACAAGTGTATGTTCAAAGTGTCTACCTGGAGTTTAGTCAATCGAATCCCCTCTGACATCTCACACTTTAGTTAGAACTAGGTGAACCTGATAGTGTACTGACATACACTACTTCGCCAAAGTTTATGAGTCATGTATCGTACGCTTTCTCTGGGGACTAAACACTATCTCGAAACATGTCCCATCACCATGTCACTTGGTTTTGTTATCAGAATTGAATCATTTTTTAAGTTAATCAAATTTAAGTCATGCACACAATACAAAACTTGTGCATCTAGTAAGACAAGCATGACTGTGCCAACTTAGGTTTCCTATGGGAGAGAAAGATCTCACACAATGACTTACATCATCACAAGATCAATTTCTTCCCTGTAGCCAACATAAGTTGGTATAGAGGAATAAGAATGAACTAGATAGACAACCTTTACATCATAGCATAACTCAATTCATGTTGATTATGACATGTGTAATAAATGGAACTCGAGGGACAACTTAGGATAATTGTTATATAGAAATATTCAATGAGTGTCATTCAGAGACCACCACACTACAACAACCATCCGAAGTTGGCCTACTAAGTACCATGCATTAGGTTTGTCGTACTATTCACCTCATTGAATTAGTTTTATGATATATTTATATTTCATAATGCAACGATATTCATCACATTAATTATTCAATCCTAAGGTCCATAAATTAGTTTCAAGTAATCAATCGTAATCAATTTCCTTAAGTTTGTTTATGTACTATAATAAAATATTTAAGTTAATTAGGGAAGCAAGATTCATTAATTACGAAGTCCCTAAATTAAATATAGTACAATAATGTCGTTAAAAATGTTTAAGTACAAACTATAGAACTCATCATTGGAGGTAAACAATCGGTTATACCCCAGGAATTACCTACTTAGGGCTAGCTATTACACTGTACAACTACATTAAATACATTTTTAATTGTCCATAATGATTATATAATATCAAATCATTAATCAGAAATTATCATTTAATAGTCCCATAATACAATCTATGAAATAACAATCATAGTTATTTAATTTAGTAGATTGTCTCTTATATCCATTTTATATCTTTAGTGTAATTCATAATATTAAAGCCATCACACAAAGGATATTATTCCCACTTATTCATAGTTCAATTTAATAATAGTAACTATCATGAATAGGGGTGTTTATTTCAATATCATTAACATATTAACAAGTACACAAATTTTAATAAATGTCATTAAAACCAAGAGAAATATTACATAAATATTCAAACTTGAATTAAACCTTTATTATCCTTTTCAAAAATTGATACAAAAGCTTACGGTGCCTTAATTATTTCCACAATTTATCAAAGAAGCAAAAGTTTACTTTACAATAGTTAAATAAGAATACAACTTTTAATCACGAAATACAAATTCAACATAGTAAATGGAAAATCCTCCTCCAGTTAAGATCTAAAATTCTCCATCTATAAAAATGTTAGGCAACCGTCAATTCAAAATAACTAGCATGAAAAAGTCTACCATCTTATCTTTACCATTTAAAGCACATAAATATTTTAATGAAACATAATCCACATAATCTGAAAATCATAAAGGATACAACATAACTTTTCTCCTTCTTATTTATTTCATAATCCATAAATAAACAATTTATTTTCCAACACAAATTGATAAAAACATAATTTAGATCGCTAATGAATAAAAAATATCATTCAAATTTCAAAACATCCATTATGAACTTTATACCCATGAGGGTTATATAAAATATCAATGCAACATCTATAATAGAAAAAAACATCCTTACCTTTTTATATCACTTTCGTATAATAATAATACTACTACTACTAATAATAATAATATGAATTTGGTACAATCATACAACCACTCAATTTAAAAATCAACATAGTCATGGAAAATCATCACTAGATAAGATCTAAAATTCACTATCTATAAAATTTTTAGGAAACCGTGAGTTAAAAATAATTGGCATGAAAAAAGTTTACCATCTTATCTTTACCATTTAAAGCACAAAAATATTTCAATGAAACATAATCCACATAATATGAAAATCATAAAGGATACAACATAACTTTTCTCCTTCTTATTTCTTTCATAATCCATAAAGAAACAATTGATTTTCCAACACAAATCAATAACAGGATAATTCAGATTGCTAATGAATAACAATTATCATTCAAATTTCAAAACATCCATTATGACTTTTATACCCACAAGGGTTATATAAAATATCAATCAAGTATTTATAATAAATAAAACATCCATACTTGTTTATATCACTTTCATATAATAATAATGATATGAATAAGGTACGATACATTCTCTGATTGGATTTTGAAATGAATCAAAGCTTTTGACTTTCCTCTTTACCTATAATTGGTTCGAATCATAACCCTATTGTTCTAACCATGCTTGAAATTGAGAATAAAAATCACTCCTCTTTCAAATTTAAAAAAATGTGGCTTGATCATCCTGAGATAAGACACAAAGTCAAAGAGTTGTGGATTATTGAAGTTGAGGGGAGTGCTCTATTAAAATTCATCTAGAAGCTTAATATTTTGCAAAAGAAGGTTAAAATTTGGAACACAACAATCTTTGGGAATGTTTTCTTAGAAAATACAGTGAAGGATGAGCTTTCGCTTTCAAAGAAAGTTTTGTTGTTAAGGGAATGTCTTGAGGATTATTTTCTTGAGAAAATATCTTATCTAAGTTCCAAAATATTTTTGCAAGGGAATAATATTACTGGAGATAAATTTATAGAGCCCTTGGTTGAAATAAGGAGACAATAATATAATTTTGTTTACATGACAACTCTCAAACACGAGCGCATAAGAGGATTTATAAAGTTTCCCTAGGCGATGGCTCGACCACTTGCAATCTGGATATCATCATAGTTGAAGCTCGGCCTTCTATAAAACTATGTTAACTGATAATACTAAACTCTCTTTAGATGTAATCACAATTTTTTTAAGGCTATACCCAATAATATTTCTCTAATGGAATACTTCCTCAACCTCACTAAGATTGTGACTATTGAAAAATTCAAAAAGTGGTCTTTTCCTTGAAGGAGAAAATTAAAAAGGATGGGATGGTTTTTAAATTGGTCATGAATAAGGCCTTTGATCTAGTCTCTTAGAATTTTCTTCATAAGGATAAGGATAAATTTGGATTCTCTTCTCATTTTAAAAAGATCATCTTTTCATGTATTGAGACTCCTAGGTTCTCTATCATTGTTAATGGAGCTATGTTGGGTTTTATTACTAGTAACAAAGGCATCTAGTAGGGGTACCTTACCTCCCTCTCCTATTCATTATCATGGTAGATACACTTAGCCGTTCCATTACTAGATCTATTTCTTTTGATTATCTCAAAGGATTTAATCCTTCAATCTTTGGGGTCACTTTCTCTCATCAACAATTTGATGATTACACTATACTTCTTATGCTTGCCTCAGTACTTGAAGCTAAATTTGTAAAGTATACTCTTAAGATTTTTGACTATTCACTGGGCCAACAAATTAATTTTGAAAATATTTTTCTCTATTTTTTGAACACTCCTTTTAGTAGGTAACAAAGATTTCCCAAATTCTAGGTTGTAAGATCAAATATATCTCCAATACCCATCTTGGCCTTCCTCTCAGTACTAATAATATATATGAATTCTTGGAACTCTTTTCTTGTCAAGTTTCAAAAAAATATCACTATTTGAAAGGGTATTACACTTTCTAGTTCTTGAAAATGTATGCTCATCAAAAGCACACTGCAGAACCTTGCAATTTATATCATGTATTTTTTTCATCCCTTCAACTGTAATTGACAAAATTGAGAGGATAGAAAATTAATTTCTTTAGTGTCTTGAGGACAAGAAAAAATTCCATTTGGTTGCTTGGGAAAAGTTTATACTCACACAAATGTGAACTTGGAATCAAAAATATTAAAATCATGAATACAACTCTCATATCCAAGATGGGTTAGAGACTCATAAAGGAATCTCATCCTTGGACTAAAATTATTTGTGCTAAATATCTTACTCAAAATATAACCATGAGATTCTTGAATGAGGATACTCTTCCTTCAGGATCTCTTTTCTAACAACCTCAAAAAGATCGAAATGGGCCTAGATAAGGGATGTAAGTGGAGCTTCTAAATGGAGAGGATATTAACTTATGGAAGGAAAAATGGGTTGAATTCAAGTGATTAAAAAGAGAAAATGACTAGGAACAACTTTGAAATAACCTCTCGGTAAAACAATGGTATAAGGTTAGAGACTACATGACTTGTGTTGATGGTATGCTTCAATGGAAGGTTCTGCACACTAATAGGCCCACCTTTAGAAGCCTTATTGATGGAATTCACATAATTACCTCTAATATCTAGATTAGCCAAACTCATGATAGAGATGAATTTATTTGGGTTGACTCTTTTGATGGTTCCTACTCTGTCAACTCAGGATATCAGGTTTTCTCTGGTGAAGTTAGTTTTGATTTTAACTCAAGCAACATTTGTCGTAAGAGATTACCCAAAAAATTAATTATTTTTTATGGCATGTTTACAATAGAAAAATTCTTACTATTGACAATATGATCAAGAGGGGCTCCACCTTGCCTAATAGATGTTATCTTTGTAGGGAAGAAGCTAAAACTATTCACCATCTTCTTCTTCACTACCCTTTTTCTTCTAGTCTTTGGGAGCTCATCCTTGCTATATTTTAGGTTGTCTCAACCTTCCTAAAATAAATTATTCATGCCTTGGAAAAGTGGTATCCTCCTTTCAAACACAACATACTCAAAAAGCTCTGGAGGCTTACTTTCCCCCATGTCATTTGGAGAATTTGGAAAGCTATAAATTCCCTCATCTTTAGGAATACTAAATGCATTAGAAAAAGAATTCTAAAAGAGATTACCATTGATATTAAATAAAATAATTTGAAATTAAAACCTCCTAAGAACCAATTTTTTCCTAAAAGTGAGGAGAGAATTATGCTTAATTGGAGCATAGATTTGGAGAACCTCCAAGTAAGGCCTACCACTATTGTCGATCACTTGTTCAATGGATCCCCACAAATTAATCGATGCAAACTTAATTTTGATGGTGCCTCCAAGGGAAACCATGGTACAATGGGTGGAGGCAATCTTATTAGAAATAATTTTGGAAAGCTTATTATAGCTTATGCTTCTCTTATGGGGTCCCGGATCAATCATTATGTAGAGGATCTAGCTTGCATTATGTGGTCTAACAAAAGATGAAAAACATAAAATATCCAAGCTCATAGTTGAAGGTGACTCACTCAATATCATTAATAACCTTAATGGCAACAACCCCCCTAATTGGACCATTAAGGACTTCATCCAAGAGGCTAAAAATATTTGTAATAACTTTGATAATGTTAGCATTTTCCATACTTATAGAGAGGGAAATAAAATGGAAGAATCATTTGCTAACATTGGTGTGATTAGTAATCATTATAAGTACTAGATAAAAAATGAGGAAATCCCAAAGATTCTAATGAAATTATTATCAAGGATGCCCTAGATAGCTATCCCCATGGATAGTACAGCCTCAATTTTCATAAAATTTCCTCTCCCCAATATGAGTATCTAGCACGCTTGAGATACCTCTTCATACAACAAATAATTCATGGATTTTCCCCCTTTTCTTATTCATTTCTATTTGTGTGCCTTTATTGTTCACCGTTTTCATCTTCATCCTGCTAATCTCTTTTTTTCCAGTGACTTGCACTCTATTATCATGGGGGCACCTCCTTACATGAATTAACCTATCTTTGATCTAGCTTGGCAAGCCCATGCAAAGATTTGGAAATTTTGGACGTAGATGGATTTACTACATTCATTTAGAGGATTAATAATTTTAATAATAATATCTCTATTCTCTTTTCCAAATATTGGAAAAATAGGGTTTTTAATTACAAAGGAAAATATTTCCCAATCATAGATAATTTGATTTCTTTTGTCACCGAGTAAGGATTGGATGGAGTTAAGTTCTTTCGAAACAAGTTTGACAAGGAATTATAGGGGAATAAATTTCTCCATCGCTTATAATAATGAAAATTGGCAAAACGAGTACTATCTTCTCCTTTATTCCATCCCCTAGGAAAAATTTTCGTGAATGATGGTTAGGTATGTTACTCTTGAAGGACATTTTTCTACCCTGCCTCTTCACCATTTTTTTCTTTTAAATCATTTAAAAATATATCCTAGGGTTAGTCTTTCATAATACATTATTTAATCTCTTGAAAAATCTATTCAGAAGTACATTCCCATAGGAGAGCTATTCCCCTTCACCAAGGTGTAATTCTCCTTCTTCACCTATATTTTCATGACATGGTTGCTAATAACCCCTCAAGTTCCATTCCCCCTCCCCTATGCAAAAACTAAACTAAAAGACTTGGAAAAACTTATCCTACCACTAGAAAAAGGGTTTTAAGAATCACTATTAAAGAGAAAGACTTGAATGTCATGGAAATATTTCTTACCATTATCCGACTAACCTCCCCACGACCTCCAAAAAAAATTTCAGCACCTGCATAAAAATTCAAAATCCTATGGGAAGGATGTACTTCCGATGGTTAACATAGATAATTAGGGAAATAACCCTCGATATGGCAATAGATGAAAAATTACGAGATATTAATATGACACAAAAGAAACGAGTTGTCACTCTAGAGAATATTATCTCTAAACAAATAAATCATGTCACCATACAACCACAGCTTTTCTTGAGTTTCTAAATATTTAGGTTAAGTAAACTTCAGATTTGAGTGGAATTCTAGAGGATCTGAGAAAGGTGGCAAAGATAAAAAGAAGTCATTCTCCTAAAGTAGTAAGGAACCTACGATGCAGACTCGACCTTAATCTCTTTACAACTCTAGAGGAAATAAAAAAATGTGATTCAAAAATCTCTCAAGTAATTGGACCGGGATCCTCCTAGTTCTTTTATTCTTTTGTTGTTTTTTGTTTATCATGTAGTTGTTTTTCGAGTTGTTGTTTTATTGTTCTCCTTCTCCTTTCTGGCTATCTATCTCTTCCTTTGTTTTTGGGGTAATATTAGATAGGTATGCCTATATGATGGGGTTTGGGCCCCACATATCAAAACACCATGTTGCTAATTTTTGTTTCATCTGGTAGTTAGGCCTTTTTGTTGTGTTGTGGCCCCCACCTATCAAAAAACCACATTGTTACTCTTACTTATCTGGCCATTGGGATTTTTATACTCCGAGGTATGGTCCTCGCAAAACCTTTTTCCACTAATAAAGAAAATACAACCACTCGGTTTATCATTCCAGAGATATTATAAAAATAAATGTAAAGGAATATAATAAAATTAGTATTTGAATCCATTTTAATAATAATATTTTTATGATTATATTTCATAAAATAATCTAAAACTATACAACTTAATATTTTATTACTATCAAGATAGTCATTAAGGAAATATTAAGAAACTTTATTATACAAAATACATTTTGTTTAAAAGAATATAATAATAATGATTTATTAAACAATGAATTTACATTCCTTTGATTAAAATAAGCCTTAAACTCTCAAAAAATAATAATTAAGTATTCTATCCAAGGAAAAACTAGATCATAATCCATCACTAATACGGTGAATTACTCGTAGTTCATAGTTTCATAAACCAGAAAGTGGTCTAAAAAGACCAAAAAATGACAATGTATAAATTTTTTATCACATATCTACAGCATTCAAAGTGATCTTAACTAGGCACAGCTTAGCAATTTACCAAAAAATTGTCTAAGGACAAGAAGTTCAACAGATAGAATGGAAAAACCATGCCTGTTACATGTCAACTAGAGAAACATCTCACCCTCCATTGATTACAAAAGTACATAGTTGAATAAACCATGGAATGGTATTAAGAATTGAATGAAACAAATCATGATGGATCAATCCAACCCCAAACCCACGACCTAAGCAACAACTTAGTCTCCAATGGTTAAAATGGTAAAATAGTCATATTAAAATTTGTGATCAAGTCGCATGATTCCTTTTAAAGAAATAGTAACGTGACCCAGAGACCACTACGAAACCCAAAACACATAACTATGCCATTGCATGATTATCTACAAGCATATAAGCTAAATCTCAAAAGTAAGTTCCACAGGATTGATTGATATAACCATAACATAAGTACAAAAACCACCAATTGACATGTGTAAACAAAATTTTAAAACTAAGTTACTTATCCCCATGTAGTGAACAAAATGAAAAATGATTACCAATCATAATAAGCTACAAGATATCGAGGTTGAGCTTGAAAAAAATCCCTAAAATCATTTTATAAACTGCATACGAGGTTCAACAAATACCAACCCCAAATGGGTATATGAACAACCAAGTAAAAATGATACCTGTAGTTTACACAATGCCACAAAAACCTGTAATTATCTCAGAAATGTATTGGGTAACACTACTAGTTAAACAAAAAAAAAAAGTATCATGGCCAAATACACTTTCGGCATGAATATAATCAATGACATACAAGTTTAAGAACATATTTACATTCATACATATATACTTTTTTCCGACACATCCATAAAAAATACCTATTTCATCCATGACTTAAATAACAAAATTGATCCATACCCATGAAGGAGAATGATAATATAGAAGAAAACACATACTTTTCTCCATTTCCATTAAAATATTTTAATGCTAAAAATGATAAAGATGAGAAAGAGGTGATTTCATGCCTGCAATATGCTTGAAGAAGGATGAATCTACTTTCTTATTTCCTCATAAATCCTCCAAGGCTTTTGCACAAAACATACAGTTAAAGAACTCCAAATCAACCTAAGAACACAATGAAATCCATGATCATCAACTATTTAACCTTTGTAACTAACGCGAGTTATTATTTCATTAAAAAAGTCCAACAAGACTCCAAAAATAGCCATCGGAGAAATTTAAAGGCTCTCTCCTAAAATAAGCCTTAGAAAAATTTAGCAAATATGTGAAAATTAAATTTCATATGAATGGTGAATATCAAGACATCATGGGATCTCTATTAAATGCTACCAAACAATCTCTTTTTATATGTTACCATTTGGTAACATATTTTTATGCTATTGACCAATAACATATAGTTATGATGTCGTGATATATTTTTATGCTATCGTTAGACATTATAACTATATGTTGTCAAATAGTATCTTAAAAATGTTATCAACCAAGATAATTTAAATGTTACCATTTGACAACATACTATATGTTGTCGATGATAACATAAAAATTTGCTACCAACCGACCATATTTAGGTGAATTATAGGAATTACTATTTTGTGTGAATGAAAAATTAATGCCTAAAATTAATTTGTATCTAAAAACGTTTGGTGAACTAGTCGTAATGTGTACCCTTAAAATTTTCCAATTTAAAATTTCAAAACCAAAATACTCTTGAATTATAAAATATTTGACACTAGAAGTTTCCCGAGATAGTAAAACATTCTTGCAGTATGTAGAGCTCGCATGGAGGAGAAAAAGACCAAAATGATAAATTCAAAACCAAATAACCATGTAGCTTGGTGGTGGTTTCCTAAATAAGCTTCTTGCTTCTCCCAAGCCTAAAGAATCATAAATTTTATTAAATGAAAATAGTACAATTCCTTCCAACATTCCCTACTAAATCATTATCCTTCATATTTGGTGTGTCCCCCAAACTTCCCTATCATCTAAGCCCCATGTTCTAGTGGTTAAACACATCCAACAAATGAGATTCATCCACATCTCATAACCCTAAATCCCACTTTCAATGCAACTCATGAAGTTTCCTACATGTTTTCACCAACTTTACATAGGTGGCAGATCACTTAATAGCTAGTTGGAACTCGAGTGGGGCTCAATCGAGATTCTTGACCCCAACCCTTATAAATTTCAACACTTTGCATTTCCATTTAACATATGGTTTAAACTTTGTGCTCGTGGTTAGGTTTAAATGTAAGCCAATTAACATTTCATTAATTTATCTATATATATTTATATCTATATACATATATGTATATATATAGACCCGTCACCTATTATATATATATATAATATATAATATTTATACATATGTATATGCGTATGTACTTCCATACATACCCATACACATGTATAATTTCCTCTATCATTTGGATAGATTCATGAATCGTTACAAACTAGTCAACACTTTTATAAATGCCTTACAAAGGCTTTTAAAACAATGTTTTGAATATCATCTCAACTACTATGCCTTTTTTGGCCAATAAAGGTTTGACCTATTTAATCTACCGTATCAGGTTCATAAGGGTAAATAACTACACACGATTGGACATTGAAGATCAATACAAATAATTAAAAGATTAAGAAGAAGAAATATTACACATAATTCAATCCATCGCTATCTCATAAATAATGAAATTAGGTTAATAACACAACAACCATATGGTTTACGTAGTCACTCAAATCAAATGAAGCATGATAATCATAGACATACACACATTCACCTACAATAAGAAAATATAAAACCAAAGATAGTTCTTAATAGGGTATGACATTTCATATGAAAAATGACCATATTCAATCAGATGAGGACTAATGGAGATGTTATTGAAGACCATAGGATCATGGAGAAGGTATTGAGGATCCTTCAAACTAGATTTTATCTTGTAATGGTTGCAATAGTGGAATCTAAATATTTGATAAAAATGATGATTGATGATTTAATGGGTTCTTTACAAACCCATGGATAAAGGATATGTAGGAAAATCACCTCCTCCAATGAACTAGCCTTCAAGATAAACAAAAATGTGAGAGGTAAGCAGAGAGGAGCATACAACATAGGAAGAGGAAGAGGAATATTTAGCAACCATCGTGAAGGTGGAATACACAATCATCAAGAGGCCCATGCAAGAGGAAGAGAAAGGAGAAATAACACTTCCAAAGATGGTTATACACAAAGTTATGAAAACTCAAATGGACAATGTTATTACTTTAAAAAGTATCGACACTATGCTACTCGAATGCAAAAATAAATATTATTATTTTAGAAATCATAATGCAAGATTTTCTAATATAAAATAATCTTGAACCTAAAAACAATGAAAATATTGGAACTCTATTTTCAACTTATAATGTAGCTCAAAGCAAGCAAACAAAAAAAGTTGTATTTTGATAATGCATGCAACAACCATATGTGTGGAAATAAGAAATGTTCAATAAAATAGATGAATAAATCGGATATGAAGTTAATATGGAATATATGACAAAGCTTCAGTTATAGGCAAAGGTAATATATCCATTATGACCATGAAATGAGACAAAAGGAAGAATAATGATGTATTCCATGTCCCGTTTGAAGTATAACCTTTTGAGTATTGGGCATCTTATCCAAAAAGATATAAGGTGAAATTTTAAAATGTAGAATGCATCATATATGATAGAAGTGAAAGGAACAAGCTGATTGCAATACTGAATATGGCATAGAATAGATTGTTTCCTTTTAGGATTTAGAGTTAAGACACATCAACATTAAAAACAATAGCTATTGATCAAACTACTCTTTGGCATTTGAGGTATGGATATTTGAGATTTATTAGATTGAATTTTCTCTATAAAAATAAAAAGGTTAAAGGGTTTGTCCTTCTTGAACATCCAAATAATGTATGTAAAGGATAATGCATATTGGGCAAGCAACATAGAACTGCATTTTTGTAAGGAAAACATTAGAAAACAATCTTAGATCTTGAGCGAGATACATTTAGATTTGTGTGGTCCCATGAAGACTCCCTTATTTTCTAAAAGTTAATATTTCATTACTTTTATAGATGAATTCAATAGAAGGACATGGGTTTATTTATTAAAAAATAAATCGAGATACATTTAAAGTTTTCAAGAAATTTAAGGCCATGGTTGAGAAGCACAAAGGATATTTTATAAATACATTTAGAATGGATGGAAGGGGAGATTATATATCAAATGAGTTTTTAAAATTATTTAAGGAGGATGAGATGAAGAAATAATTCACAACATGGTATACACCACAACATTAATGGTGTAACAAAGAGGAAAAACCATACAATTCAAGAAATGGAAATAAGCATGATCAAAGAAAGAGGATTACCCAATAAATATTGGGCTCAAGCTGTTGGAATAATAGTTTATTTGTTGAATAGATGTCCTACAAATAGTGTGAGAAACATGATACCTCAAGAAGCATGAAGCGGAAGAAATCCATGTATTGAGCACTTGAGATTTTTTTGCAAGGTGCGTAGCATATGCACATGTCCCAAAACAAAGAAAATCAAAATGGGATAATAGAGGAGAAAAGTGCATATTCATTGGGTAGAATGAGAAATTTAAATCTTATAGGTTATACAATCCAATCACAAAGGCGACCATAGTCATACGGGGTGTTCAATTCATTGAGGAAGCATCTTGGGGAGATGTACAAGAAGTGGAGGAGCCAAAAAAAAGGTAAAAGAGTAAGATATGTACCAAGTTGGACACCCATTTCACAAAGGGTTTAATCTTCAAATGGGAGCACCCAAAAACAATGTAAGGACCAAAAATGAGGCACAATCGTCATCATCTTACTCAAATCAGAACCAAATTCTAATGGGGAGTGTACAAGAGATTTATGAGCAATCGAGGTATGATGAATATGAAGATTCAAAATGATTAATTATTTTTATTTTCAAAAATATATCTTCTTTATTTTGAGGAATAAATTAAAAACAATAAATGGTGTTAAGCAATGGATGAACAAATGCACACAATAGAGAATAATAGAACATATGAGGTACTATATCTTCACGTGGGAAAGGAAGTCACTCGAGTCAAGTATATTTATAAAACAAAGACTAATTCCGAAGCAAAAATTAAAGAGAAAAGGAAATTTTAGTTGTCAAAGGATATAAAAATGATTGGACATTGTTATAACGAGACATTTGCTCCAACAACAAGGCTAAAAAGTGTGAGGACAATTATTTTCATAGATGCGTAACAAAAGTGGAAGCTTCATCGAATGCATGTCAAATCATCATTATTGAATGGAGTATTGAAAGAATAGGTATATCTGAGACAACCACCATGTTATGATATTTTAGGGCATGAGAGGAAAGTGTACAAGCTCAAGAAAGCATTTTATGGACTTAAACAAGAACCAAGGGAACCTATAGAATCGTATTTGATTAGGAATGGATTTATCAAAAACAACGGTGAACCCACACACTACATCAAATCAATGAAGGATGGTGAGATTTTTATTGTTGTTTTATATGTAGATTATTTATTCTTTATTGGAAATACAAATAAGGATGTAAATGAGTTTAAATAACCCATGAAGAACGATTTCGAGAAGAATGGTTTGGGATTGTTGAAGTATTTTCTTGGCATTGAAATCAAGAAAATAGATCATGACATATATGTTTATCAATAAAATTATGTGAAGTTTCTGAATGTTGGACAAGAAACCAACATCTATATCAGTGAAGTAAGTTTAAAATTAACCAAAGCTGATTAGAGAAACAATGTGTATCCTATAAGATACAAAAGCATGGTAGGAAGCTAAATGTATTTGATTGCAAGAAGACCCTATATAATGGATGTAGTTAGTATAATTTCTAGATTCATGGAAATTCCAAAGGAGACACACTGATAAGAAGGAAAGTGTATTTTGAGGTATGCGAATGACACAAGAAGTTATGGAATTTAATATATTATTGATTGCAATTTATAGTTAGTTGGATATATAGATAGTGATTGGGAAGGACACCTTGATGATATAAAAATTACATATGGATATGTGTTTAATGTTGGGTTAGGAGCCATTTCATGGGCTTCAAATAAATACTTAGTTGTTTCATTGTGTAAAACTGAAGTAGAGTATATTGCAGCAAAATTAGCCACTTTCAAGAAATATGGTTAAGTAGAATCCTCTAATATTTGCATGGAGAGAAACAAGGAGGTTCTACTAGTTTCTATAATAATATGTCTTCTATTACTTTTTCAAATAATCCAATATTCCATAGAAGAATAAATCATATTGCAATCAGGTATCACTTTATTCATGAATTGGTTGAAAAGGGAGAAATTGAGCTTAAGTTTTACAAGTTAGAGCATCGGCTAGATGACATTTTTACTAAACCTCTATCAAAATACATGTTTTAACATTTGAGAGAAAATATGGGCATCATAGATGAACCGCCTATCTCAAAAATTAAAAATCAATTCTTTATGAATTTTTTGTTTAGCTCAATAATAAAGGGAGTGTCAAAATTTATTATAATTAGTAATCTAGATCCCCAAGAGTTCTTTGAATCCTTGTTTCCTTCTCTATGAGATAACTAACTAATATGTATGTAATTCTTTGCTTCCTTAGAATTTTAAAGCCCTCTCCAAAGCACTATCCACATGGCAGCATTTCGTTGACCCTCCAACATTTTCCTCCTATTAGACATGAAACTCCTGAGTTGAGCTGCTTCACATGTATATTTTTATTCCAACCTCTTATATATATATATTAAAAGGGGGTATAGATATTCAACAACATAAAAAAATAGAGAGGGGAAATATAGAAATAAAAGAAAATACATGCAGCAACAAAGATATCAAAACTTGGGAGGGTGTTTTTGAAAAAAACTAGAAGATTATAGAGCAACATATTGAAGGAATGAAATAACAAGGAAGATAGAGAAGAGAAAGGAAACTAGAATAGAAACAATATAAAATGTACAGAGCATCAACTCTTATTGTATGAAGTATTTATTAAAATATAATATATATATATATATATATATATATATGTGCATGTTTTATATTGTTCTCGTTGTGTTTTCCCTTGTGTTTGATGTGTTGGCACTAAATTTTGAAAACAAATTTCTATCACACTCTTGTTATTTCTTTGAATGATGTGGCAACAAAAGTGGAGATGTGTGAGGAATACTTGTTTATCAACCGCATAACTAAAAACTTCCCACGAGTGGAACCTTCACTATGAAACCATGATCACATGTCAATGTAGTCTACCGATGCTAGTAGTGTTGTGAGAAATATGAGATATGTACATCCTTTGCATGGCAAGGATCAATCCCCACATAGTACCATCTTCTTTTTTGTATTGTTTTGAAGTCTCCAAAACATCACAAACTTGTAATTTGAGGACATAGTGTGTCAATAATTGCTTGACTTGTTCTTGTTCGATGTGTGCTACCAAGAAGAGAAGATTCGTGCAAATATTGAGAAAGGATTTGATTAAGATGATTAACGTGAGGTATAACTCCCAAAAATTTCCATGTCTCATAGCATGAGCATACCGAGACTCACCGACATTCTCTTCTTCATCTATAAGAGGTTGTATTTTATGTATATAAGAATATAATTTTTTTGACAAAATGTTCACTCCCAAGTTATTTTTTGATGATTAATTACTTAAAGGACAAAAATATGTTTCTTGGAAGATAAATATACACACCATTATTCATTTTGAAGTGGGGATATTTACTAGTAAATTACTACATCTCAATGTTGTAGATGAACAAACAATCTATGAGAAGTTAGATGTAAAAGCCTTTATTTTGGTCACACTTAACATTTCCAACGAGGATCAACAACATGTACATGATGTGACAACACCGAAGGCAGCCTAGGATGCTCTATCCACCATCTATGAGGTGAATAACCATATGAATATCCTCCATCCCTAGTCAAATATTCACACACTAAGTATGAAAGATGGAAATAAAGTAGTAAAGTTTTTATGCCATATTGTGGATGTATGAATAGATATTTCAATGCTCGGCCGAAGGTGGAGGAAAAACTACTTTCCCGATCACCCTAAGAGCCCTTCCTTCTTAATTCTATAAATTTTTCAAGACATTGAATGTCACCAAATAAGAGGTGTTCGTTAAAGAACTAGTGATTTTTTTAGCAGGAGAAACCATCTAGATAGTACACAAGGAGTTTGAAGACAAGCAATTGATCTTGAAACAACATAGTCACAAACCTAAAAAGACAACAAAAACTCTAGAAGAAGTCTTGTAAGAATCCACAACATCATAATTATTAGAAAGTGAGTTGATGGTGTCATATATGCACTAAAAAAATGTATAACATTTCTAAATATTTTTAAATTGGCCTAACACAAGATAATTCTAGAAAATAGAGCACATCTAGTTACACTAATTCTCTGAAATATTACTAGATTCATCACCATAGGAGTCTCAAATGACATTTTTCACCCCAACAAGATAATGACTCGATGAGGAAGTATCGTAATTATCCGATTGCGGCACACATCGCAATGTTATGAACTTGTCTTCCAAACCTCACAACCATCATAGAACATTTTGTTGAATGACTCGGTTCTAATAAGCATATGACGAGTGATAGAAAGTTGTTTTATTCATTTATTATATAACCCACAAGATATTGGGTTTGAATTGTAGACAATAAGGAGCACATTGTAGAATGAATTTGTAATTCCACAAATCTTCTCGAGACAAAATGATGTACCCTCATGAAATTTATCTATGTTCATGGCTTGAGAACTAATCTCATGTCTATGAGTTATCTCTTGAATCCTAAAATCATGGTGGAGATCATGGTCTAGAAATGTATCAAATTTTGTGTGATCTCAAGAGAAGGTATGATAACAGCTAGATTTTCTTTAAGGATAGTTTATTTGCACTATATGTAGTTTGATACTTTCTAATTGATCTATGGTATACTACGGTGGATTCTACTTCTCCCTAGAATTAATGAAATGGGCACATTTCACGCCAACTCCTTGTCTCAACTCTTTTTAAAGAGAGTATAAGAGGCCTTCTTGATATTTTCCATTCTTTTCCTATAGGTTATGGATGTCTTGTAGGAAAATAACACCGAGATATATTTTATCCGAGAACCTTCCATTCTAAGGAATGTCTTGGGTCATTCATAACAATATGTGTGTACCATTTCCCACTTCCTTTCATGGTTTTTATTACTTCCTATTATTAATAGATTATTATTCTCGCATGATAGATAGGAGTCCTTCCTTAGAAATAAGAGTACCCTTTATCTATTTTTATATATTATATCAATAACTTATTCAAGAGAATAACCAACCCCTTATTTGCCTCTCCTCGATCAAGGGGTGAATATATGTCAAAGAATTTATTTTCATTTTAAAAGGAGAAAAACTTTACATAACACTTGTCTACTCCCTATACACCATAGTGTAAGTTCATTTCATGACATCTAAATCATATTATCATGGAGATGGATCATTGCCTCACTTTACACTTACAAGTTGGAAATATATTCTACACAAGTAAAGTCTAGAAAGTTTTTATATTTTAAAGAGGGAACCTAAAATATATTACAAGATAAGAAACTAGAAGAGGTATGGAGTAGTCATAAGTCTTCAATCTCTCAAATTACATTATTTAGTTTTGCAATATACATACATGTCTCACCTAAAACGAGGATAAAGAATGATCTAAAGAAATTTAAATGTATATTTTTGGGTGATAATACTACCTTAAAGGAATATCATCTCTTGGATCATGAGAAAAGAAGATATATCAAAGGTGAGATGTTATTTATGATGAGTCATCAATCAAATAATTTCTCTAAAATATGATTTAATACCAACCACCTCTAATAGATTACTCTCATATTCAAATGATGAGCATGGAGAATATTAACACAAGGAAGATGAGTTGAAAGGAAATTTGTTTGTTGATCTAATCATTTGAATTAAATTATTCATACCAAGAATAAAAAATTAATGTTTGAAATGGATAAAAATCACCATCGTGGGACTCCCACCTAAACTCTCTCCTTAATACTTAATCAAGAGTCACAACAAAAAGACAAGTGATGAATGAGGTAAATCTTGCACTCATGAGTTCATTTATTTATACCATTGAGGTTGATGTAGTTCGAGAGGCACTAAGTTAACCATTGTTGAAGAATACCATTGATTCTAAATACGAATCACTAATTTAGAATTTTCCATAAGAAATTTTCACTCTTCTTATAGGAAATAAATCCATTCTATGAAAATGTATTTCCATAAAAATAACAAGGTATATGGATCTATCAATGAGTGCAAATAACGACTTATTTCAAGAGATATTCTTAGGAAGAAATAATGGATGATGAGGAGACATTTGCATCCACTAAAAAGATAAATACCATCAGATTTGTCTATGAACAGTAGCATAAACAGAATGTAAGCTTCAACTGATGGATGTGATAAGCTCTTTCTTAAATGGTGACCTAAAAGAATAATTATACAGTACTCAACAAGAAGTATTATTAATGAAAAATATCATAAAAATTTATTTCTTCTAATTAAGTCACTTTATGGGCTTAAGAAAGAAAAAAACGACATTGTACATTAAGATAGATGATCACCTATTGCAATATGAATTCACTCATAGCCCCACATATTCAAATTTATATCTTAATAAGGTAGGCATAGATATTTTCAATCTTATTTTAAATGTTGATCGGCCTTTTTACTATAGGAATCCTAACCAACTTCATTGGAGATGTAAATAATGATATTAAGGAATCATTTGACATGAAAGAGTTATGGCTACTTCACTACTTTCTTGACCCAAAGATATGGTAGAAGAAAAATTACTTTTTATCTCGTAGGATAAATGTATACGACACTATTGGAAAAGTACAGGATGTCCGAGTGTAAAACTATGTCCAAGCGAATGAGGAAATCTTTGCAAATATCTCTATTCTAGGATTTAACTCAAGTAAATGTGACTCAATATAGGTAAATTCTTTGGAGTCTCATTTACTTGACCTATACTAGGCCATACTTACATTTTTCTATTATTTATATTTACATATTTATACAAGAGCTAAAAATTTCATTGAATTACAAAGAAAGCATTATTTGAGGTATGGCCAAGGTATAATTGATTATGGTTTGAATATCAAAAGAACCCTAATTTCTTCTTAAAGGGATATACTAACTTGACAATGATGGATTTTTTGATGAAAAAATGTTAACTAGAGGAAATGTTTTCATATCGATCTAGATATATCTCATGGATTAGTAAAAGAAAAAAATTTATCTCTCATTCATTGAGGCTGAATAGTTTTCCATATGAGGAGTTGCGTGAGAAGTAATATGGTTACTTCGTATTCTAGATGACATGTACATATTTGAAGAAATCCACCTATCATATAGTTTGAAAATGCGAGTGCATTGAATCTTGTGAATAATCTAGTTTTTAATAAATGAACAATGTACATTGAGGTCAAATGTCATTATATTTGAGAAAAGTCATAAACCATCACATCCAACTCAAGTAATCTCCAAAATATTATCATGTAGCTGATATACTCACCGAGTCTCTTTCTAAGGTGAAATTTAAGTTGTTTCGGGGTACATGTGTAAAAAAATGTAATAAGGGGGAATGTTACCATAATCGTATTTTATTACATAGTTTAAAATGGTATTGTTTCTCTTGTTTCAGTTCTAACTATTATGTATCCTTCTTCGCTTTTTATATATTCTCTTCTTTTCAATACAAAATCATCTAATCAATTCATTCTTCTTTTTCATAAAAGACATGTATGAATTTCTCCTTTTTGGTTTTTCAACATCCTTGACTCCTAGTTTACTTCTTCTACCTCCTAAAAATTTTGATCATGACATTTAAAATTATATAATTTATATACATTTAAAAATAATTAAATACCAAATTCGTAAGGTAGCTCCACATTGTATGCATTATCACTCATTTTATTCAAAATCCTATATGTTGGAGATTTTTCATTGTCATATGTGTTGTGGTTGATGTCAAGTTACATTAATGGAAAAAAGTGGAAAAATTATTATGCAAGGGGTTGTGTAGGTATCTAAAATATCAACCATGTATGGAAAGAAAGACTTGGCAAGAGAACTATGAAGTTTGATTGGTAGTGTTAGATCTCTCGAGGGTTCGTGATGATTAAGGATAAGTTCTAAGGGAATGAGTTAGTTTTTTTAATCCATGGATATGAGAAGATACTTTCCAAAGTCTAGAAGAGGCCACAAAGGCTTAGTGAGGGTTACGGATAAAGGGGTGAAGTCAGAGAGAAAATATCGAAGCTAGGAGTGAGAAAGATGAAGCTACGGATGTGAAATAAAATCTATGGGAGAAAATAAATTCTAGAGGAAGTCATGAACAAGAAGAAAAGCCGCAAAGGATTAAAAATAGCCATGGAGAACTATAAAATCTACAAATAAAATAAAATAGCCACCAACATGGAACAAAGCCGCAGAACACTATAGAAAACAATGGAGAAAGGAGAAAATATGCACAACATTTCAAAATCCACGAAGAAAAATAAAGCAACGGATAACCGAAAAGCCACCTTCAAAGAATATACACCATAGATCAAAGGACAGAGTTTCAATTTAAAGGAGACTATCATAGATGTTAAAGGAATCTATGAAATGAAAAATATAAATTAACAGAATCTAGGACAATCCAATTATTTTTGAATATAATGAAATGGGAAATTTTTCTTTGAAATTGATAATGATTCAATCATCTGATTTTTGAGGTTGTGTATATAACTTGAGCTCAATGGAAAATGAAGAAATATCTACTTCTAGCTATCTCGCATTTAATGTTCTCTCGACTTTTATGAATTGCGGTATAATTCTCTATCCAATTCCTGATTTTGATGAGAAATTAAATATCAAAGAAGAAATTATTTCTCTCATATTAATCACATTGAAATCCTAATAGGTATTGGCTCATAAATGGCTCCTAAATTAATGCATAAAAATAGTGAAATCAAGCCGAATATAGAATGAATAAATGAGCTAATTGCATGCATTTAATAGACCATATTTTCAAGTGATAGAAAAAGAGTGCACGACATGCCAAAGGAAGAAATGGAGAAATTTTATTTTCTATAAAAATAAATCTCCATACTTATACGATTTTTTCTCAAGTGAGAAAATAATACATTCAAGCTAAAGAATTTACTGAAGAAAAGAGAGAGAGATATCGAGAGGAGAGAAAACATATGGAATATTAAAGGTATATCAAATGAGAAGAAAATCAATGCAAAGTGGATTTATTGAGAAAGAGAGTTCAACTCGAGATGAGCATAAGAGTGTAGCAAAGAAAACATAAATAGATACGAAAAGTGATCGTAATCCCTTGTGTAAGATATATTGATTCTAACTGATCAATGTATATGTAATTTAATTGTATTTCTAAGTGGGTGCTTAGATTATAAGGGAGGTTGCTCCTCGTAAGTGGTTTATTGCTAAAATATGTTGATTGGGTGCTTTAGAGGTTGAGTGGGTGCTCACCAGAAACCATTATAAGCTTTGGAATTTGTGTTCCTAATAAATCCTTGGTTTCAAGAGGGTTTTTCTCCAAAGGGTTTCCCACTATTATTTTTTTGTTTTGTGTTATCTTACTTGTCATCTATTTTTTAAAATGCTCATCATACATTTTTTCACTCAACTAAGGAATTTTGAATTAACATTATTGTAAAAATATTTTAATCTTCACCGATTCATCCCCCTTTCAAGTGTTTGTGATCTCTAACAATTGGTATCAGAGTGACGTCCTTCTAGTAGAATCTTAACATCTTCAAGGAGATCCTCTTTTCACAAGCATGGCAAAAAATCAGGCATAAGGTAGTTTATCACTGTCAAGATCACCTCTCTTCACTAGAAAAATACGCTTTCGGAGAATAAGAATAAAAACATATCTTATGTCACTTGGTTTTTATATCTGGGAATGTTTTGAGAAAGGATACAATCCTTTAGCCACGTCGATCACTTCATTGGTAGAAAAATTAGAATATGAATGCAACTCAAGAGCTATGAATGCCATACTATACAACTTGAATAAAATGGAATTTGTAAAAGTTATGCACTACACAAATGTAAAATGATATATGGACCGAACTTCAAAGCATTTATAAAGGTAATGATAAAGTTAAGTTAGCAAAGTTGCAAAACCTACAGATCTCAATTTGAGAATATAAAAATGAAATATGATTAGAGTATAACATCTTACATATAGATAATAGATAAAGTTATTCATATGATCAGAGGCCTTGGTAAGAAACTATAAGAATATGTTATAGTTCAAATGATTCTCATATTTTTAATTACCAAATATGATGCCAACGCTTTTAGCAAAAGAGAAGAAGCCAAAGACATGAAGACTCTAAAAATTTATGAATTATAGAGCATCATTTCAGCATATGAAATGTGGGATATTGGATCCAAGAATAGAAAGAAAGAGGTTGCACTCAAGGTCAAGAAAGAAACCCAATTCAAGCAAGAAGAATAAGGATAAGATTCTAAGTATGAAGTAGAAGATTAAAATAATGAAGCAATGTTCGTAAGAATTACGAAAAGAGGTTTGGGTAAGTAAAAGGAAAACATCCCTTCAAATGTTTCAAATGTTTACAAGTAGGTCACTTTGTTGTTAAATCCCCAAACAAAAATAAAGAAACACAATCTAAACATGAAGAGGATAGACATAAACACAACAAGAGAGATACTAGCTACAAAAATAAAATTATCAAGAAAAAGTTCTTCAAGAACAAATGGAACTTCTATTCAAAATTAGAGTCAAGTTAATCTGATTCAAGCAACCCAAGCATCTCTAAAAATGAGCATAATGAAGCTTGGTCTGAATTTTTTTATGGGCATGGATTGTTCTCAAGAATGGAGCTCCAAATGAAATAATATAGTTGATTATGACAACTTTGATGATGAAGAAGAAAAAGTGAATCTTGAAGATGAACTAGCATGTGCTCTTGTAGAATTTAAACTTTTTAGAATAAAATATCAAAAGTTTAGATACACATTAAAAATTTATGAAGAAAAATACACATATTTGAGAAAAGACAAAATCTAAGAGAATAAGAAGAGGCTAATGAACTCAAATAGCTTATGACTCACCTAGAAACTATTTCTCAATCCTACAAATCAAAGGAATATTAATGCATGAATCTGAACTCACAAATGGAGTGACTAAAGGGTGAGTTAGAATGAATGAAAAGCAAGCTAACAACAAATGAAAAGATGGAAAAGTTCTCAAATGTCTTAATTGGTATCCTAAGAAGTCAAAGAGATACAAAGGACAAGTCAGGAATAGGTTTTAATGAAGAAAGCAAAGAAAATGAGCCTATAAGGCATGAAGGAAATAAGGCTGCATAAACTCCCAACAACTCATCTACGACAAATAGAGATGTTGTCAAAGACACTAATAGAAGGAAAAATTCCCCAGAATTATCTATGCTATGAGGTACACACATTATTTCTATGGTTATTATTATTCATCCAACTAGTTTGGACACAAGGCTACTAAGTGTAGAAAACTCTCTAGATGCTATAGAAGGAACTTTGGCCCATCTTACACAAGACTTAACTATAATGATGTTCCACTGCCGTAATTACTACAAGAAAAGAAAAGAAGCATCAACAAGTAAAAAAGAACCTCCTAAATAGAAATTTTGGGTGTATGTTGTAAAGGGTGAATCCAATAAAGGAAATGATTCTTTCTCAAAAGAGTGCAAACTGCATTTCAATTACAAGATGAAGATAAAATATAGTATCTAGATAGTGAATCCTCCAGCTTATATGAGAGGTGACAAAATAAAATTTATCTCCTTGTCAAAAAATACCTCAAGAGTATTTAGATTTTGTGATAACAACTCAGCAAACATAGTTGGAAAAGGAAACTTGAGTCTAGATAATGCAAAGACTATCACTGAAAATGTCTTATATGTTGAAGGTCTCCGTGAACAATCTATTATGTGTAACTCAAATCTGCAAGAAAGTATAGAATATGCTATTCCATGATAAAGGCTGTGACATTATCAATGTCAAACCAATATTTTTTTCAAAAGATAAAACTACAAATAAAAAATATGCATGCTCTCAATGAAATAAATAAAGAGAAATCCTTTATAAGAAAATCTTACCACAGTTGGATATGGTACAGAAGATTACGACACATTATTTTTGAAAATCTTGTAAAGATAAGTGCTAAAGGTTATCTAAGACATATGCCAAAGATTATAAAACTAATGATACAATTTTAAATTATTCATGCATGGTAAACAAATAATAAGATCGTTCAAGTCAAGGGAATACTCTACAACTAGACCTTTGGAATTAATTCATACAGATCTTTGTGGGCCTATAAGAATTGAAATTACATAAGGTTATGTGTATTTCATGTTACTAATAGTTGATTAGACCAGAATGACATGTGTAGCTTGTTTAAAACACAAATCAAAATCCTTAGAAAAATTTAAGAAATTCAAAGCACTAGTGGAGAAGGAGAAGAGAAAATATATCAAATTCTTAAGATTAGATAGCGGAAGTGAATTTTGGTCAAATCAGGTTTGATTAATTTTCTCAAGAACCTAAAATTAGAAGATAATTCTTAAACACCATAACACCTCAACAAAATGGGGTTGGTTAAAGAAAACAAGACTATGCAAGAAATGGTGAGAATCATGGTGAATGAATGAAAACTCCAAGATAGATAACACAACATTGTGCATTCTAAATAGAGATCAATTGAGAATAAACAATGACAAGATCCTTATAAACCGTGGAAAAATACTAAAGCCAATGTAAATCATATAATCGTATTTTAAAGTAAATTTTACCTCAAAAGAGATGAAGATAACTTGGGAAAATTTGACTCTAGGTGTGATGAAGGTATATTCCCTGACTATTCACTAGTCATTGCGACTTACAAGTGCTACATGAAGATGTTTGCACGAATATTGTTGAAAGCACAAATGTAAAGGTGGATGAATCTCCTAAGTCTAGCACTCATCACAATAAAAGTAATGACAAATAGGAAGATGATGAAAAAATGGATAGTTCACGTGAAGAAGTAGATGAAGTTGAGTAAATACCAAATATGAAGACACCCTTAAGAAAATTCATTAGGGATCATCCTTTAAATCAGATTATTGGAAGCACATAAGGTTGTATTTTGACCAGAAGAATACTAAGAGAGGAACAAAATCATTAATATATAACACTCCTATCTATGGTAGAACCCGTGAAGCATTGTCGAGGCTAGAAAGGATCAAATTGGGTAGACACGATGAATCAAGAACTTGATCAAATTAAGAAGAATGAAACTTGGGAGCTCGTGCCAAGACCTAAGGACAAATATGTGATTGGAACTAAATGGGTTTTCAGAAACAAATTGAATGAGAAAGGAAATGTGACAAGAAACAAGGCTAGACTTGTGTGTAGAGACTATGCGTAAATGGAAGGAATCAACTTTGATGAAACATTTACACAAGTGGAAAGGATGTAAATAATAATATTTTTCTGGATTACATAGCTTACAAGAAAATCAAAGTGTTCCAAATGGATATGAAATCATCCTTTCTTAATGGTTTTCTAAATGAAGAAGTTAATATTGAACAATTTGATGGATTTTCACTAATGGAAGATAAAGATAATTTATGTAGTTAGAAAAAGGATTTATATGGACTTAAAAAATCCTAGATCTTGGTACAATAATGGATTCATACCTCATTGAACAAGCTTTTAGTAAAAGTGTTGTTGACAACAATATTTTCATCAAGGAAGAAAGAGATCAGTTGTTCATTTTCATTGTATACATGGATGATATAATTTTTGGAGGATATTATGAAAAAATGACATATAAATTTAAAAATATGATGAAAGAATAATTTTAAATGTCTATACTTGAGGACCTCTCATTATTTCTAGGCTTACAAATCATCAATCGGACCAAGGTATATTTAAATCCCAAACCAAGTATATCAAAGAAATGTTGAAATATTTTAGGATGGAAGTAGAATGCAAGCTAAGAAGAGAAGGAAGCTCACCAATAGTAGAAAAAACCTTGTACATTTCCATTATAGGGGTCTACTCTACTCCATGGCATCAAGACCTAATATCATGCAGCGGTAGGCCTTGTTAGACGATTCCAAGAGGATCCAAGGGAAACATGCTTCAAGGAAGTAAACAAAATTCTTAGATATCTCATGGGAAGACATGAATATGGACTTTGGTATCCCAAAACCAACGAAATCAGCATAAAGGCATACACAAATGTTGATTAGATATGAAGTATCGATGATAGGAAGAGTATAAGTGGCGAGCATTCTTTGTTTTAAATTTCCTAGTATCCTCGTTGAGAAAGAAACAATCATCCATGCCATTATACACATGTGAAGCATAACATATAGTTTTTGTAATGTGCTACACTCAAGTACTTTAGATGAAGAACACATTCGAGGATTATAAGGTAAAATCTAATAGTCCAATTCCCTTATTAGGTGATAGCACAAGTGCAATAAGTATCTCTAAGAACTTCATATTCAACTCAAAGACCAAGAATATTCCTATTAGATAAAATTTCTTGAGGGAAAAAGTGAATGGAAAGAAAATTAGTATAGAATACGTGACCATAAAAGAGGAAATTGTAGATATCATGAAAAACCTTTGTAAAAAGCTACATTTGAGCACTCAAGGAATGAATTGGGGTCATTCATTATCCCACCAACTAGAATGTGTGAAGATAATATAAGAGAGAATTATCATGCAATATCATCTCCTAATCAAGTGATAAACAATATTTATGCGAGGGATATGTAGTCCGGTAGCTAAAATCATTAAAGTATGCATTAGTTTAGGGGATCACCGCCATGATAATACCAAGTCAATATGAATCAAATTAATGAACTTACGGGAGATTATTGAGGTAATAACATGAATTATCCATCTTACATTATAAGGGATAGATGGCCCTTTTCATTGGTTTCAAAGGGAGAGAGAAGTTTAAATTAGAAACCATAAAGTAATAAAAAAGGGGAGAGAATATGAAATCAGAAATCGGCTAAAGGAGAAATATATAATTGTCATAAGAAACTAGGAATGCAAGTGTTTTTTCATCAAAATTAGTAGGTTTCTAAAGTTTTTCCATAAATGGAAAAGAGGAAGTTTGTTTTACATTTTTAATTGTCATATGTGTTGTCATTGAATTCAAGGTACATTGATATAAAAAGTGGAAAAATTATAGTGCAAGGATCTCGAGAAGGTATCTCAAAGATAAACCATGTCCGAAAGAAAGACTTGGCAAGAGAAATATGAAGGTTGATTGGTAGTGTCAAATCTCATATTCTTCATAATGATTAAGGATAAGTTATAAGGGACTTAGTCAGGTTTTTGTACAAGTTTGTAGATATTAGGAGATAACCACCAAAGTCTAGAAGAAGCCACAAAGGCTTAGTGAGAGACAAAAATATAGGGGTAAAGATGCAGAGCAAAAGAAGGAAGTTGCGAGTGAGAAAGGTGAAGCCATTGATGTGAAAAAAAATCCACGGGAGCAAGGAAATTATTGAGGAATCCATGTAAAATAATAAAATCCACAAATGATTAGAAATAGCCATGGAGAACTATAAAATCCGCATAAAAAAAGTCACGAACATTGAACAAAGCCACAGAGCACCAAAGAAGGGAATGGAAAAAGGAGAAAATCCATGTAATATTTAAAAACTTATGAAGCAAAGGAAAGTACTGATAAATTAAAAACATGCCATCATAGAAGAAACATGGAAGATCAAAGGACAAAATCATGATACAAAAGAGACATCACAAGTTAAAGAAAGCCACGAAATGAACAAATATGAATTAACAGGGGCTTGAGGATGATGAAATTATTTTTAATATGGTTAAATGGGACTTTTTCTCTATAATTGATAATGATTCGATCAACTAATTTTTTACTATGTATACAACTTGATCTCCATGAAGAACAAAGAAATCTCTAGTTCCAACTATTTACATTTAATGCTCTTTAACTTTGTGGAATTGCAGTTACAATTTTCTATGTAATTATTTATTTCAATGTGAAATTAAATATAAAATAAGAAAGATGTTTTCTCATCTTAATCATGTTAGAAATACTAAAAATATGAGAAATCTATTTTAGGTATTGACTCATAAATGGCTCCTACATTAATGCATAGAAAACAAAACAATGAAGACAAATATAGAGAGAATAAATCAGGAGCTAGTTGCATGCATTTAATAGACCATATTTTCAAGCGATTAAAAAATATTACATGAAATGTTAAAGGAAGAAATGGAGAATTTTCATTGTCTATAAAAAAAATATCAATGCTAATACAAGTGTTTCTGAAGTGATAAAATGATGCATTCAAGTTGAAGACGATATCAAGAAAAGAGAGAGATATTAGAGGAGAGAAAATAAATGGAATATTAAAGGTACATTAGGCACGACAAGAGGATCGGTGATTCAGGAGCATCCTATGATGCTTGAAGAAGTATAGATAATCTACAATAAGCCTTCTCAAGGTATTGAGCTATGTAAATTGAATCCATAAAAGTTTTCCCTACATAATTTTTAATTTTAATATTTGAATTTTCACATAAATTGTCATTCACATGATAGTAAAAATAGGTTTCTAGTTGGATATGATTTCTTATCATACCGAGGCTACCCTCAAGGAGAATTAAATTTTCCTAGGATATGATAGAGGTCACGTTTATTTTCTATAATAATGTGCAAGTTGTCTTCAAAAACCTTATCTAATTGTGAATGTAAGTTGAGTAAAAATCCTTACAACTAGAGAGTTAAGGGATTATCCTTAAGATTGAGAATAAGACAACTATGGATGAATTTTCATGAGATATCCATGTAAGAAATAGAAATAAGGATATTAAGAAGATAATAATTTTTTTCAGTAAGTATGTGTGTAAAAGATAGGCGATTTGAGTCGGCTTAGATGGTTGATAATAAGACTTATGTAAAGTTACATAGATTTGTGTGGATGTGGAATGAAGAAAAGGTTACTTCTATGAGTTGGTTCTACATCTTTATACTGGATTGTAGGAAGGTACTTTCAATTATATAAATTCATATTTTAATGAAACTATTAGATAGTCAAGAATTCACTTCAAGTCTACATGTCTTTGTAATGTTCTCATTGTTCTCTAAGTGATAATGTGTGTGTAAAGTGGAATGAAGCTTTCGATGCATGTAATAATAGAATTGAAAGGCGTGTGTAGTGAATTCAGAACTCATTGGTTAGTAAATAGACCACAAGGATGATTAAACAATAAGATATTCCAAACTTATCCTTTTCAGACTCGAGGAAACCTAAGACATGGTGCAATAGAGAAATACCAATATATTATGAAGTAAGATGATTTAAGACTTGAAATTAGGAACGTATGACCATTGATCATCCCTCCGAAAAATAAATTTTTGGGATTCATTTCAATAATTTTTTTGGATATTTTTTTATGCCAAAACTCAGTTTGGACTATGAAGAATGTGCAAACCTAGTTTTAGGAAAGCAACCATAACTTCTTATGGAAAATTCGTTAAAAGATATCATTTGGAAAATAGAAAGATAATAATAGTATAAAAATGGGGTTTAAATATTTTTTCATAAATCATGGTAAAAATTAAGTTGTGAAGCATTTTCCAACCGGATCGGTGAATGCACATAAATTGTTTGACAAACTATCTCATAGATGTAGAAACATAACTCATATGTTTTAAAGAATATGGACCTGAAATTTTATATGCAAGGTCATGAGATATTTTCAAGGAATATTTTGGAACATTTTTGTTGAAATTAAATATTCTTTGAGATATTAACAATAGAATTTTGCTGGTCCGATAGAGACATGTGGGCTCATTATTGATTATTGGACATGATTTTCTTATGAAGGATAATTGGGATAAGGTGGTACATCATTTGGTTTCAGATCTGAGCTAATTTTTTATCTTTATTAAAAAGAATAAGACTTTGGGTAAGAATTTAAATCTGTCTATCTAATCATTATTGTGCAACTTGCAAGGTTGTTTGCAGAGATGGCTACAAAGAGGAAAGACAAAAATGAAATTTAGAAGAGAAGGAAGTGTCACTCTAACAAGAGGTGCATTCCATACAATATGAACTTGAAAGGATAATGAAATAGATGCAAGAGAGTGAAATTTTCAAATTTCATGTAAACTTCACATGAGGAAGGTTGTTAAATGGCCAATGAGAAAACTTGTAGAGACAAGAAGGAAAACAATTGAGTGGAAGAAGACAATTTTTCCAGATGCGAGAAAAATGGATATTTTCTTAAGGACCAACCAAGAATGGATTTTCAAGAAATGCAATAAGGAAAATAAGAGGTGTCAAAGGAGGAGGCATCCATGGAGACTAAGGAGTCTCAAAAGTTTACTTTAACTATTTCTCTAAGTAGGTGTTTGCAGTACACATGCATGCCATAGAGGAAGAATGCCAAGAGGAGGCACTTAGACTTGAAAATAAAGGATCACCAATTTTTAGTTCTTGTACATCAGTTTGGAGCAACTACAAGAGGAAATACAAGTTTTGGAAGATGACATATATGAAGACAAGAAGAGAAAAGTGGGCAATACAAAGAAAAATGTTTCATACACTTATGGAGATAAAGGCAACAACCTTATGAGATTTCAAATAATTCAAAGAAGTTTAGTGTCAGTATTGAAGATATTTACTTCATTTCTAAGGTGAAACAATCATACCAAGAGGCAAAGAATGAAAGAGAGATGGAATGGTTGATAAGGTAAGTGGATAGGACCATCAAGTCCTATGTACTCATTCTTAGTAATGACCGAGAAGTTTTCACTACATGTAACAGTGAATACAAGGAATAATTGACGTTCATAGTGAAGGAGATAGTGTACCTACAAGAGGAAAAAATAAAAACCATGGAAATGAAGATAAAGAAAGTGGCAAGAAAGAAGATAAAATTAAGGAGAGACAAAGAAAGAGTAGTTGTACAAGAAAAAATATACAAGCAAAGGTAATGAGAATGAACTCGGAGGATGTGAAATAAGAAGAAGTAATTGAGAAGGAGATCCTATTTTTATCACAAGTGAAATCTAGTGCATGAGCATCTTAAGATGCTCGAAGAGGCATAGATAATATACAATAATCCTTCTCAAGGCATTGAGCTATGTAAATTTAATCTACACAAGTTTTCCCTCAATAAGTGTTAGTTTGAATATTTGAATTATGAGAGTGAAAATAGGTGTCTAGCTAGATATGATTTTTTCTCATACTTAGGCTATAGAGAAGGAGGATTAAAATTATCCTAGGATATACTAGAGGTCATGTTTAGTTGTTATAATATTGTGCACATTGTCTTCAAACAAGCTTATCTAATCATGAATGTAAGTTGAGTAAAAATCTCAACAATGAGAGAGTTAAGGGCTTATCCATAATATGGATGATAAGACAACTATGGATGAATTTTCATGTGATATCCATGAAATTTTTTGAGAGACTAAATAGAAATAAGGATATTAGGAAGATAGTAAAAATATGTTTTCAATAAGGATGTGTGTAAAAGACAGGAAGAGGAGTCGGTTAGATGGTTGAGAACAAGGCTTATGTAAAGTTACGGAGATTTTTTAGATGTGGAATGAGTATAAGGTTAATTGTATGAGTTGGATCTACATATTGATCCTCAAGATTGCATAAAGGTACTTTCAATTATATACATTCATATTTTAATTAAACTGTTAGATAGTCAAGAATTCACTTAGAGTTTGCATGTCTTCGCAATATTGTCATTGCTCTCTAAGTGATGTGTGTGTAAAGTGGAATGCATATTTATAAGCATGGAATAACACAATTGAAAGGTGGTTTTAGTTAATTTAGATCTCATAGGTAAGAAAATATACCACAAGGATGATTAAACAATAAGATATACAAAACTTATCCTTTTCAGACTCTAAGGAAACCTAGGACAAGGTCCAATAGAGAAATCACAACATCTCATGAAGTAAGAATATTGAAGGCTTGAAAATTTTAATGTAAGACCATTGTTAATTCCTATTAAAAATAAACTAATTTGGATTCATTTCATGAAGGTCATGTTATATCTTATTTTATGGCCAAAACACAATCTGGACTATGAAGAATGTAGAAGCCCAGTTTTAGGGGAACCATCATAAATTTTTATGGAAGAGTCATTAAAAGATAAATTTTTGAAATAATGAAGATAATAATAGTATCCAAACTAGGTTTAAATATTTTGGCATAATTGAAAGTATAAATGAATTTTTGAAGTGTTTTCCAACCGGATTTGAAAATACGCATAAATTGTTTGATAAAATGTTTGCCTAGAAGTAAAGCAAAGATAATTCACACTTTTAAAGAATTAGGACCTGAAAATTTTATGCAATATCATGAGATATTTTTCGATCAATGGATTTGAATGGTTTTTTTGAAATTAAATATTATTAGAGATATTAATGACATAATTTTACAGTCCTATAGAGAAATGTGGGCTTAGTATTTATTATCAAACATGATTTTATTATGAAGGATAACTAGTCTAAGAAGTTACATCAATCAATGTGGTGGATTTATTGAGGAAGAAAGTTTGACTCAGATGACAAGAAGAGAGTGATAGATAAATCTTTGATAGATATAAAAACTTGTTCATAATCCATTTTTAAGAAATCTTGATTCTAAGAGATCAATGTATATGTAATTAAATTGTATTTGTGAGTGTGTGCTTCGATTATAGAGTGTGGTGCTTCTTGTAAGTGTGTGCTTGCTAAAATATGTTGAGTGGGTGCTCAAATTATCTCCGAGTGGTTCTTCAGGGATGAGTGGGTGGTCAACCAAAACAATTATAAGCTTTGGAATTTTCTTCCTAATAAAGCCTTAGTTTCAAGTGGGTTTTTCTCTTGAAAGGATTTCCCACTATAATTTTTGTTTTCTGTGTTATCTTGCTCGGTATTTATTTGTTTAAATGATCATCATACATTGTTGCACTCAACTAAATAATTTTTAATTAACATTATTGTAAAAATATTTTATTCGGCACCTATTCACCCCCTCTTAGTGCTTGTGAATTCTAACACTATAGGACCCAATCTTCTTATGCTTTAGTTTAATATGGTACCCCTTCCAAAATCTCTCATTTCTTATATAAACCATCATTATATCTCCTTATCCGAGATGTGTTCACTCTCCTAGACTCCTGCTTGCATATTTAATTGGTTTATATATTTCATTACTATTTATCATCATCTCCCTAAGTCCTTGTAGTTTTAGCATGTTTTGTGAAAATGATTTTTCATCATCACTAGTTTTATCTTTGCCTAATAGGTAAAAAAATGTAACACTCCTTGGGATTCTAACAATAGAAAATACGAAAAATTTAATTTCTTGTCATCTAATTTATCGAGATATTATAAGTAAATTCATCCCGAGGAAGGAAAAAACCCAATGCTTCATCGTTTCTCTAGCTATGCATCATAGAATATTTCCAAAGATCTTATTTACTACTTCTTTATGTAATTTAATAGGGGTGATATGCACTACTAAACTGATTTGAGCCCCCATTCTCCTCCATAGAGTATTTAAAAAGTTACTCAAAAACTTTGTGTCTCAATATCTAACAAAATAAATCTATAACTCTAGGAGTATCATTAGTTTTCCTACAAGAAATAAAACTTTCTATTTTAGAAATTATATCTACCGCGATAATTTTTTTTTTTCCTTTTTATCTATTTAGAAGTCATAACACAAAATCCATACTCAAATAAAACCATGGCCATGTAGGGACTAGTGATAGTATATACAACCCTATATTATGTTCATGGACTTATACATTTGGTACACTCTACATATTGATAGAATCCTACTTATGTCCCACTTTACCTTCACCAATAATAATTCACCACCATAACAATAGTTGTCTTACTTATACCATAGTTTCATGCAAAACCCCTAGTGTATAATTCTCTCATAATGTTTTCTCTCATTGAACCAATAAGGATACACAACTAATTTTCCTGGAATAAATGCACATCTTGCATAAAATAATCACAACAACCACTTTTATCGCAGGCCCTTAATTACCTCAAACTCTAATATTGCATTTTCTATTGTTATGAACAATGTTATACACCTACTCAAGGAATAAAAAAATTGATTCTAATTACTTTATTTTTTCTTAAATAAAAATATATTCTCAAAAATATGAGACACACTTTTCATTAATACTCTTTACATTTTCCTATGCATTTACATAGTTCAATGCTTCTTGGTTTGTAAAGAGTAATAATTCCTTAGCTACATGTTAATGTCTTTAATTTCTTAATACTTGAATAATAGTACAAAATTACACATCATAAGTAGATTATCTCCTCCTAATCGCATTCATTATCTCAATAAATAATTGTATAAGACATATTTATTGACTCAATAAATTCCAAATCCCCATATGTGAGGAATCATAATCAACCTTAAATATGTTGCTAAAATATGACAATAATAAAACAAGTTCCTCTTACTCTTTCTTACTTACAAATTTTAAACTATCTATTGTTACATTTTTCCATTAAAACACCTTTTCCTTCATGCAATTCATTATATATGCAACAATGCTACTTAAATTCTCGATGAACTTCCTATTAAAAGTTATCAAGACATGAAAAATATGAACCTATATCACATTCCTTACAATAGGCCATTCCAAAATTGCCTTCACTTTTCCTTATCCATCGTCCCTTCATCCTCAAGGACTTGATATTCTTTGATTATGTTTCATTTTTTTAGAGGCATGCATGAATTTCAGAAAGGGGTGTACATGATAAGAGTAGGTTAGTGTAAAAGAGGTAACCTTACAAATAGAAGGATATGAATTGTACACGTCCAAAAGGACATCGGGAATGTACAGGGGAAAAGAAAACAACCGGAAGAACATTTAGCATAAGATAATTTCTTGTAATAATGTAGAGTATTTGGAGATACGAGATAATCTAGAGTTCATGAATAGACTAAAACTTAAGTTCTAGATACTTACATAAAGTCGATGATAGATTGTTGGATAATTTTAAGGATCAAAAATATCCTATGTGAAAAATTAACATGGAACATGTGACCAAGGATGTGAAATATTTTTTCTTCCACCAACTAGATGTACTAGTTAACAGAATTGTAAAGTTGAGAGCTATTATTAGCTCTTGTATGACTAGTTATCAATAAGTTCCCACTAGTATAAATACACATCAAGTGGTCTAAATTAGGGATGTATTTGTAATAGGGGACTATAGGAGTGAGGTATGCATCACTTGTATTTAAATAATAGATGGCTATAACTTATAACTTTGGATCATATTATATATGAGCATTATCTTTTGTCTTTGCATGGTTATAATGTATGTCAATGTACTAGGAATACTAATCTAATTACAATAAATATATTTCATATACATCTATCTAACTATGATGGTACTTTGAAACCTCTCACACTTCACATGATTTTTGTTCATTTATTCTAAGTGTGATATGTCACAATGGATGTGATGTAAATCATCTCGCAATCGTTATAGAAATGACATGCACATAAGGGAGGTAGACATATAGAGTCTAACTTTTTGGTTCCATTTTTTTAACCTTAATTAAAATACAAGGATGAGGAGAATAGGAAATGCGTGATTTAATAGAATGGAACATCGAAACCTAAGTACACACTATTGAGAATGATTTTCCAAAAAACCATCCAAGTTGTAAGGATTTCTCTCCAAGAAAGTGGGTGGAGGATAATATTTATGATGCACTTTTTGAAATATTTTTCAGTGAGTTTTCGGTTTACCTACATAAATGGTTATGTTGGAGCTCAAAATTACACCCATCCCAAATTAGGATGAACTAGGATTTTGAGGCAACATGGAACTGTCTCCAAGTTATGGGACCTTGCAAGATTGAGAGAGAACTCCGGAGAGAAGACCGGTTCCTCTACCTATTTCTACTACTAAAACTATCCTATGAGGGAAATGCAAATAGATATCACTACTCTAAGGTTCTAAGGGACCAAGGTTAGAAGGAGACACAAGAAAAAGAGAAAACTAAGATAAAGGAGGTGATAGAACTAGAAATAGATGAACAAACACAATTATATTTAAGAGAAAATGAAGGATAATGCACATGGAGAGGATATCCACACATATCATAGTCCAAACACATTCACACACTCATTTTTCATAGGAAAAACTCGGAAAAGGAACCTGCAAGGGATGTGAGAAAGAACCAAAAACAAATAAGTCAAAATAGAGGAAAGGAGATGCAATAAAACGAGCCAAGGAATTGAATAACCATAAACCAATATTCTATTTCTTCTAGAAAATGCACAATTGATTACAATGGTGAATGAGGCTGATATCCACATGTAAAGAGATAGATTTGAATCTCTACAACTTAAAATGCTAAGGAGAAGATCTCTTAACAAAATAAAGGGGTCCAACCTTTTACAATGAGCCTTGATCTAATATTTATAGAAGAGGAGAGAAGATGAGGGAAATAAGAGGGAAACTCATATTCAAATTTTCAATCACCAACAACAAGCAAGAATTACATACAAATCTTCTTGCAAATCTATTGTATCCACCTCCCTATGTCTGTTTTACTTATGGAGGAAGGAAAGAGGTAAAATAAGATCAAATCTATGTGGTTGGTTAAATGACCAGTGCCTTTATGGCTGGAAATCATTTCCATAATTCACACCTACCAAATCCCATAAAAATATATATTTGAATGGCTTAACGTTTAGCCCATGTCAAAATTTACAACAAGATCTATAGTGAATGGATTCGAGCTCTGCAAAAAAATATTATAATGAGCTGAAGGTTAGGATGTAGACTAGACATGCAATGACACATGGTACGTGTTGATTTGTTGAAGGATCAGTCAACTATTCATTTTTAGTCATTTTTACCATGTGTCATGCATTGGTTCATTAGAAGGATTCAACACCCTATTGGTGTGATTTAATAGGTTGCATGTTGCACACTCAAGTCTAAATTTTTTCCACGTGTTATAGTGACTAACAAAGAATAATGTACGTGATGCACATGAAAGAAGGTGGTGTAGAGGAGAAGAGGATGGTGCGTTAAGATGACATGCACGTAAAGAAAAGGATGCATATTCTTTAGATACATGTATGCAAGTGGGGCATGACATCAAAATGGTTGACGTGCTATACCAAGAATGAATGGCATGTGTGCAGCAAGATAGGAAGGAGGTACATAAAAAACAAAGAAAAGGAAGGTTATTGTAGAGAAGAATGCAGAAGAAGCATGAGAGGAACTTAGTCAATCTTGGAAGGCAAGTTAGGGGTGCACATGGGGATTGCACAAACTTTGAAAAGGAAGGGTATCATGCAAGGGGAAGGCAAAAAAGGGTAAAATAGAAGGGGATAGATGAATAAAAATGAAGGGTGCATGACATGTAGAGGAACTATAACCAAGATAAATGTGCCAAGTAAACAACCGAGTGTGTACAACCTATAACATTGACCTTTAGATCTAGAGTGGGATGTAACTTTGTCAAAACAACCAGGGAGATATTTGGGACAACAATTTTGTGACTTTTGGGGTCATATACCTACTAGATGAAAGAGATCAGTACCATTATAAGTATACATTGGGCATGGAGTCAATATTAAATCCTAAAATGTGATTTTCAACTTGAAGAACTACCCTTGAAATCACCTAAATCTCTATCTAAAATTTGTACTTAGGCATTTCCAAAAACTGCTTAAAACCATTGGAAGAACCTTTAATCAAATTGATATCTTAAAAGAAACAAAAGAGTGTGTATAAGTAGCATACAAGAAGAATGAACTAAGTACAACCATAACAATGTGCGTGCAATGAACTTGGATGAATGAAATTATTCTAATATTTACAATGATGCAAAAGACTTACTAGAACTATTTGAAATAAATCCCGTTGATCGGGATTGGCAACGCATACTTCTAACAAGGTAAGATAACTCAAAAGAGTTAGCCTCCTTGAAAGAAATGATAGTGTATGGGACACTCCAAAGTTCATCAAATTTTGAATGACACCTAGGTTTAGCTCTATCAACATCCCATTTTAAGACTAGATCACCTACTTTGAAATCTTGAGGCGTAGAGTTTCAGTCAAGCCACTTATTTTTCAGTTGCTGATGATGTTATAGCTTGAGTATGATAGATTATATCAATTCTTCATGTTGAACAAGCTCTTCCAGCCTAATTTTTCTCTTATCTATGGCCTTGAATTACAGCAGTTGGACAAGATCCAATGAAGGTAAATCAAGAGACAGAATAAGTCATACTTCCTTTCAAGAAACCAACTTGTAAGGTGAAATACCTATTGCCTTCTTCACCATGATTCTATCTACCTAGAGATCAAGTGATATATATATTTTTAGATTAAACCAAACCATTATTACCATGGGGGTAATAATTAGAATAAATCTTCAATTAGATTGCATGAATAAGTACCCAATCATAAATTTTAGTACCAAGGATTTTGCACTATTAGAAATATTGGTTTGTGGAATTCCAAATCTTATTACAATGCCTTCAAGAAAGTGTATAATGAATAATTAGTTTGATTCCTTTAGCGTGAAAACTTGTATCCATCGAGTGAAGTAATTGAATCGCCAATACCAACTTATGGTATTTTCTTAAAGGAGCATTTATCATGCCGATGAAGTTAAGACCCCATTGCGAAAAAGGATGATCCGGTTGGATTGGTTGGAAGGGATGAATTTTGAACTTCTTATTTCCCACAAATAAATCACATTATTTAAATTTCATGACCCACTTGTGTGTGTCTCGTGAATAGGGTAGGCCAAAAGTATACCGCCTTGATGATCTTCATCGTTGTTTGTTTGACAAAGAAGTGTCCACTAGAGAATTGATTATGAAATTATGCTAATACTTTTTCAACTCAAGCACCATCAATACATCTTAGAAATAAACCATCAATATTCATTTTGAGGAGAATTCGATCAATGCTACATGTGGAATAGATTGCAGCATTATATGTCTTTTCTTTTCCCTTCTCAAACCACGAGGATGTGTGCTAGAGGAAAGGAGTGTGATCATGACCTTCATCTTGGTGCACACATTAGGATCTTCACTCTACTTAGGTTCAATGCATGGGAGATATGCATATAGAAATAATGAAGTTTTGGGTTTCGATAGCATGTCCTCTACAAGCATGTTTATAGAGCATGTTGGCTTTAATAAAATTAGTGGATTTGATAGTCACATCATACTCCATGATTTTTTTCACCAATATTTCTCTTTTCTCACTGATTTTTTCTCCCATGATGAAGTCTCTCACACCTAAGTGTGAAACTAACACCTTAATATGATTTGTGGTGAGCATACTTTTGAATTTTTTTAGCGTGTGCATGATGGTGAAGACCTATTTCTCCATGTGATTGTATTTCAACTCATAATCCTTCAGCCCGACTAACTAGCTACTTCGGTCCTTGTTCATTTTCTTATGTCAAGAAAACAATACTCGATCAGCTCCATAAACATGAAGGATGAAAACCTTTGACTAATATAGATTGATCTGTGTTGGCATGCAAGAAATATCTTGCTTGATTTTGTTGAATCTTTGTTTTCCTTCTGCTATCCACTTGAAGGTTGTGTCCTTTTTTAGTATGACGGTGATGGGCCTAACTAGTCCTGCGAGGTTAGCATTAAATCTCCTAAAAATTTAATTTTTCCTAGGAATGACTTCAAGGATTTCTTAAGCGTTTGCAAGGAGTGAAAAAGGATGGCTGAAACGAGCTCACGATCTATAGAAATACCATCCTTCAAGACCATATGGCTGATAATTTTTCCTTATGCAACAAAAACTATTATCTTCTTGGGGTTGAGAGAAACCCCTTATTATCTACATCACTCAAATACTTTCTCCGTATGTGTCATATGATATGTGCCCTTATTTAAAATTTTTTTATGTCATTCAAGTAAGATAGGATGAACTCATTGATATATCCTTTCAAGTAAATGTCCATAGTACTCTAAAATTTTGTTCATAAATTTTACAAACCCAACAACATCTTCTCATTATGCATATGTTCACCACTTAGTTGTAAATTTTGTCTGAATTGATCTTCTTCCCCGATCATGCTCGATTGAAACCGTATACCCATCCAACATAGAATTTCTCTTTGCACTAGTTACTGATCTATAAAATCTACTCCATATAAGGAAAAGGATAATGGTCCTTAAAATATGCCTTTTTATATCTCTAAATATATGTAGAGTCTCATTTCACGCTTCCTTTTTGTGCACTAGAACAATATTCACCACCCAAGTAGAGTACTTGATAGGAAATATTATTTTATCCTCAATGATTTTAGACAGCTCTTTTCTCATCAAGCGATCTATATTTTTATTTACTTGGCCTCTTGTTTTATCTCGATAGTCTTAATGCTAGGATCGAGGTCAATGGATTGTTGAGAAACACTTGTAATAAGTCGCTTGATATCTTCATACTCCCATGTGAAGATGTTGTTTTCTTTTGAGGAGGGAGAAAAAGCCCCGATTTTCCTCATACTCACAATACTTTCCAAGAAGTAACTCTTTTCCACACGAATAGTGACTAGAGTTTAGTATTCTTCTGCTATGTGCATATTCTTTTCTTCGTCATTTAACTCATCATCGTGATAAACCTTTTCTCTAAGGTTACCAGCCCTTTAGGAAACTTATTTGTATTTAGCTAGATTAATTGGTCACCATATCTATTATGGAATTCAACTTGCATGCTTAAGGAGAATTTAGCCTCATTCTTTATGAAATAGACAATTTTTGCAATAATGTCGAATAATTTCTAGCCGGTATCATTATCTAGATTAAATAGCCTAACCACCATCTTGATGTGTTTCATGCTTCCTTAGATAAAATCCTCATCATGTGAGAACGATGAACTGATTGTGGCCATCTAATATACTTATTTGTTCATCTTTCTTGGCACTACATACTTTAGCTAATCAAAACCTCTAATAGGTCCCAAACTCCATGTTTAAAAGATTTGAGAATCTTATTATTTTCCACACACTTGTTTGTGTCCTAATTGATAACCAACTCGTGTCCCCAAATATTTACAGCACCTTAACATTTTTATTCTCGAAATAAGAACGCCATGCACCAATGCTTCATATTCTCCTACATTGTTGGAGCATGTAAATTGTAGTCTATGAGTGAAGAACTTTCATTCTTGTGATAAATGATAAAAACACCTATGGTTGTATCATTTCTACTTCTAGAGCTATCAAAGTACAATTTCAACATACCATAATTTTCTTAAAAAAAATTAGTGAGCATGGAAGCACAACTTATTCTTCAAAGATAAAATAAGTACTAAGACAAGTTTAATAAGCTTCAAGAGCTTCAGCATAAGGATCAAATTTGTGACAAATATCTTTCAACTCATATAATAATAAATTAAGTATATAAGGGGAAACATGATGCTCTTCTTAAATTGAAACTAATTATTTTGGTCTTGAATTATGTAATTGGTTTGGAGAGGTGATGGGTCATATGACCCAACATGATATGAAAAGATGGGCTCAGATTGAATGGTTAACTGGTACAATAGCTTGTTCTTGGTAACATATGAAACCAATCGGAAGACAAGTATCCATCCACTTTGGAAATTAATTATGTTAATAACAAAAGGGAAAACAAAGGAGCTAGGTCAATGAATGACATATCATAAGTTATTTTTAAACTTGTGCAAGCATGTAGGATTAACTAATGATTTTTGATGACTCCTAAATTAGTGACAGTTGAACCATCAAGTTCTAAGACTCCTTTAGAGATAGGGGTGTAATTAATACCTAAGACATCAATGGTTTTATTTGGCATTACAAAGGCACTAGCCCTTGAATCAATCATACAATTGTGCATGAGAAATTTGCAACCTATCAAAGACATATAGAAAGGTGGGGTATTGACAACCTTTCTTATTTATTTCTCTTTTCTTAACAGGGGTTGACAACATCATGATGTCTTTGGATGACTAGGTCAGTGTGAAACTTATGCCAAAGCTTCATGCAATAGGTTAAGTTGATATGGAAAGGAAAGGGCTTCCCACATTGTGAAATTTCCATTTGTCTTCTTTATCTAGTCCCAAATGTTGAATAGGAGGCCTATTGATTTGTGGATTTAAGGCACAACATTAACTTTTCTTTATTGTTTGAGTGTGGAAATAGAATCTATGGGATAAGAAGATGATTGTCCTAATAAAAGAGGGGCATGCACCATATCAGTTGGAGCATTACATAGAAATTTGCACACACATAAACTTACGTGCTAGAGTAGTTACTCTTCTTTAAATTTGCATCCTTCAACATCTACAGATCACTCTAATAGGCATAAGTCGAAGGGTCCTTGTAAGAATCCATCATTCTCTTCTTATACTTTTATTATTAGCAACATGTGCATATGACCAATTTAGACCATCCATGGATTGGTTAAATGCAGAAAATTCATCAAAACTAAATAACATAAGGTTAGCCTCCAGACAACTTATGGCATTTTTTCATTTTCTAATTCATGCGCATTGGTGGAAGGTACAAAGTTTGAAGTAGATTGGATCAAGAAGGCCTACGCGTGCATGGTTGTGGAAAATTTTTTTGTCCATGAGGTGTGTTACAAGGAAAGAAACACTCTTGAATCCTAAGCCAAATTTTTTTCTATGCATGTAAACCGAAGTAAGTCATATAATTTGAATCTAACACCTGTCATTCCAAAATAAAACTAACTAAAGAAGAACATATGGATAGGAGACTACAAAATAACTTCTAAGTGCATGTAAACATGAATGAAACAAACTAACATGATAAGTCATTTTTTTGTTTATATTTATAATCTACATGTGAACCTATTTATATCCTATTATTGATTTTATCCAGCAACCCTTGCAAATGGATTAACCTTCAAGAGGTTACAAAATTAAAAGTTAATGGAAGCAGTGTATAAGGGATCTTGCAGCAAGATAGATCGAGTGGTGAAGTTTTGGAGTATGATTTGCATTAATATTGAGCTAGGAAAAAGCATAGATTAACATGCATCAATCGCACATCAGCGTTCCTCCCCATCGTCAACATCCTCCCGGTCACATGTCGAGTTCTCTTTATCATGCATCGAGTATTCCCCATCACACATTAGTGTTCCTCCCCACCGCGTGTCATCATCCTCCCGTCATGCTTCAACGCCCTCTTTCTTCATGCGTTAATCATTTCTTCTAGACGTGTGACATCATATCTTCCTCTTCACCGCCGCCTCGCCATGTGTAAATTTCACTTCCAGTCTTATGTTATCCTCCTTTTGTTCACATGTGTCACCTCCTCTCATTGTCATGGGAAAACAATTTTTTCTTGTCGTGCGACAATCCTCCCACTCGTCAATGGTGATTCTTCTATCCTTGTCATGCATCAATTAGTCATTTTTCTTGGGTGATAACAAAGAGTTTCGATATGGATAGATATTAATTACATCATACTGGGGTAGTTGAACAAACATATTAATGAGGCATGGTTACCCATACCTCCGTACATGTAATTAATGAAGGATATTGGTTTTTTGCTCCTTTTCTCTATATATATGTAAATTCCCCTCATTTGATGAGGAGATATTTCAAAATTCTAAAAACTCTGCAAAATTGTTCCAACACTTTTGTGAGCTACAGGCCTCAAATTTATGCATTTTGTGAAGGATTATTGCCTTGTGCTTATACTATAATGGATTGTGCATAATTTTAAGCAATAAAATTAGTGTTTTGTGGCTCTTCTTTCCCTAGCTTGATTTATATTGCATTTCTTGCCTTATATTATATTTTGTAGGTATATTGTGCACATTATGTTCCTTTGTAGAGCTTATATTTTTTGTGCTCCATGAAATTGGAGGTTAAAAAAATGTGTTTTGCGAGTGTGGCTCTTTTTTTTGTTCTCTCCTTTCTTCTTTTATCCACTTTCACTCGCTAGGAATCTCTCTAATCATTTTTTGGTGTTATCGCCTCTCTTAGTTTAGGATTTACATTTTCATGTATTTATTGTCCTTTGAATTGGTAGTTTAGGACTAGGATAGCACTAGAATAGGTTAGGAACCAACCTTCTCTAGACGTTTGTCTCAATTGCAAGGGTCTCACACTTTGAGACAATCCCATGTTAGTCAAAAGTAGGGTTTTGTAATGTGTAAATCCTAAGGTGCTAATTTTAGGACATAACAATTTTGGCATGCCCGGTGGGACCAAGAGGTCTCCATTTTGACTGTAGAAACATTTATGTGCACTTTTTGTAAGTTTTCAGCTTGTGAGAATCTCTAAAAATTGTAAATCTGGTGACTCCTAAGAGGCATAATCCACTAGTTTCAGCAGTCCAAGCTTGGCAGATTCATTAGAAAAATCCAAACAAGGTCAAGAACTAGAGAAGAGGGACTATTTATCTATTTACACTTGTCCCCGAGATAGAGAAAAAAGAGGAAGAAGAGCTCAAATGTATTTTTCTCCACCGAAAAGAACCTTATAAACACCTCCACATGGTAGGCCTTTTATTCAATCAACTAGAGTTCTCTTCGATAAATTAGAATGGTGTAACCCAATCCTTATGTCAACTTCACTAGCAGCATCATGTTTGCTCTCAATGCACAAAATTTAATTCCATTTACAACATTAAAGAATATTTTGTATTTCACTTGATAAAACCAAACAACTTCGATTGACCACATACATGACATTGCAAATGTCTACGCAATGCACAAAATTACTTAAACATAAATCGTTGTTAAGTTGTTTACATCCTCTTTTAAGGTTAAAGCATTGTAATAGTTCCTAAGTCTAACAAAGAGGGTCTGTCTGCACTGGGACCATTTGTGCATAGCTCTTCAAAATCAATTTGGAGAAAAGGGAGATAATTTGTCTTTATTGGAACAATTGACAACAATTAAGAGGGATCCTAATGAATAGTTGACTGACTTCAACTTCAGATTCTAGAGGATGTGGGATAGGATTCCATTGTCCGTGAGACCAACAACTGAAGGTGCTTTCCTATACTTCCTTAAAGATTTAAATTATGATATTTCCATGATGATACAATCTATAGGAGGTATAAATTTACCCACAACCTATAACATTTCTATTAGAGCTAAGAATTTCTTAATTCAAGCTGGTAAACTTGCACCTAGGCCACCTATGCCTCTATTTCTATAACTAGGAAGTCTAAGCACTAATCAACCACCTAAATTATCTCCCATTCCTGTTTCAAGAAATTAGAGTTCGAATGAAGCTTCTAATTCATCCTCTAGTACCTCAAATGAGCTCCAAGAAGTCATGAAGTAATTGTAAAAATTGGGTAACGATTTCGTAACAATTAAGAGGTAGCAGGATCAAAATTTAAGATTGTATCAGCCTCAAAATAAACCCAATAGACCTCCATGTCACCATAATAGGCCACCCATTCAAGCTGCAAATAAGAATCAAGTCAAACCTATTGTTAATAGGCCATTCAAGCCTTACAATCCTAATGTCACATCCACACCTAGGGCCTTGGTACCAATGCAAAATAACATGGATCAGAATATGAATTGTGTTTCCCATGCAATCGACCTCATAATCGTTAATGTGTTTCAATGGTGCTTTGAATCAACCTCTTATTGTGACAAGAACAGATTTGGAACAAGAGATAGGACAAGAAAAAATCAACGGCAGGAAGTAACTTCGATAAGGGACACCTCCAAATGAGACCACACTTGTCAATTTGTAGGTGGATATTTTTGTGGTATGAACCAAGCACCTTCCCAAAGTGTAACATCTAATACAAGGTCCAAGAAAAGGAGTATTGGAGAAGGACAAACATCAAATTAAAATTAAACACAACCTTGTTATTGCTCAATCAAGGTGGTGATAGTCAAAGTACTACAGCTCCCAATATGTGAAATTCAAAGCCACCTCCTAAACCAACTCAAGTGTTGATTGTAATATCCCAAGTGCAATAGAAGAATGTGTAGGGTAATGGGCAGTAGATAGATAACTCATCTCCATTCAACATCATCGAAAAATGAATAAAACCAATTTAAACATCTCAATGTGGGAGTCATTAGCTATCCCGGAGAACAAAGAGACCTATTAAGTTGCTATGGAAAATTGGTCGACATCAAATCAGCCACCTAATCAATAAGAAAAATGGCTCACCAATGTAACTCGGCAAAGGCGAAAGTCATGGAGATCACCAAGGTAAAAATTTGAAGCCCCATCCATTCTATATCTCATTGATCATTGGAGATAAGTCGGTGCATAAATGCATGATTGATTCAGGAGCAAGTATCTCGGTCATGCCCAAAGAAATTGTTGATCAGTTGGGCCTTCAATTTATGAAGTCATTTCAAAAGGTCTGCTAAAATTAGATGGGACAACAAAGAATAATGGTTGGAGGAATCAAATTTTTAACCTCACATTGCATGCATGTGCCCCAATGTGACCATCTTTCAGATGTATGAGTCATAGAATTTCTACCACTCTTTGCCTTGTTTTTTTCAAGAGACTTAACTCTAAAGTTGTAGGCTATTTTTCTACTTGATTGGTCACACATGTTATTCGTAACAAGGAATGGAGATAAGTCTAAATCCAGTCTACACCTATTACAAAATTTGATATTGAGCCTCATCTATCAAGCCCAATCAACACAAATTGTCTACCCTTTGATCAAGAGGATTTACCAAACGTTCGGACGTAGATTCCAAAGTTGGGGGCATCCCAGACTTGACTCTTGATGAGTTGGAAAACAAGAGACATGCTTTTGACCCTTACAAATAAATAAAGGAATATGAGCTAGGATTTTATTGTTTACATGAAGAGAATCATCCTTTCCATAGCACCACCAAGACAAACCATAAGGATCATAAATAAGTATGGAAGTTATTCCTTAATGACTCAAGAAGTAGACAAGGTGCAGGAGGAGGAGCTATGCTTATTTCACCTCAAGGCACAAAATATTACTCAGCTTTCCATTTTTAGTTTTCTTGCCCAAACAATGCCACTTTAGTATGAAGCCTTAATTCACAGATTGCCTTTGGGAAAGAAAGAGAGGTATAAAAAAATTCAAGTATTTGATGATAGTGAGCTTATTGTGAATCAATTCAAAAGGAAAAATTCTACCAAGAATGATCTATTGAAGAATTACAAGAATCATGTATGGGATCTCATTGAATATTTTGAAGCTTTTAGTATCAATTCCATCCCAAGAAAGACGAACGAAGCAATGAAAAAAGCTGGTAGCAATTGAAATGGCATTTGATATTGTAGAAAGCCTCAAAAGTGAAAAATATCAGCCTCATATCAAAGTGGTTGTAAGACTAGATGTTCCAGATAATAACACAAGTTCACAAGTCTTCGAGAATGATCAACAAATTTTCAATTTTATACCGAAGAAGTGGAGATATCGATATAAACCAAGAAAAATTGGAGCAAAAGTATGGGGATCAAGGAGTGTAGCTACAAACAAACAAGCTTCCAAAAAGATTAGCTACATTGAATTCCATCTTTAACCTCGAATGATTAATTACCTAACAAGAAAACCAACATTTAGGTCAAAAGTGAGGTTTTGAGCCAATTCAATTTACTGAAGGAAAAACACTTCAAATTGGCAAGGTAAGCATATAACAAGAAAAAAATAAATTCACACATCTTTTCCAATAATTTCCAGATGTATTTTCCTGGAGTTATGAAGATTTGAGAGGGTTTAATCCAAAATTGGCACAACACACCATTGAGCTAGATTCAAGAGCTAAACCCATCAGGAAGAAGTAAAGGCCATTTAATCCTCATATCGAGCCTCTCATGAAAAGGGAACTGAACAAACTCATTGAACCAAGCATCATATTTCGAATCAAGCACTCTTCATGGGTAGCAAATCTGGTGCCGCTTAGAAAGAAAAACGGGAAATCAAGTTATGTGTGGATTTATGATAATTGAATGAGCCTCTCTCAAAGACCATTATCTAGTACCTTCCATGGAGAAAATATTTGAAGTAGTAGGCTGGATCGAAATGTTTTCACTTTTAAACGGCTACTCGGGATACAATCAAGTCATAGTGAAGGAAGATGAACGGTTGAAGTAAAACTTCACTACAAAGTGGGGTAACCTTATGCTTAGAGAAGATGTCATTTGGCTCACAAATGTTGGAGCCACTTTCAAAAGGGAAATCGATATGGCATTCAAAGTACTAATCAATAAGATAGTGCTTTGGTATATCTAGATGATATCACCATGTTCTCAAAGAATGTAAAAGACTACTTATTTAACCTTAGACAAGTATTTCAAAGATGTAAAAGATTAAGAGTATCATTGAATCCAAAGAAGTGTGTGTTTTGACACACGAGGGTAGATTATTGGGCCAAATTGTCTCAAGAGAAGGGTTAACAACTGATCTTGAAAGAGTTGAAGCCATCAAAACACTTCCATTGCCACATCATAAGAAATCTCTCCAAAGCTTTTTGGGAAGGGTCAATTTTGTTCGCAAATTTATGCTTGATTTTTCCACTCTGTTGAACCCTTTAACAATGATGTTGAAGAATATTCTTTAATTCAAATGGACAATAGAAGGTAAAGACATTTTTGAAACCATCGTATCCAATATCACAAGCCCCGACTCTTATCAACCCAAACTTCTCAAGGAATTCATGTTGAATGATATTGGAGGATCAGCATAATCTCAACTATCTTGATACAACTAAATAAATAAGGTTAAGAATATCCCATAGCTTTCTTCAGCCAAATCCTGAAAAATTATGTAATAAGATATTCTTTCATTGAAAAGCATGTCCTTATTTTCATTATGATTTAGAAGAAGTTCTGACACTTGGTCTCGAAGAATAAGATTCAATTGCTAGTGTCTCATGCTGGTGTCAAGGACTTTCTCTTGAACAAGGATTTGAATGAGAAGAGAGCAGGTTGGATCACTCAGGTAATGGAATATGATATTGAAATAAAAGTGATCAAGTTGTTTTGTGGCAAACATCTTGTGTAAGAATCTTGCTTCTAAACCACACGATGAGTCCCAAGAAGAAGGAGAGGTTGTCCTAATACGCAAAATGAGCAAGAACAACCAGATAACAATGCACCCATTCCATGTTGGACTCAAGACTTGGTGCATTATCTCCAAACAGCTTTTTTATGCCCTCTAGAAATGAGAAAAGCAAGGAGGAGATACTATAGATTACAAGCGACTCCATATGTACTTATTGATGGTGTTTTATTTAAAAAAGAAATCAATGGTTTTCTATTGAGATGCATTGGAACATGTCATGTTCGAAGATATTGCATGAGTTCCATGACGGTGATGCAAGATGCCACTTTGCTACATGAGTAACAACTCTCGGGATCATGAAGGTTTGTTACTATTGGCCTACGGTGTTTAATGATTGCTACTCATGGATTAAGAAATGCAAGAAATATGCATTCTTCATACGGAGATAAAGGTTAGCATCCCTTCCCCTTTGTCTAATTTTATTTGAGAAGCCTTTCATGTAATGGGGGCTTGATTTTATGGGATGATCAATCCAATTTCAAGCCTAGGCCACAAATAGATTCCTACACCCACAAACTACTTCACTAAGTGGACAAGAAAAAATTGAACTTAAGGAAGCAAATCAAGCTAGAATTATTTATTTCTATGAAGGTATTACAACAAGGTTTGGTGTTCCTTCCACTATAATATCAGATAATTATTTCTCTTTCATTGGAGAAAAGATATCTAATTCGGCTATCATAAATGGCATCTATTTGAGTACTTCTTGTAAATAGTACCCCAGGGTAACGAATAATAAGAGGCCACAAAAAGAACTTGGCATTGAGAATCATAAGAGGAACCCTAGATGAGAATCAAAGGAATTCACATACCAAATTGAAATCAGCCTTGTGGGCTGATAGAATCACTCCCAAGAAGTCAACTGGTTATTCTCCTTCCAAGTTAGTTTATGGGAGGGAGCCAAGGCCGCCAATATCCCTTTAATTACTAGCCTTGGAGCTTATCAAGCAGCCGTAGTTGTTTTATTTTCTAGCTATGGAAGTCAGGTATGCTGAGCTCATGGAGTTTGAAGAGATAAGAAACTAGGCCATGAAAAAAATGGAGAAAGACCAAGCTCAAATCAAGATGAGTTTTGACAGAAAGGCCAAAAACAAAACTTTTCAAGAAGGAGACCTTGTTTTGAAATGGGATGCAAATAGAGCCAAACCAGGAAGGAACTCCAAGTTTGATGCAATATGGAGTGGCCCTTACTTTATTTCATGGTGTAAAGAAAATAATGTTTTCCAATTGACAAATTTGGACGGGGAAGAATTATAGATCCCAGTCAATGGCATCTATCTCAAGCATTACCACTGATGGGAGTATCTTTCTTGTACATATTAGCTTAGATTTTATAATTCCTCCAAGTGTTTGCAACACATTGTTCTGTTGTAGCTAGGTTTTCTTTTAGATAAGTTCTTGTGCACTCTCTGCATGTTCCATTTGGGATATGTATGATTTTTTTATTTGTACATGGTTGTGCTTTGTTGTTGCTACAATTTCAGATTTCAAGAAATATCTGAGGATGAAGTAATGTCTTAAAGCAAGTGTTCCGAGAAACAAGAGGGTTTTAGACATCATAATAGTTTAAGAAATCGAGTGAATCCATGCCCAATGGATGCAAAATCACTAGTCTCTTAGATCTAGTAGGAAGATCACCCCGTAAGTCACCAATTGTTATCCATTTTCTCATAACCCCTTTTAAATGGATTAACCTTCAAGAGGTTAGGGCATTAATAGTTAATTAAAGTATTTTACAGGGGGACATGTTGAAGGTTTGGAGTAGGATTTGCATTAATGGTTAGATGGAAAAAATGTACATATTGACGCCTCGTCAATCGCACATCATTGTTCCTCCCTTTTGCACATTAGCATCCTCCCCATCATGCGTCATCCTTCTCCCCGTTGCGCATCAAGTATTTTCCCCATCACAAGTCAACATTATTCCCATTGTTTGTCATTTTCCTCCCCATCAAGCCTCAGCATTACTCCCCCATTGTGTGTCATCATCCTCCCCATCGTGCGTCAACGTGCTCCTTGGTCATGCATCAAATGTTTCTTTTTAACGTGTGATAACATACCTTCCTCATCACCGCCACTTTCTCATCATGCATCAATTTAATTTCATGTATTGTGTTAGCCTCCTTTTATTGACACATGTCACTTCCTCTCGATATCATGTGACAAAATTTCTTCTTGTAATATAAAAATACTCCCTCTTGTTAGCAGTCATTCTTTCATCCTTGTCATGTGTTAGCTAGTGATTTTCCTCAAGTGACAACAAAGAGTTTCGATACGATACGACTGGAAATTAATTACATCATACAACCATATTAATGAGGCATGGTTACCCATAACTCTATAGAGGAAATTAGTGAAGGATATTGGTTGGTGGATCCTTTTCTCTATATATATGTAAATTCCCCTCATTTGAGGAGGAGAGATTTCAAAATTGTAAAGGAACTCTGCCAAAATTGTTCTAGCACTTTTGTGAGTTGCATGCCTTAAATTTATGCATTATGTGAAGGATTCATTCCTTGTGGTTATACTATAATGGATTGTGCATCATTTTTAGTAATAAAATTAGTTTTGTGTGGCTCTTGTTGCCCTATCTTCATTTATATTGAATTTCTTGCCTTCTATTATATTTTGTAGGAATATTGTGAAGATTATGTTCCTTTGTAGGGCTTAGATTTGTTGTGCTCCACAAAATTTGAGGTTAAAAAAATGTGTTTTTGGACTATGGCACTTTTTCTGTCCTCTCCTTCCTCATTTTATCCACTTTCACTCACTAGGAATCTCTCTAATCATGTTTTGGTGTTATCGCCTCCCTTAGTTTAGGATTTACATTTCCATGTATATCTCTTCCTCTCAGTCCCTCGAATTGGTAGCTTAAGAGTAGGTTAGCACTAGAATAGGTCAAGAACCAGCGTTATATAGAGGTTTGTCTCAATTGCAAGTGTCCCACACGTTGAAAAATCTCATGTTACTGAAATTAGGGTTTTTAATGTGCAAATCTAGGGTGCTACTTTTCGAGACATAATAGATCCTTAAGAAATCAAAGTGGTTATTTGTTTTACTTTTAAGGTGGTGAAAGGATCTCTAGAAAATGGATACAAGGCCAAATCATATATTCCTCTACTAACCAAACATGAAGAATGGATGCAATATGAGAAAGTTATTCCAAAATCGAAGTAAGGCTAAAGATCAAATGTCTATAGTTGTTGCTAATACAAATGAGGTGTGAACTTGGAAGAGGTGCACTAGGCTTGTATTTATAAATTTCCATTTGGGAAAGTTTAGAATCCTAGTGCATGTTGGAAAAAATGTGTACCCAAAAATAGAAGTTTACAAGGCAATGATATTTTTATTAGATTAGGAGCTAATTAATCTTTTAGGATAAATTAAGCATCCTAAGTAGACTTAGGAAGCTTTACGAGAGAATCTAGAAGGGGTTTGCATAGATTTTTGAAGTTCTAGAAGTGTGATTCAGCCAATAAGATGGTTTATTGCTTAAATGCAATATTAGAATATTAATTAACATATAATTAGATAATTAAGAGGATTATCACTAATAAAAATTTCATTAATTAAAATCTTTGGTAAATTAAAAACATAGTTAGATAACGAAGTTTCATTTTTGAACAAGGTGAGAGGAAGTGAAGATAGTTAGTGCAATTTTAGTATTAAACAATATAAGAAGATTTAGGTTTCTACATTTTCCACTTTTTGGGGTGGCATAAGCAATGTAACCTAAAAGTTAGAAGAAAATTATAGGCAAGTAAATTTTCAAGGGGTAGAATAAAAATTAGTAGAATGAAGGATGCACCATTGAGCCTCGATGGGGTGAGTAAAGAGGTTGATCGATGATCAAAAAGATAAAGGAAACAGATAGCAGAATGGGAAGGAGGAGGGGATAGAAGGTGATCCCTATTTCCCCAAGTGAGTTATAAGAATAGTGTAGGATAAAAGAGAATTATAGTAGAGGAAATTGAAGATGAAGATAATGGAAATAACTTGCACCCAAATGTAATGTAAAAAAATATTTCATCATGATTCTATTGATCTACATCATCAATACTTTATTATATATAAGCATACAACAAAAGTGTAAGATGACAAGAAAATCCATAATAGTAACATTTTTTCATTGTTAAAAATGCTTAACTCAATGCAACATACATAATGTAATGCAATACAAGAAAGTAAACAAGATAACCTAACAAGGAAAAAGGTACACATACTCAAATAAACAACATTCAAGACAATTGCACAAATGTTTTTGTTATCAAGCTTCAATTTTGACCTATGTGAATTAATGACAAGGGTTAAGAATGACACCCCAAGAAAGGATACATGTCGGTGAATAAACGAAGGATGTACAAGTCCTATGAAAAATTACACCGTGCACTATAAAAATACCCAAAGCAACGTGTTCATGCAAGGGAAGGAAGAGTTAGAAAGCAAACCAGCCTTTGTTGATGGAAGGAAGATAAAAAATGATCTGCATGTCTCGCAGATGAAAATCGAAAACCAAAGAGAGATTTTTTTAGAATGATTTTGATGTTTGAGTACAATGCATGTGATATAGGCTTCAGCTATGTGTATGCTCTTCACATATTTTTTTATTTATGTCTTATTTCAAATTTTTAGGATTTTTGTGAAAGTTTTATATTGTTTTTTATTTTTGATGGAAACGTATTTGAATGTTGGGTTTTTCAAAAGTTAATTGCATTTTTTTGTGATTTTTAAACATTTCTAATTTTCTTTTGTATTTTTAAATTTTTCTACAACTATGTCCATGAAGGGAAATGAATGTGGAGCCTCCCAACGATAAATGGGATGTACAAGGGGAAAATGCCACTCGTATGTTCAAGATAGAGAAGATGTGAAGATTGCCCCACCTTTAGATGGGAATATACAAAGGCCAAACCTTCACATATATATAATTTGTATCAAGGCCAATATGGATAGGTCTAACATGATGATGAAATCAAACCAATGAAGTACTCGAAAGGAGCAAGCATTCCCCGGTGTAAGTTGGCTAAGAAGCACATGGTAGAAATGAAGTAGAAGATTGTTTTTTTGAAAGGGGACAAGGTTCCCACAAACATGGAAAAAGGGAAATATTATATATAGGGATGTTTTGCACTATGAAGAATAATAGTTTCAATTCTATATAAGGACATGGAAAACATAGTTGGAAGCCTCATGATTAAGAAATGATTAGCCAAAGTCACAAATCATGAGATAAGATAGAGACTAAAGTAAGAGTCTGAACAAGGTACAAAAATGAAAGTTGGTAACATACTAATCATATTTTATCATAGAGATCTAGTGTGTGCAAGTGAAACATTATTACCTCTTGGAGGAAGATTTGAGAGATAACAGTGAAGACATGTTAGCTAATGTGTAGGAATGATTAATTTTAAAAGTTGGTTCATGAATGGAGGGTAGAAGTAGAGTTGTACATTGCTCCACTTCCAGCTAGGCATCTATAGCACCAACGAAGATGTATTTTATTCTACTCAATACATTTATCTACCACTAACCAGAGTCTATAGCCCCGATAGAGATATTGGAAACACCCCAAGAGAGATTTATATATCAATTTTCTCTTTGCTCTTGTTTTTATTTTGATTTTGATTCTTTTTATTTATGACAACTTATTTGAGCTCTCTTAATTATTTTCACAAGGGTTTAAGAATAAATTATGGCTTGATGGAAGTAGTTGGAAGTGATTGCGATGACGAAACCAAGCTAGTGTCAATGAATATATCAAAACTTCTTCACAAAAAGTTTGTTACATGTCGATTGTGATAATATATCTAAGACGTCATTCGTTATTTAATTTACCAATGTGATAAAAGATCAAGGTGAAACAAATATTATTGAGATATATGTCACAAAAACGTGTTTGAATAGACTAACAAAAATAACATCAAAGGGATGAAAATGGTGAACAAATTGTAAAGGGATGGTAAGAAATGGAATAAGGTACATCCATGTGTATACAATACCGATTGCATTGTTTGATCTTTATATCTTTGATTTTTTTATGTATTATTTTAATGTTTTCTTATTTTTATATTTTTATTCTTACATATGATTTTTTAAGATTTTTGATGGTTTTGGGAATTTGGGACACACAATGTCACTCTACATGATAAGATCCAATAATGATGTTCACAATGTCTTTGATAAGGGAGACTAGCAACTTTTGTTTATCAAGAGTGATATTATCTCCAATCTCAATGACTGTATTGAGATCATACTTAATAAATGATTGTGACTTATCTTGAAACAAGGATTTTTATGTGGTAGCTTGAGTTCCTTATCCAGAGGTTTATGCAATTTGAACCATACTTGATTCTTGCATTAGCTTGTACTATTGAATGGCATTTGATTCTAAACCTTATGATTGTTTACAATGTTGGGATATTTGGAGCTGTTGGAATTTTTGATCTGAAGCTTGATGAAGAAACCATTTTGGTTTCTTACTAGATAATGTGTGACTTGTCGATCCCGAGAAGTAGCGAGAAGAAAGTGGATGTTTATGATTGATGATAGGAATGGTAGAGATGATGGTGGGCTTACCACTTATTATTTATAGAAGGATGGTATGATGAAAGAGGAGGATACGAGTCAATAATTGAAGAGGATGGACTACTAAGAGGTGAGCCATAGGTAGAAGATCGAAGGCTTCTTGGATATAGCAATAAGATGGAAGAACAAGTGCTACCTGAGGTGAACAAAAATTAGAAGACAAAGTGGGGTTATGATGGTGTGGCTCAAGTATATAAGATAATGGGATTCCATGAGGTGTCCCATAGATAGAAAATGAAGGACTACTGAAGGTGTCCCATAAACAGAGGATGGTAGACTCTTTGGGACGTGGTCCAAAAATAGAAGATAATGGGTTCACAAGAGGTGCACCAAGTATATAATATGATGGGAAACAATGAGGTGATGCAATAATATAATATGATGGTATATTTAGCGTAAACCCCCAAATAGAAGATGAAGGGCTACCAGGAGGTGTCCCACATACAAAATAAGATGATGAGCTACTAGGAGGTGACTTGTGGATAGAAGAAGATTATGATCGAACAAGACCAAAGGTGTAATTGTGATTGAGGAACTTTGATATGTAATGAATGATTGAGAAATGTAAAGATGGGCCATGGATCTATGCTAGACTCAATGAGTTCATTATGCAATGAATAAAGTGATTATGGAGGTGTAATAAAAGTATGAATATTGATGATCCTAGGATCATCCTTTATTTTATAACAAAAGGAATCAACTTCTTCCCCAAAATACAAAAGTGCATCGAGGTATAAATAAATATTATTTCTCATGATCCTATAGATGAATTTCATCATGTAACCTTGTTCATTTTCTGATCACTTCATCATTCTAAAACAAATAAATCGGTATAGGTTTTTTGTTTAGCCATGGTAAGTTGATTACAAGAAAGAGGTATGATAAGTGTGGAATATTTAGAATATGTTTCATGATCTAGATGAACTTGAAATTGCGTTGGAAAGATATCTTAGAACATCATTTCTCTTGAAAGGTTGGATGTGGAAGTGAATATAGATCTTTTTAAGAAGGATGAATATCTAATAAGGTATGATAAAAATGACTTAGGGGCTAAATAGGGATATGATTTCAATTTATAGAAGAAGATGACTTAAGAGATGACGTAGATTTGGATTTAGATGTCCCTTAAGTGGAAATTTTGTGGATTTGGAAGAAGATGTGGATTCAAAATTGGTTGGTATTGGTTTGTCTAGAGGACGACATTGATGAGGATGAATAAAATGATTATGTATCATAAATTCCAAATATTATTGTGTAGGATTCAATTTGGAAGATTTATTAGTAGTACTTTGTGTCGCCCGAATCTTCAAATGAATAATACATTGTTAAGGTGACTTAAAAGGAAGTCCTACAAAGAAAGGGAGGACCACAAATCGAAGTCAAATTCAAGAAATTTGAATAATATTTTGGATCAAAATCATCGAAAGAATGTTTGGATTGGACTCATCAAAATCTATCCATTGACCATGAGATCAAGGTGAGGAAAGTGGTAAACCGAACATGCTTTCTAGTGTGAAGAACATTTTATCACCAAATCATTGCACCCTCTCGAATGGTAAAGTGATGAATAGGGAATTCGGTGTGATTGAGTAACATTGGATCACCTCTCAAGTTATGGGACTTGGGCTCAAGGTGAAACTCGGAGAAGGTCGACTTCTTCTTACTAAACTAAAAACAACACTACTTCTAATGGAATAAAACTTATTACTAGACCTATGCTAATATTTGAATGGGGTTAAGGGAGAGATATTTGTAGAAATAAAACCTCTACTAGATTTGGTGATGCACTAAGAAAGGGCGGTTCTAGACAAGTTTTTGTTTTCCAAAGAACAAATATTAAAATGATAAGGATGGTCAAGAACCATAACTTGACCACATACAAAGATTCACTCTCGAGATAAGAAAAAAATTTCAAAAACCTACGGTGGAAACTTGAAGGTGCACAATATACCTACATACATGAGAAAGACACTAAGAAGTAGCTAGAATGATAAAAGGATTAATAATTAGTCACAAAACACAAATTTATAATTTTAATCATTTCCACAATGCATCATTACATGAGGAAGAGGAAAAATTTTCCATTCCAAATTTGGAAAAGAGGTTTGAAAGTCACCACAATCCATAATACACTAGCTTAGAGAAGATAGAGAGGAATAGTGAAAATGTCGAACCCCTTGGAATGAATTCCTCCTCTACATTTATAGAAAAATACTTGTGAGAGAAGAGAGGAGAGATTCCTAAATTCTTGGGAATGAATAATGGAACATGATGGCCTCCATTAATCACATCCATAATTGTAACACTAAAAACATTGCATCATGTCTAATAAATTAAAAATTGAACTTATCCTCTATTAATTAAAAGTAATATTTTTAATAAAATAGTTTAATAATAAAAATATATTAATAAAAATACACTTTTTCTTTTGGTGGGATCTTGGTTTGTGATATTAAAAATGGTTTTCCATCCATCTCACTACGTTGGTTTGGTGAGATACTCATTTTGCATTGGACCGAAATTGCTTTATGTGGCGTATACCCAAGTTCTTCCCTAAGTTTTTAGTTTTGATTGCGTCTCGCTAAAATCATCTACACATCACATTGATAATTCGAGTTAACTTTGTGTCTTTATGTCAATAAATCCATGCATTGGCTCACTTATAGCTTATGACCTCCTCACCTACATGCCCAACTCACCTACCACCCCTACATGAATGGATAGTCCTTCACAAGCCCAAACACCACGATATTCGACCATCTCGCATGATAACTCAATCTAAAGTCGGCATGTGTTGTCACTTACTTGACTCATCTCTGTCTCAAGTGGGTTATCCTCAATTTTTGGCCTACAATTTTTTCGGCCACACGTGACCACTTGGCTTCGATCTCTCCTTTCATTCATACACCGTGAGCTTGATTTCTTAAAATTTAATACATGCACTTGGATGGCCACGAATATCATCTTGGAAGTCTCTTTCTTTCGAAACATAACTCATTTTCTTAAGTTCTCTTTGCAAGATCATTATTTCTTTAGCTAGCTTGTCCCTCATGTTTTTCTCAATCAACGAGCTCTGTAAATCTGAAGCGTTCATTATTCATGTAGAGTTTGTTAAGAATGTGACCTATACTCGATATTGCTTTCCAAGAGAGCTACACCTTGGTTTGACCTCACTTCCTTACTAAGGGCTTCATACCAACTTGGCCTTGGACAAATATATTTTTGAGTTCACTCTATTCCTACACTTGTTCGTGCTCAAGCATAGTTCAAGAAATTGATGAAAGGTTCATTTTCATGTACGACCTCCTCGTCTTTAGGCTCAAATGAACTTTTAATTCAATGCGAGCCATATCAACTCGGTGACCGAATTGGTCCAATACTCCTATGTATTGGTTGTTGTGATGATCCCACTAACATCTCGTCTGAAATCGGTAATGACTTACCCCCACAACTCGACAAGATCCTTGAACATCATTCTATTTCAACGAACTAGTTGGATGCTTCACATCCACTCAATTCCTTAATGACATGTCTCTTTGGAGGAATTTATACCTTTGTTTGCCATCATTATTATTCCCACTTTTCCATGTTCACCGAATCTCCCACATCTAGGAATTGTGAGTCTTGAAAACCCCGATGTGGAAATTTTACCTTCGTTTGACATCACAAAAACCCCACGCGGTGCAACACTCGATGATACCCATGTAATTGTTCCACAAAATAGTTTCAAGGGTCCTAACATCGACCTATCTAATGATTTTCTTGTAATTATCTTTTCTATGTCCGAGGCCCCGTGTTTAAGTTTAACAAATCGCTAGTCATTGCCTTAACTTGGTTCATCGAGTTGACATGCCCGATTATTTGCTTTAGCTGAAGATTTACCATAAACTCATTCCACTAGCTCGAAGTCTCCTCTCCCCATGTAATCAACACTCAGGCCCATTTATGAGCTCAAGCTCTAGCTCAATTCATTGAGATTTTCTTTCACTCATCTAACACAACTTTAGCTAACCTTGGAAAGCACCTCCACTAATCATCCACTCAATCAACCAAGCTATCTCCATGACTCTCTCACATTAACTTTGAGTTGGATGTAAAATGGATTCAATGTTCGGGATCCCGGATAAGCACCGAAAAGACTCCGCTGCTACTCAACGTTGATCCCATCTAGCCACACAATTGGCTCATGAAATCATACTCGTATTGGGTTGACCTTAAAAACCTACATATTTTTCCCCCGAGTTATTTCCTCGAGCCGCCATGCTCGACCATCCATCTATGAGATCTAACCTTAAACCGAATCATTTTTCAACTCGTCCCAGACTTCCTAAGATATCCACCAACCAACCACTAATTCATCATTTACCTCCCCGAGCCATCATAATGGCTTACCCGAGCTCTTCTACTCGACTTAGCTCTCCGTGATGAAACTACGAGCCGGTGAGAAACTCAAGTGAGTTGCTTCTAGCTCCGCTCATATTCCCACGAGCTCCGATATCCTTCATTGAGTTATTCCTAACTCGGTATTAACTCATCATCTCACAAATGACTCGTCACGGTATTACCTCGGTCAAGTGAGTTAACTCTCACCGAGATCTCCTTCGTATTCAGCCCCGTGCTAGGACATTAATCTCCCATCAATTAGAGCTCTCATGATTTCTAACTCATTGTGACTAGCCTCAACTCGCTTCTATTCTTCTTTACATAGACGAGTTACAACCGATCTTAATCCCTTTTAAATTATATCACCTTTCCAAGTTGATCCATGAGCCATCCGAGAGCTCAATGCCATTTAGACCATTTAAAGAGAATTTTTTCATAAATTTTAATTTATTAAACCTTTTTTTGAATCTTGAAGATCATGGAAGTATAATATAACTTCTTAAAATGATTTATCAAATTTAAATATTTTTTCCCGTGTTGACAAAAAGTGGGCCTGCCACATTACAATTTCCCTATCTCATGACCCAAATAGTCTCATGAAGGCCTTTCTAGTATTAGTGCATAACAGTAACACTCGTTGTTCAATTTTTCCCTAAGGGATAAAAATTGCATAAAAATTTTGGCTACCTTTTAGGGATGAGTTCCTCCAAAGAATGATTCCAGTAGCCTTAAGTCATCCTTTGGGCATGGATTCTATATGGGCATCCTAAAATTGATCTAATCTTTTGGAATGGATCATAAAGTATCTTGGAGCACTATTGATCTTGGATCTTCCCGGTAATGCTAAGTAAGAAACAAAGTAGATTTGATGAATGCTTAGCATTTATGGCATACCGCAGAGTTTTGGGCATATCATGAACACTTATTACTATTTAAATCTCTCTCTCTTGAGAAACTTCCGCCTCCAACACATGCAAGGATAATGAAGAAACACAACACACCTAACAACAAGGAAAGAAAAACAACACAACAAACAATGTGCAAAGAACTTAGAGTAAAACACCTAACTAAACTATACATAGGGTGGAAATTTATCAAAATCAAATTTTGAGAAGTATCCCTTTCACATGAATGGGAAGCTCTTCTCCATTGATCCTAGATAGATGAAATGAATTTTCCTCCTTACAACTTATGATAATGTATGGCCCACTCCAAATAGCATCAAACTTTGTGTTCATGCCTGGTTTGGTTCTCGACACATCCCATTTGAGAACTAAATCTCCGTCTTGAAAATGCCTTGGATGCATTCTTGTTGAAAGATTTCTAAATTTGAACCTGATGTTTCTCCAAAGTTTTCATATCCTTGTTTCACACTTCTTCTAACTCCATGAGCTCAACAAATTTTGACTGTCATAGGATCACTCTCCATAACCTCAAGTTGATGAGCTAACTCCAAAGAAGGTAATTCCAAGGATAGTGGAAGTTTTTATTCTCTTCCGTATACCAGCATGAAAGGAGAATTATTGATGGCTCTTTTAGGCATGATTCAATATAGCCATAAGGCGGAGTCTTAAGTTGTGTGTGCCAATTCCTCATTTTAGTTTCCATTATGCATTTGATAATTTTTATGAGCTTCTTGTTTCTAGACTCATTAACCCATTTCCTTGAAGATAGTAATTGGATGAAGTCTTGAGGTAAAATCCTTTCTTAACAGCCCATGCACTTAGCTCCAAACCAATAAAATCCATTGCATTATCTGAAATGACTATAAACGGTACAACCGAACATTGTTATTATACCATAGAGGAAATCAAGAACAATCATTTCATTTCCCTACTTCATTGTTACACCTTTTTCCATCAAGTGAAATAATCCATTGTAGTAAGGACCCATTTATGTCCATCACTGGATGGAGGATTGATCATTCGATGAAATCCAACCCCCATTAAACAAAGGGTTGATCCACTTGAATTGGATAGAGTGGAAGGGTTGCCAGCTTCGCTTTCTAGTGAAAAAGGCACATTCCTTGCACTTATTTACCCAAAGATGCCCATCCTTGAACAAATCCCTCAAATAGTAATGGACCTTATGATCTTTGTGGAATTTGTTTGTGATGAGTAATGTCCTCTCGACAGACCATTTTGAAATTCTTCCAAAATATTATTTACAAGTTTTGGACCTATTTACCAAGAAGAAGAAAATTCAAATTCCTTGAAAGAGAACATCCTCTACCAGAATATAAGGAATAAACCGAGGATGAAAGGTCCATTTTTGAGTCCTATCCATGTCAATGGGATGTTTTTCCAAGAGAAGGAATACCTTCATTTTTGATAACTAGTCAACTTGATCATCTCTTTCATTGTTATTTAGAAGTTTCATTTATTCATCACCTTTCGATTCAAAATTTGTAGGAAGTTGATGATGCAAACCTTTACCTCTAACCATCTTAGTAACCTTGATGTGTACGTAATACTCCATCACATTGGTGATCCACTCGATATGCTTCTCGTTCATCTCTTTCTTTAGAAAAATGTCCTTGACACCTAGATGAGACACCATCAAGTGAAATTTTTATTGGAAAACATGTACTTCAATTTGTTCAATGCTCAAATGGTAGAATTTTTTTCTAATATAGCCAAATTATGAACATAATTGATATACTACAAATAATATGAACTTCAAAAGAAAATAGATCTCCTTCTTTGTTATTAAATAATGAATTACAATGTTTCCTAAATAGGAAAATAACTCCCAAGTTGAGTTTCCAAGAAAACTCTAACTAACTTGACTAAATCTACTCTAAATGGCATAAATTACTATTTTTAGCAATTTACTAGAACCTCGTCATTCTTAGTAAGTTTGCATGCTTATTCGTGCACGCATACGAGAATTTTTCGCACATCTTCTACATTCCTAAATTAGAGGAATTTCAAAATTTCTAACTCATAATGCAACTAATAGACTAAAATTAACTAATGCAAAAAAATAGGAAAAAATTGAACTACAACTTAAATCTTAATTTTCGGCCTCAAGATGGAGGATTTAGGGCACAAAATATGCCATGAGTTGCCCCAACTGGTAGGGGCTCGTTTCACTATGTTTTTCTCATCAAAACATGTGGTTTGCAAATAAATGGACTTAAACGGACACCCAAAACTCAAGTTATGACCTTGTCAAGTTCCTGCTAATTTTGCGCATCATTCTCCCCTGCTTGAAAAAATGCAGCTCCTACAAGTTTTCTTCTAAAAATTACTTCCATTTATCTGCATCCAACTTCTTAATCTCCCACTCTGTGACCCAAGTATTGTCCTCTTGTTCCAGTCCTTTCCAATGTACCAAATATTTGTTGTATTTCCCATGTCGTGTGTCCATTGTTTTCTTATCTAGAATATGATCCACTTCTTCTTTCTTCTTCACCGAAACCTACTAGCTCCAATCTAATACTACATCAATAACATCCCTTATGCACCATCCCTATGAAAATAATACAAATCTGAAACATTAAACACTAGAGAAATATCAAAATTTCATGGCAATTCTACCTCATAAGCATTATCATTTATTTTTCCACGATTTTATAGGGACCAATATTCTTGTATTTCAACTTGTTATAGGTTCAAGTATCACCGAGATCACAAAGACCCTTGTGTTTATACAAGTGCATATACTTGAACTCATGGTGTGATTGGATAACATGGGTACTTATCTCCAAGTTGTGGGACTTCTTTACTTGAGATAGACCTCCGAGAGAAAGTTTGGTTCTTGCTCCTAAACTACCTCGCCACAATCTACTCTAATGCAGGGATAAGCTAAGCTGTTCTAATCTAAATTTCCAAGGGACTAGGAGAGAGAATGCATAAAATGAAAGCCTACACTAAAGCGGTGATACACCGAAAAAGGAGGGTGTGAGAGTAGTCTCCAAATGTGTGAAATACGAAGCAAAGTACACACTAGAAGAGGTGATGAAAGTTCTCCATAATCTAGCGAAATGCATTCACAAAAATATTTCAAGCATACACAATGATAATGGATCCCTAAAAGAACATAATAATAGACACAATATTCTTGTAGTAAGATTACGAGGGCAAGAAGAATGCAAGAAAACACAAAGAGGGGAAGATACATCCACAAACTGATATTTTATTGCTTCATGATATATGCCTGATTCGATTCTATTACAAGATAAGGGCCTGGATCACCATGCAAGGAGTCCACTACAAGGGCCTACAACACACTAGCTTCACAAAGCAATTTTGGCAGAGCTTTGCTACCCAAAAACTCTCTCTTTTACAATGAGCCCAACACTCCAATTTATAGAAAAATGAGAAGGAAAAGAGAAGGGAAAAATGGAAATCCTGAAATCTGTCCTTCAACCACCTGTAAGAGGTATTAAATGGAGAGAAATGATTGTACATTACTTGCAAAAGGCTCCCCATACTATCCCATGTGCTTTGCAAAGAGAGAAGAATGATGACAATGCCTCTTAATTGCACTCTCGACTACCAAATAAAACATTGTTCTAAACCCGCCACGTTTTGTTAAAAAAATCAATCAATCTCTCATAAAATATGGAATTTCTTGATTGGTGTGTGTCAATATCGAACCACAATTCCAATGGTACCAATTTTGTGCAATTTCGTTGATAAATGCAAAAGTTATGGCCTTCTGATTGCGGGAAGCTATTGTGGGTCCGCGGCGTTTTCTATCATTTGGACGGGAATGAGCATTAACTAACTAGATCCGAATATGTTTCTCTTATTTAAATATATCTAACCTCATAAAAATAATAAATCTAGTTTTTGTGGCGTAGAGGACGTCGTGCTCGTTCCAGAAAAGTCCAATTTTGTGAAAATCGGAGCTCGGAGTCAAAAGTTATGGCCGTTTGAAGTTTCCGGACCAAACGTTGACTTTTCTTCCTTGCTGTCGGCCGCTTCGGCTTTCCGCGTCCCACGCGTCCCTTTGGCCCAGATGTCCCAGTATGAAAGTCCCCTGTTTCGGCTGAACCGGCCGGTTCGCGTCCGCCGCGTACTCTTGTCCCACTTGTCCCGGACTGTTTGGGACAAATTTTTTCCCGATTATCTTGGTTCGGCTTCGCATACATTTTTCCCAATTGTCACGGTGTGAAAGTTCTCATTTCGGCTGATCTGGCTGGTTTGCATACTTCACATACCTTCGGCCCAACTGCAGGCTGCCTTAGTTCTCATTTCAGCCGATCCGGCCGGTTCGCGTACTTTGCGTACCTTCGGCCCAACTATTCCGGGCTGCCTTAAGTCTTTTCGGCCGACTTGCGTCGTCCACGTACTAATTGCCCAGATGTCCCGGACTACTGTTTAACAGCTTAGTCAAATTTTTCCATTTTTCGGCCGATTCGGATTTCCGCGTCCCGAGGGGTGAATTTTGGATAACAAGTTCCTTTTGGAAACTTTCCTTCCGAGATATACCATAACCAACTCACCAACTATAAATACCTTTCTTTGTATGTGAACATCTATTTTTTCCTTATACTTATCATTACTATTCTACATCTTCTTCCGCACTTTGTCCTAAAATTGTTTCATATGTTCGAGAAAATGCTTTTGCATCATCGGTGACTCGATATCAACTAATAGCTATACCTAATCTAACACCCCATTTGTATTACTCCCATACATAATTGAAAATGGAGACTTTCATGTGGATCTATTTATGGAACTATTATATGCAAACTCAGCTTGTGGTAATGCTAAGTCCCATTGTTTCAGATTTTCCCCAACGATGCACCTTAACAAGTTTCCCAAACTCTGATTTACCACCTCTATTTTCTCAATCAGTCTAAGGATGATAGGCACTATTGAACTATAGTTGAGTTCCCAATTTATTCCATAAAGTCTACCAAAAGTGACTTAAGAACCTTGTGTCCCTATCTGAAGTAATGGTTTTTGGAACACCATGCAAAAACAATCAACTTCTCTAAAAAAATATGGTACGCTGTCACGTCACTTGTTTTCTTACGCAAGAAATAAAATGAACCATCTTAGAAAACCTATCAACAACCACAAAAATTGAGTCATTACCTCGTTGTGTTTTTGGTAATCCCAAAACAAAATCCATACTTAGATCTATCCACAACCCTTTAGGAACAGGAAACGACATATACAACCCTGTATTCTATGCATGGCCTTTCAAGACTTGGAAAATTCGACACCTCTCCACATATCTTACCACATCTCTTTTCAGCTTTGGCCAATAGTATTTCTCTGCTACCAAGGATATTGTCTTATCTTTACCAAAATGTCCAGCCAATCCTCCGCTATGCAACTCTTTCACTATATTCTCTCTCATAGACCCAACTGGAATACATAGTTGGCATCCCTTGAATAGGTAGCCATCCTGTAAAATGTACTCATCTTAGATATCTCCTACATTGTCTGACAATGGATGAATTAAACTTTCAACAATATCCTTGAAATCAAAATCATAAGAATACAAACCCTTTATTACTTCAAAACCCACCACCTCACTTTCCATAGTGGTAAATAAAGTCACACGCCTACTCAATGCATCTACAAATTGGTTATGTTTTCTAGATTTACGTTTTAGAGAAAAAGTATAACCCAAAAAAATGATACCCACTTTGCATGCCTACTATTCAACTTCTTTTGGGAATTCACATACTTCAGGACTATGAAGTCTATAAATAACACAAACTCCTTAGGCACTTTGTAATGCCTCAAATGTCTTAATGTTTGTACAATTGCATAAAATTCCACATCATAAGTAGAGTAGTTATTTCTTACCTCATTCAGTTTCTCACTAAAGAAAACTATTGACTTTCCACCTTGACTTAGAACAACACCAATACCCACATATGAGGCATCACTATCAACCTCAAACACTTTATCAAAATATGGTAGTGCCAAAATGGGTGCCTCTGTGACCTTCTTCTTCTTCAAGAACTAAAAACTATCCTCAATTGTATTTGTCCAAAAAAACACCCTTTCTTTTGTGCAATCTGCTATATGTGCTACAATATTGCTGAAATTTTTAACAAATTTTCTATAAAATGTTGCTAGACTATGAAAGCTTCTTACCTCTATTATACTCCATGGATTAGGCCATTCAATAATTGCCTTTATCTCTTCCGAGTCCATTTGTACCCCATCTATTGAAATAATAAAGTCCAAAAATACCAATCTCTCTTGCAAAATGTGCACTTCCTCATATTTACATAGAGTTTCTCTTTCCTTAACACTTCAAATACCACCCTTAGATGCCTCAAATGTTCTTCTTTAGTTTTACTAAAGATCAAGATATCATCAAAATAAACCACAACAAACTTACCATTATACTCTTGTAGCACGGTGTTCATCAGTCTCATAAAAGTACTAGGTGCATTGGATAACCCGAATGACATCACCAACCACTCATATAATCCATTTCTTGTCTTGAAAGATGTTTTCCACTCATATCCTTCTTTGATCTGAATCTGATGGTAACCACTTTAAAGATCAATCTTGGTGAAATACCTAGATCCAACAAGCACATCCATCATATCATCAAGGCGAGGTATTGGGAACCTATACTTGATTGTAATTTTATTGATTTCTCTGCTATCCATGCACATTCTCCATGTTCCATTCTTCTTTTGTGTTAATAAAGCTAGGGTTGCACATGAAATCATGCTCTCCATAATGACCCCCTTTCATACGAGCTCTGTCCACTTGCCTAGTCAACTCTATATACAATGTTGGGCTCATCCTATAAGCCACTTGATTTGGGAGTGAAGATCCTAGAATCAAATCAATATGGTGTTGAATATCTCTTTTGGGTGGTAATCCGTCTGGTACCTCATCAAGAATAACATCAGAAAATTCTTCTATATTCTATTGTTTCTACTAGTATTTGTGCACTTACAGGTTCATCCTTATTTGTGACTAGTGCATAACAAAAATTAGTTGCCTTTACCTCCTTTACAAATTCCTTTGCAAAAAGCATATTTTCAGCCTTCTCCTCTTCCTTAAGAGGTAGAAAAACTATTTTTGTGCCATACTTCCAGAAAGTATAAGTATTCTTTCCCCCGTCATGAATAAATTTTCTATCAAATTTCCATGATCTTCGTAGTGGAATATGACATGCATCCATAGGAATAACATCACACCAAATATCATCCTTATAAATGTTCCCAATAGAAAAGCTTATTAAACATATCTTATCAACAATAACTTCATTACCCTTAAACCATGTAATACGGTAAGGATTAGGATTCTTCTCACAATGTAGACCCAATTTTTCAACCATCTCATTTGAAACCATGTTCTTACAACTACTACCATCAATAATAACATTACATACCTTTCATCCCGAGGTGCATCTTGTTTTGAAAATATTTGTCACAGCCATGCATCCCCTTGATCTCCTTTCTTAGAGAAATCATCATCCTCTTGGTCATCATATTTTCTCCAACATTTGGTGGAATTTCTAGGTCCTCTTCATCTTCTAGGTGTTCAACTTCAATAAGATTTACTCTTGGAGAATCTCCTTGCCTCTTGTCATGTGTATAAGAATGTGGGCATTCAAAACCCGATCCTTATTCTTTACCACATCTGTAACAAACAAATGGTCTTTGGGGATCCTCCCATCCACTATCGCCAACATATCCTCTACCCCTAGAAAATCCTCTACCTCTTTTTTATTCTGGAAATCTTGTCTCGAATCCTCTCACTTTTCCAATCCATGAGATGATTCTCCCTATGTTGGCTGAAACCAGCTCATCCTCAAAAGGAAGATGAGGCCCTCGAATTCATTCTAGGTGATCTCCTAAATCTTTGAAAATTTTGTTTTTCCTTGGCCTTTAAGGATAATTAATAGGCATCCTCCATGCTCTTAATCCTATGTATACTTATCTCATCTTGAATAGAAAATTTTAATCCATTTATTCCCTAGTTTCTTCATGCTCTACACAAATGGACAACTTGTAGAACTCATATGTGTATTCTTGCACTATTTGTAAGTTTTTTCTTAGATTCTGAAACCTCATATAAAGGGTTTATGCATAATCCACAGGGAGAAATTTATCTTTCAAATTCTTCTCCATATTACTCCATGTCCTAATTCTTTCGTTCCGCTTTCTTTACCGCTCTTTACTGTAGGTGATCCCACCCTATCATATCAAGACCTTTTAATTTCGTGCATGAAAATTTTACCTTCTTTTATTTCTACATAGCCTTCCACTCAAAAAATTTCCCCATGATAGTCAAAAAGTCTATCAGCTCCTCTGGTTTTAGACTACCACCATACTCTGAAACATCAAATCTTATCCTATCATTCTTTCCTTCTAATGCTCAAAGCATCCTTTCTTCAAAAGATAATGGTGGTGTTTTTGTTTCCTCCTCTTCATAAACTTCTTCTTCATCTGTGTCATCTCCATCTTGGTTTCCTCTCTGGGTTATCATTGCAGAAAGTGCAGTAACTTGCTTTTGCAAATCTTGCATATTTCTATTCATCTAGGAAATACCACCTCCTCTTCTTCTTTCTCTTCTTGCCATTTTTTTTAAAGACTCGAACCATATCTGATACCAGATAATGTAGCCAAATTATGAACAAACTTGATAGACTGCAAATAATATGAACTCCAAAAGAAAATAGATCTCCTTCATTGTTATTGAATAATGAATTATAATGTTTCTAAATAGGAAAACAACTCCCAACTCAAGTTTCCAAGCAAAATCTAACTAACTTGCCTAAATCAACTTTATGTGGTGGAAATTACTATTTTTAGCAGTTTACTAGAACTGTTATTCTTAGTAAGTTTGCATGTTTATTGGGATTGGCACATAAATTGCAGCATATCTTCTACATTCCTAAATTAAAGGAAATGCCAACTTTCTAACTCATAATGCAACTAATAGACTAAAATTAACTAATACCCAAAAATAGGAAAAAATCAAACTACAACTTAAATCCTAATTTTCGGCCTAAAGATGGTGGATTTAGGGTCAAAAAATGTGCCAAATATTTTCCCAACCAGTACGTCTAGTTGTCACTACCTTCATCTCATCGAAACATGTGGTTTCAAAAAAATGGAGTCAAATGGACACCCAGAGCTCAAGTTATGACCTTGTCAAGTTCCTACAAATTTTGGTGCATCACTTTATTTTCAATATTAAATGAATATTTGAGCTCATTGTATTTTAGGGACTAGTTGAAGAAAGTAATTAGTTATTCCATCATATCATCATTCTACTTTGAGTGAGGATACCTGAAATCCTCTCTTGACATGCAAAAGCATAAAGAATAAAATCCATATCAAACATTGGATTCACCACCATAGGTTCCTTTGAAATGGCCATTTTGATGGCCTCGAAGATCTATTTTCCTTTCTTCATCCATAAGAATGAAATATTTTTTCTCAACATGGATGTTAATAGCTTAGCCAAGGCCGTGAACTAGGGAATGAATCTTTGCATGAAATTTATAGTTCCCTAAAAACTCTAAAGACCCTTCTTATGACTTGGGAGAGATAAAGACATAATCAAACAAATCTTATCCGGATCAATTGAGGTCCTTTCCATGAAACAATATTCTCTAGCAACATCCCCTTGTACATTGCAAAAGAAAAAAAAGGATTGAGTGAAACCCCAAATTCCTTACACCTCTTGAAAACCTTCCTCAGATGTGTAATGTGATCTTCTGCATGTTTGGAGTACACGGTTATATCATCAAGATACATAAAAATTATATCCTTGATTGATACCTTAATTCCATGTCCATAGCTTGTTGAAAATAAGCTCTTGTGTTAGATAATCCGAATGAAATTTTTTGTAGGCATATGTGCCCCACTTGGTAGTGAAATCCATTTTGAATTGATCATATTATTTAACCAAAATTTTATTTTAACCTAAATATCCTTCGAGAAAACAAAACCTTTAAGCTTCTTTCTACAATTTGAGGGATTTTCTCCATTAATAGAAGAGGATAATGGTCTTTTAACGAAGCACATTTCAAATCCTTGAATTCCACACATAAATTCAATCTCTTTGATCTTATTTCTCAAAGGAACTAGGTTTGCTACCCAAGAGGAATGCTTGATTGGAAAAATGATGCAAGCCTTAATGAATTTTTTAGCTCCTTCCTAATAAATGGCTCAATATTGGGATTAATTGGCCTCTGTTTTTGATGGACTAGCCTCATATTGGGATCTAGTTTGATGGTATGTTGTGCTTTTGACATGGATCGAAGACACGTAGATCTTTATAACTTCACACAAAATATAATTCTATTCTTAAATTTTTTTGACAAAATCCTCTCTCTTCTAGGTACACACTTTTCCAATCTTTAGAAACTTTTCATTTGCTACCTCAACTTCTTCAAAATCGTCCTCTTTGATCACCTTGTTACAACTCTGTCTTATGGCCTAATCGTCTAAATTAAAAATGGACATGATAGTAACTAAGCCTTTTAGTAGCTTGTTTTTTTCAATTGTATCATCTAATCACCATATACTTCTTACTTGACTTATCATGATTATTTGCGATGAACTTTGCTTCTTTTGTAGGGAAAAGAATGAATTATTTATCAATGTCAAAAAATTGCCTATTAATTGCATTATAGCTAACTATAGGATGAATGAAAATTTTAATAGATTCTTATTTCATTATATCGGTGGATACATCGTATTGTGATCCAACTATAGCAGTCCAATCAACATCTTGATTTTAATTTCTAGGAATCATGTGGATCTCAAAGCTTCAAAATCTTCAATCAAATCCTATAATCAGTTCTTGTAAGATCTTAAAAATCATTGTTGGATGTGTTACGCACTCTTACTTGATGTACAACCAATTCGATGTCACCTTGAAAATAGTCAAAGATTTGATTCCCTTCTTTTGAACTAACTTAATTCCTTACACAAGATATTAATATTGAAACATTGCTTTGGTGAGTCGAAAAGATGAGAAGTACTTATCTCCTTCGGAAGAAATTAATACTACACTGCACACCTGCCCAATTTTTACTTGTCGAACCATCAAATATTGTTGTGAAATTTCTTTAGAGATGTTTTGGGTCTTAAAAATTTGTGGTATGATCACACCTTCTTCGTGGATAAAATAAGTATCCATCCACGTATCTTCTAAACATAACAAACTAACTTCTTCTTCTCGCAAATTCCTTAACATAGGTATCATACTTGATGATCTACACTTACCTCATCCAAAAGAGTATCAAAGACTTCTTCCACAAGAGTGGCTAGTTCATAATCAAAACTTCTTCCTCTCGATCATGGATGGTATAATTCCAATTTATAAGACTAGCGGTATAGGGCTCCACATGATTATGACAAATTGGTTCCACCCTTATAGTCACTTTAGTTCCATATCGAGTCCTAAGGATCATATGTGACCAATCAGATGATAGGTAACCACCCATCTTGGTAGTGAAATCTCGTGATAGGAAAATGGTGAGAGAGGAGGGATATTGATAACTGATATGTCTTGTGTGAATGACATGCTAGGGAATGCATGGATACTAAGTTGAATTCCTTTGATAACTCAATCAGTTTGAAGTGTTGTGTCATCCAACTAGACAAATCCTCTTGAGACTGATGTATATTGGATTCCTAGCACGTCTACAATTTTCTTGGGCATGACTGAGCTACTGACACAAGAATCGATCATGCAACTATGTACCAATGACCACTAATGATGAAGGAAATATAGAATGGTGGCCAATTATGTACCTTAGGAATACTTTACCATTCAAGTTAACACTAACTTGTAGTAATTTCTACCTCAAGACTCGATGATCCATCGATTATACCAAAAATATTTAGAGACTCTCGTAATAGGTTTTTTCGAAGGAATTGAGATTGCATCCCACATGGTAACATTTAGGTTGGTCTTCTTCATCTATTCTACAATACTGAAAGGGATTGCTCCTACTTTGCTAACATTTATTTAGGCATTAGAATACTCTTTTGGAAAGTTCTTGTTTGGTACTATGATACTTGAAGAACCTTCTTTTCTTGTGTCTTGACTTTTCTTCATCTCTCGGTGGTTTCTATCCTACATCTTTATCAACTATATCTTGTGGACGAGGTTGTGATATAGATGCTTGATAAGATTTAGAAGGTTGAGATTTCGTTGCTCTCTTTTTGGAACTAGTGTTTTCTGACATTTGATAAAGAATCTACACTCAACCCACATAAATCTTATGCTTGCTAATTTTGGAAAGTGGATTCTTAAAGGGCACATGTAGTTGATCTATTGTTTCTGTGTAGATGAACTTTCCATTGACTTGTAGTGCATCGAGATACACTTTGAACCATAAGGGCCTAACTAAGAACTCCATTGGGGAATTTTTTTTGATTATGGGGTTGAGAACAAGGATAACACAATTTGTATTATTAAAATAGATTATTCTGAATAGGAATAATGCCTCATGAGATCTAGCAACAAGGGGAATCTTAAAGTTTAGAGGATTGAGTTTCACACCTTGATTTGCAACTTGATTTTGTGATTGATTATTTCCTTGAAAGGGTGGGTGGTTAGACTTGTATTGTTGATTATGGGATTGGTAAATACGAGCATATTGATATTATTTCCTCTTGAGTTCTACAAGTTCATTCAAAAAAATTTGTAGCATTGATTTGACCTCAACTTGATCATTTGAAAGGGAGGGTGAAGACACCATTGTTGTAGCTACAACTAGATGGCTAGAAGTTGATGGAATAGGGAAATGGTTGGCTGATTACTTGAAAGTTCAAAAAATAAAGGCATGGGAGGTCTAGGTGAAATATTTCCTGCTTGGATCAAATAATTCTCATCTCTTATCGTAATCTCGTATGCATCAGTGTGTAGTCCTTCCCATGGACGAAATCATAACTAGTACATCATTATTTAATTCTCATAAATAATACAATAATGCATTATTAGGAGAAGGTTTATGAGTTCCGAATTCTATTCCAAGTTTTGTGGAATCGGAAGTTGAAATCACTCATGTATTCTTGAGGAGATCTCTTTATGGTAGTGAGTTGTTCCATGAGTGACAGGTGGTCACTCTTGTCTTTGAACTATTTGTAGATCTTCTCTCCCAACATGTCCCAAGTGGTTACGATACCATATTCCAACCCATGAAACCACTAACATGATTTTCCTTGAAGGAACTGTAATGAGTCTCACCACAACATTATCTTACGTAATATTAGGTAATGTAAAAATGTTGGCTACATTAAGAATATGTTCCACCAAAGTAATATGAGTTTCCCCTATGTAAAAGGGAAAAATTTTGACATCCGCACTGTGCAGGTATAGGATCACATTGAGCCAACTAAAGAGGACTTCTTACATTAAAATGAGGAAAAAATTGGTTCCTTGTAGGGGCTGCCATACCAACGAGAGGTTGATTATTCCTAGGTTGAGGAAACCTTTTGTAAGGAGGATTTGAATGACCCCTACGAGGTGATGTTGTAACTGGTGATGTTGAAATGCCTCTTCTCCTTCTCCTTGGAGGAGACAAGGATAACTTGATATGTTGATAATTTCCTTCTCATCTCGCAGAAGCTCTTGTCTGAATTCTTCACATATGTTAACACACTGAGATACAAAATCCAGAGATATGGAGTCGCAGTACTTTGATTCATGCAAGTATGAAGAGAAGTACCAACTCTTGCCCACCCAAGCGTGCCAAAAACTATTATCACCAAATCACTTCACCCTCCGAATGGAAAAGTGATGAATAGGGCATTCAATATGATTGGGTAAAATTGATGTACCTCCCAAGTTGTGGGACTTAGTATAGAGGTGAACATGAGAGAAGGTCAGATTTGTCTTCATAAACTAAAAACAAAACTACATCTAATGGAATAAAAACTCTATGAGATATATGCTATCATTTTCATGGAATTAAGGAAGAGATATTTGCAAGAAATAAAACCTATACTAAAAGTGGTGATGCACCAAGAATTGGTGTTGCTAGACAAGTATTGAGTTTTCCAAAGTGAAGAAATGTGAAAATGAGAAGGATGAACAAGCATAATTCAACTACATACAAAGCTTTACTCTCAGATAAGCACACATTTTCCAAAACCTGTAGTGGAAACTTGAAGTTGCAAAGTATACTTACATACACAAGAAAGGCACAAACAAGTAGCTAGAATGATGAAAGCACTAATAATTAGTCACATAACATAATTGTATTACTTCATTCACATGCACAATGCTTCATTACATGAGGAAGAGGTAACGTTTTCCATTACAATTTCGGAAAAGAGGCTTGAAATTCCCCACAATGAACAATAGACTAGCTTGCGAAGAGAGAGAGGAATACTAAAAATTCCAACCCTCGGAATGAATACCTCCTCTACATTTATACAAAAATCCCTCCGAGAGAAGAGAGGAGAGATTCTTCAATTCTTGGGCATGAATAATGGCACATGATGGCCTCCATTAATGACATCAATAATTGCACCACTAAAATACATAACATCATGTCTAATAAATTAAAAATTGACCTTATCCTCTATTAATTAAAAAGGATATTTTTAATAAAATATTTTAATAATAAAAATATTGTTTTATTAATATATTTTAATAAAAATATAATTTTTCTTTTTGTGGGGTCTTGGTTTGTGATTTGCAAAATGTTTTGCTAGCCAACTCACCAAGCTAGCTGGTGAGTTACTCCTTTGCATTGATGAGCACTTTTTTATGTGGCGGATACCCAAGTTCTTCGATGAGGTTTTAGTTTTGATCACCTCCACTATAATCCTCCACACATCACATTGATTGTTTGAGTTAAATTTGTGTAATTTTGTCGGTCAAGCCATGCATTATCTCTCTTGTTGCTTATGATATCCTCAACCTTTGTTCCTAATTCACCGACAAACCCAATTAGAACTCGAGAGTCCTTCGCTTGCAAACACCTTGATATTCGATCATATTTCATAATAACTAAATCTCAACTTGGATAGTGTTTTCACATACTTAGATCATCTTTGTCTTGAGAGGGTTATCCTAATGTTTAGAACTATGATTTTTTTAGTCACATGTGACCACTTGGCTTCAAGCTCACCTTTCATTCATACAATTGAGATCAATCTCTAAATATTTCATCTATACACTGGATGGCTACCAATTCCGTATTGGCATCCTCTTTCTCATAGAAACATAGTTTGGTTTCTTGAGTCCTCTTTGGAAGCTCATTATTTTATGAGCCAACTTGCCCCTCATGTTTTTCCAAATAAGAAACCTCCGATAGCTTTTTGAAGTACTCATTCTTCATGAAGACTTTGTTAATCATGTGACCTATGTCGAAATTGCTTGCCAAGTAAACTACACCTATAATCAATCTCATTTGCTTATCAAGGGTTTCATACCAACACCTCCTTGGTAAAATCTTGTCTTTGAGTTCAATCCACTCCTACCCTTATTCTGTACTCATGCATGGTGCAATAAATCCATGAAAGGTTTATTCTCACGCATGAGCTCCTCTTCTTTGGACTCAACTAAATCTATCGATCGATGTGATCCCTATTAACTTGGCGAACGAATCGGTCCTATGTCATGTTGGTTACGCTAATCCCACTAACATCTCCTCTAAAATTGGTATTGAATTATCCCCACCGACTTGCCAAGATCCTTGAACATCATTCTATTTCCATGAACTAGCTAGATGCTTCGCATCCAACTCAGTTCCTTAATGACACGTCTCTTTGGTAGAATTTATATGTTGGCTCACCATCGTTATTTTTCCCACTTGGCCATGCTCACTTGAATCTCCCTTTCCTAGAAATGTGAGTCATGAAACCCCGACATGGAACTTTTACCTTTGTTTTCATCACTAAAACCCCATGTGGCCTAACACTCCATAATCCCCGCATAATGGCTCAATAAAATAGTTTCACGGGTTTTTGAATCGACCTATCTAATGAGTGTTGTGAAATTTACATTTCTATGTCTTAGACCCCATGTTCAAACTGAGAAACTCACTCATGACCACCTCAACTCGGTTCATCGAGTTGAGATGCCTGATTATTCACTTTGGCCAAAGCTTGACCATGAGGTCATTCCACTAGCTTAGCATCTCCCAGGTGTAATCAACACTCAACCCATTTATGAGATCAACCTCTATCTCGATACATCAAGATTGTATTTGACTCAACCAACTAAAATTTATCTCACCACATGAAAGCACTTCCACCAATACCCACTCGATCCAACCAAGCTATGTCCATGACTACCTCATGTTCATTGTCGAAGCACCTCAACATTTTCGAATGAGTTTCTTGTAAACTTAATTCAATGTTTGATCTCTCAAATGAGCCCCTCGAAGACCTACTACTTAAAGCCAAGCCCATCTAACCACTAACTTGGCTCGTGACATCCTACACACGTTGGGTCAACCTCAAACACCCCGCATATTTTTCCCGAGCTATTTCCTCAATCTAAAATGCTTTACCATCCATCCATGATCTCTAACCTTAAAATGACTTGGTGCTTAACTCGTCAAGTCCAAGATATCCTCCAAGAAACTATCGAGTCACCATTCATCTCTTGAACCATCCATCATAATGGCTTACCCGTTCTCTTCTACTTGACTAGGATCTACATGGCGAAACTATCTGAGACCCACGATGAGCAACTCGGCTAGTTGTCGACATCTTCATATTCCCATGAGCTCCGAGATCCTTCACCAAGCAATTCCTAACTTGGTCTTAATTTTCATCTCAAAAATGAATTAGCACATTCTTAGCTCAATTGATTGAGCTAACTCTCTTAGCTCTCCTTCATATTCAGCCTTGAGTAGGACGGTGATTTGTCATCGATCCTAAGATCTCATGATTTCTAACTCACGGTGACTAGCCTCAACTCGGTTTATTCTTCTTAACTTACACGAGTTTCAACCGAGCTCAATCCCTTTTACACTACTATGTCATCTCCCGATCAACACACCTAGTTTCTCGGTGAGCCGTCTTAGAGCTCAATGCCATTTAGACCATTCAAAGTAGATTTGTCATAAATTTTAATTTATTGGACCTTTTCTTGAAACCAGAAGATCATGGAAGTATAATATACCTTCTTAAAATGATTTATCAAATTTAAACATTTTTTCCCATGTTGACTAGAAGTGTTCCCGCCACACAATTTCCCTGTCTCATGACCTAAAAGTGTGATGAAGGCCTTTGTAGTATTAACGCACAACAGCCCCCCTTATTATTCAATTTTTCCCCAAGGGGGGAAAATTGGATAGCAAAATGAAACAAGGTTTAGTCTGATGGGAATATTTTGATGTGAATTCCTAAACCTTGGTTCTTTATTGTCATTAGTGTGAGGAAACTGTGATATTCAATCATTGTTGGTGTTTTTAGGTACAAATTCCTACACCTACATAATGTAACTGAACTTCTTCAAAGGAAAGGAATTTCCATATCGATTCAGGGAAGCATAATAACATCAAACTATTCATTTGGAAGATATGGGAATGCTTATGTTATTTTCAAAAGAAGGTCTAAGGAAAATAGACATTTTAATTTTTGACAATCTAACAAGGTGTGGAAAACAAATTACAAGTATAAGTATCAAAACGATCAATCAAAATTCTAGCAACACCAAGGCAAAAAATGTTTCATTTAATATGTTCAAGCATACATGAAACCTAAGTAACATGTGTGATAATTGTCAAGGTCGTAAAAGAATGTCAACAAAGGTGAATTAATGGATCAAAACATTTCCTAGAAAATAAGTTTTTGAGATAGTTAATCACAAGGAACAATCACACAAGTTTTCATAAACCAATCTCTTAAAAAGAAACTAATCCATATGTAAATGTTGTGTTAAAAGGTAGTTATATAGAAGATGATCAACTCAACGTCAATACTTAAGTCAAGTTTAATATAAACAAGGCATAAGTATTAACATGGGGCTAATGTGATTTTTAATTTAATGATACTATAATCCGTTTAAATGTTGTTATAAAAATCCACCCCAAGGTAATTTTGATAACTTGCACAATTTCTTTAGGCTTGAGCAAGCAAAAATGGTTTGAGGCCCAAAATCAAGTTTTGAGGGATCCTTTGGCTTTTCTCTAACTTCCCTATCTAAAGAAAAATCCAAGGAGTTAGAAAAAAATTTAAAAATGAAGTGAAGGGCCTCTTTTAGTAGAAATCAGGTCTAAGGGCTATAGATGGAACAAATGTGAATCATACCAGGGTTCTTCATACCAATTTTGGGCCCGAAATGCTAAAGAGGTAGTGATATGCGATAAAAGCAAATAAAAATTTCTCGTGCGGTCTACTGGATAGCTGGGACAAAAGTACCCAATAATCTGATTTGGATGTGACCAAGTGTAATGTGGAAAAAGTGAATAAAAAAATGGTGAGGTTTGTGGGACAACCAGGGATAAAATTACCCAAAAATATGATTTAGTTGCGACCAAGTGCAATGTGGTTAAGGCAGAAACTTTTTCTTACATAGTTCGTTGGAAAAATGGGAAAAAGTATGCTAGGGACTCGAAAACCTAAAATGGCCACAAGACAGTTCATTTCGGAAAAGGTGGAAAAACATTTCCCATCCAGTTAGCTAGATAGGCTGGGACAAAAGTACACGCGAGGACTTGAAAAGCTGAAATCATCGCACTCAAAGTGTTGTGGATATGGTGGGAGTCAATGGCCCACCCGGCCTGGTCAATGAGAGATGTGCGGGGATAGAAAATACCAAATTGGTTAATGTGGAGAAAAGAGGCCCACACGGTCCAAGTGCTTCAGAGGACATGAGTTCCGTAAAAACCCGCAATACCCACAATCCAAAGGGAAAGTCAACACCCGACCCCCGAATTTCAAAAGGTCATAACTTTTGATCCAAAACTCAAATTTTCACAAAAATTGACTTTTCAGAAATGGCATGACATCCTCTACACCACAATGGTCTCTAGCTCAAAAAAATTTAAATTCTCAGTCCCGTCAAATGGAGGAAATCCTTGGAAAACAAAAAATAGATGCTCACACTTAGAATACCATAACTTTTCCAATTCTCAATAGATTTTTAAAAAATTTGGGTTGTTGGAATCATAGTTCCAAGTCCAACACACAAAAATCATGAAATGCAGAGATTGATGAAGTATTGATTCTAATTTTTCTAAAAACACGTTGAGGTTCAAAATAATGAGTTTATTGGTGGTTATGAGAACATTTAATGAAGCATGGGCATACATTTTTCACTACTAAAAGTTATCGGAGAATATGAGGAGCCTTTTTCAAGCAATATACCATCATTGAACTTCATTTATTACCTCTTGCAAGTTGTGGGAAGTAAAATTTCAGGATTTTCATTTCTCCCTCTCTCTCTCCTCTCAGAATTCTATAAATTAGAGTGTTGGGCTCATTGTAAGAGGATAGATTTTTGTATAAAAAATCTATCAATTTTTTTTTCAAGCCAATGTTCTAAAGGACCATGTAGTGGACTCCTTGCATGGTGATCTAGGACCTTATTTTGTAATAGATTAAAAGCTGTGTATATCATGAAGCAATAGATGCAAGTTTTTGGATGTATCTTCCTTTCCTATGTTAGTTTTCCTTCTTCTTTCCCTTGTAATCTCATTGCATAAATATTGTCTATTTGTGTTCTTGGCAGGAGTTTATTATCATTGTGTGTGTATGAAATATTGTTTTGAAAGTAGTTGTTAGAATGTGGAGAACTGTTATCACCCCTCTACTATACACTTTTCTTCAAATTTTCACACATTAGAAAGCTATTCTCACTCCCTCCTTTTCTAGTGTATCACTATTGTTAGTGTAGGCTTTGTTTTTCATGCACTTTGTCTCCTTAGTCCCTTAAAAAGTTGCATTATGATAAGGTTGTTTTTCCTACATTAGAGTAGATTGTGGTAGGTAGTTTAGGAGTAAGAACCAACTTTCTCTTGAGGCCTATGTCAAGTAGCAAGTCCCACAACTTGGAGATAGTACCAGCGTTATCCAAATCACACCATGAGCTCAAGTACACACCGTTGTAAATTGAAGGGTGATGTGATTCAAAAATAAAAATACAAATGATGCCTAAATATTAAAAATTAGAGGATTCAAGTGTGAGAAACACGATATTATCACCTAGATACATTAACCAAGATTTTTGGAAAAGTAAGATATTACTATCGAAATGGTATTGGTTCTATGTGAAAAATGTAATAACACTTCGAAGGTTGAGGTAACATTTGAAAATAAACAAGGCCAAAGTATCTTAAAGAATTTTTAATATGCACGTAGCATAACGTTTCAATCTAGACACTTGGGTCGTGGTTTACAACAAACAAGACGTAAGTATCAAAATTATTGTCAATGCGATACAAGAAATGTCACACCTCAAAGGCAAATAAATAATGAATCAATCCTAGCTACAATTATAATGTGTCTCAATATTGTTTTGAGACAAAGGGCCTACTAGAACATGAAGACGTACCATTCGAACTTTGAACACTTATATTCTAGCATTGCAACCTAGTCATACAAGTAGACTACAAAAGTGGTGGACACAATTATTTACGTGGTATCTACGCGTGTTATTTTATTGTTTCCCAAAATGGGTAACATGAATAAAAATGAGTAGATCAAATGGGGTTGAAAAATACTTAGCTTCACTTTGGAAGATTTTCACCTCATGTTACAACGAGTGAAAAACTAAAACAAAGTAAATCTTCACAAAATTTGTGATGAATGACACTTAGTTACAACATTGATGGACTCTCCCTTTGTTCAAATAACAAGGTTTTGAATCCAAAACAATTTTGACTTCACGAAAGCTTCTGGCTGAAATATGATTGGTTTTGATTCGGTCTAGTTATCTTGAAGATGAAATGGCTTCTTATTTGTTTCTCTCATGTAGGTGTCATAAATTACCTATGTAAGCTATTTTTCCAAGGAATTCACACTAAGTAAACCTTGGAGTATCTCAACTTTACTTTACCCCCTTCAAATACAATGATAAATAAATGCATTCAGTTGTACTTTCATTGGGGTCATAATAAAGGTAATTTGATGCTAAATCTCATAAGTGTATACTAGTCAAGTGGTAAGCAAAGCACTTCCCATGTCATTCGTGAGGTTCCCTCATGTGTGGAATACTTTGGGGTTCCTAGCAGCATCCTATTGTTATCTTAAAGCTTATGCTAAAGGTACTTCTCCAAGTTCAAAAATGACGAGTTGTAGCTCTTAACCAAAACCTATATATACAATATTTTTAATGTGGTGTATTTTTTAATATTTTATCTTAATGTTGTTTGATTGTACATAATTTTTCAACTTGTAACCAATAGTATTAGTAATTTGTTTAGATTCTGATTATTTTGACATGCAAATTAGGTCATGCAAGTGAAAAATTAGTAGTTTTCCAAGCGATCAAAATATCATAAGCAAAGAATCCAATATTGTTTCTTGTTGTCAAGATCGTCTCAAGAAGTAAGTGAAGATCATACGTAAGGAGAAATCTAACTTGTTAGAAAATAATGAAAAACATTAACTCAAATGCACAAACCATTCATTTTAACCAAGTTGAAGTTCATGAAAATTCTTCAATGAAATAAAAGGTTTAGAATCATTTCAGATTCTTTGAGATCACCTAGAAGGTGCGGCGAAAGAGCATATGTGATCCTAGCCTCACAAATGAAAATGCAACATTAATCAAATTATACAAACAAATCGAGAAAATGCATGGTCAAATATACCATGTAAATCAATAGTTATCCTTCATAAAATGATGCAAGGTGTTTAGAAAATCATAGCCTGAATTTTACAAAGCATTTAGACATGTTAGAAATGACTAGTTTTCTAATAAAGGAAACCATAAATTTTCTGTAAGTAAAAATCCTAATCTTATGTTTCTATTGTGCATTTCACTTTGATACCTTTCAAAAAAAAGGGATGGATTCGTTTCTAGTTCAAGATAAAACATTATTTCCTCCGAAGACAATTTATCCACACGCTTAATTTATGTGTGCCCTTGATAGCATATGTGTGCATTTTTGTAATAAATGTGTGTCCTAACAACATATATGCACCCCTTTTAGCATATACATGCCTTTTTATTATATACGGGCCATTTTAACACATGTCCACAATTTTTAGCACCTCGTGCCCTAATAAAAATGCAGTCAATTAAGTCTATACACAGCCCAAAGAGGCATATGCACACCTCTAAAGGTGTATGTGCACCCTTTGGAGCGTATGCACACCCTCTTCTTATAGATCACTAAAATACGGGTTTTTTTGCTAAAATTTGTCAAAATATCAAAACTTGGTCTTTTTAGTTCAAATCAAATAGCGATTAACCTCCTTTGATCCTATGAAAGAACATAAAACCTAAGTAATTATAACTAAACTAGTCAAGAAAGCTTATGTTTAACCAAATAAATGCAAAAGAGGATTAGTTTAAATAACTTTGAAAGCAGAGCTTGAAATCAATTGACAATGGAATATGTTCTCGATGGGTGTGCCAAATATATTCATGTAAATCTATCCAAGTCATATGAATTGAAACTAACACCTAGTACTAAAAAAAAGCCAACTAAACAAGAACATCAAGATAAGAGCTTATAAAACTAACTTCTAAGTGCATGTAACATGAATGAAACAAACTAACATGCTAAGTCATTTTACTCTTTAGATTTATAATCTTCATGTGAACCTATTTAGATCCTAAATCAATCAATGTGGTATTTTTTTTGTTCAAGTGCTTGAAAGGATCTCTCTAAAAAATGGCTACAAGGCCAAGTTAGATATTCCTCTACTAACCAAACATGAAGAATGGATGCAAGACTAGAAATATATTCCAACAATCAAAGTAAGGCTCAAGATCAAATTTTTATAGCTTTGGATAATATAAATGGGGTGTAAACTAAAAAGAGGTGCACTAGGATTGTATTTATAGATTTCCATTTGGGAAATTTTAGAATCCTAGTGCATGTGGGACAAAAGGTGAGCCCAAAAATATAATTTTACAATTTAATGCACTTTTTGATTAGATTAGGAGATAATTAATCTTTTAGGATTAATTAAGGATCCTAAATAGGCTTAGGAATATTTTTGAGAGCATATGGAAGGTATTTTGATAGATTTTTAAAGTTACGTAATCCAAGGTAAGAAGGTTTATTGGCTAAATACAAGATTATAGGCTTAATTAACATATAATTAGCTAATTAAGAGGATTATCACTAATATATGTGTCATTAATTAGCATCTTGAATTAATTAGAATCATAGTTAGATAATGAAGTGTACTTATTTGAACAAGGTGAAAGGATGTGAAGATACTTAGTGCAATTTAATTATTAAACTGCGTAAGTGGTTTTAGGTGTATACATTTTGAACTCGAACAAGTGCTTAAACTGAATTACGCACTTCAAGAGGTTTAACATGGGCATCAACATGAAGAGGGAGGTGCATAGTAGCATGCCATCTATCATTTTGCTAGTTCTAACCATACCTTTGATTTGGGCATTGATTTTGGAGGGCTAATGGATTTGGTTATACCCTTAATTATAATTATTTTTGAAGGCTTTCACCTTCTATTTATCTAGAGGTATGACCTTATTAGACATGTTTTTAATCAGTGCTTTCATATCTTCATCCTCCTTTTGTTGTGTGAGAGAGAAAGATGTGGAGGCATCTAGTTGAGTGCTCTTCTTGGGAATAAGGGCAATGGAAGATTGGGGTAGTTGAGGAATTTATGGAAATTAGGTATGAGTGGTCTAGGAGCTAACTTTACCACCTGAATTAGACAGTTCCTAGCTCTAATATTCAATTTTTAGGCCTCAACCAGTGTTATACGTCCCATAGATTACAACATAACAACAATATATATAAATTGAGCCTTTTAAAAGGATATGAAAGAACCTTCTGAGTTGGTCTTACTAAGATTGGAATTTTGTCCCACTTTTATAGAAATATGAAGTCAAAGTCTTCCATGAGCTCGTTATGAGCCCTCCTTATGGTTGTCAATTTTTTTAGCAACGATATATTATGTGCCCCCTCTCCAAACCGATTACAAAGAGCTATGCACAATATATTTTAATTAGTGATGGACCTTGTTGTTGAGACTTCGAAACCATCGTAGATCCTTTCCTATGAACATGGAGCTAGAATTTTCACAACCACATCCAAGTCAAAAATTTCATGGATAACGCAAAAATTTGTAATGTCTTCGGTATGATAAATCAAATTTGTGTGATTCTCCCTAGTAAAAATGCGACTCTTAAAAGATGCTACTAGAATAATATTTTGGGCACTAAGAGCAAGGGGAATTCTTTGAGTGAAGTTAACAAACCACTGGATTCTATTGTTGTGCTACCGTTATGATGGGCATGATATTTCTAGTAGGTTGTAAGGAAGGCCTACCTAGAAATAGTGTATAAATTACACATTCACTAGATATGGATATGTGTACACAACCATTCTACCGCATGTTATTCTTTGATAAATTTGGAGATATTCAAAGTACTCTTCAACATATGTACTTTGTCTAGTGTTTATTCTTTTCATGAAAGGCTCACAAATTAGATGTGTTAAGAAAAGCCTCTAAATGTTTGAAATCACTAAGTCACACATAAAAACTTAGAAATTTTGAATTTTAAGCTTTCAACGCTTTGGTCCTAGTGGGCATTCTGAAAAAATTGTTAGAGCTCACAATTATATGCATCCCAAATCAATATGAATTGTTCTTTTGAGGAAACTTGGGAATGTCCTCAAATAGTGGGATTTTAAAGCACTTGAGAAATACCTCTAGATAAGGATAGTTCCTCTACCTATTTCTATGACTAGAAATACTCCTATGAGGGAAACGAAACTACCTATCACTACTATAAGATTCTAAGGGACCAAGGTTAGAAGGAGATGCATGAAAAATTGAAAACTAAGATAAATGAGGTGATAGCACAAAATAGAGGAGGATGAACACAATAAAGTTTAAGTGAAAAATGAAAAATAATGCACACAAAGAGGATAGAAACACTTATCACAGGTTTGAAACACATCCACACACTAATTTTACATAGAAACACTCAAAAAAAAGAACTTGCAAGGGATGTGATAAATCAAATCAAAATAAACATGAAAAGAGAGGTAAGAAAATGTAATTGAAGCGATTCAAGGTAGATAATAACTACAAACAATAGTTTTTATTGCTTCCAAAAATTCACGATCAATTAAAATGGTGTATGAGTCTAATATCCACATGAAGATAGCTTGATTTGAAGTTATGTAACTTAAAATGTCAAGGAGAAAAGAGCTTAGTAAACTAAAGGGTCCAACCTTTTACAATTATCCTTGATATGATATTTACGGAAGAGGGAGAGAAGAGGAGAAAGAAGAGGAAAATTGGATTCAAATGTTCAACCACCGAAGTAAGCATAACTTCTTGTTAATCCACTTGTAAATCTAACATATCATCCTCCCATCTCTTTTTTGGTTTTGGAGGAAGGAAAGATGGAAAATCAGATAAAATGTATGTGTTTGGAGTCGATGAGATATGTGCATTAATGGATGGAACACATTTCCCTATTTCTCACCTACCAAATCCTGAAAAACATGAATTTGAATGGATCAACTGTGTAACCCACATTGTCATATTTCAAACAAGACTAAGAGTGCATGGATCTGAGCTCTATAACAACATTTATGATGAACTGAAGGTTATAGTGAAAAATGGTCACACAATTACACATGGCACGCATTGATAGGATGAATGATTGGGAAACTAGTCATTTACTTATTTTGCTTCACCACTTTTTGTGCATTGGTTCATTACGAGTTGATTGCCATATTGGTGCACTTCGATAGGTTGTGTGTTGCACACTAAATTCTAAAAAAATTTCCATGTGTCACAGTGACTAGTGTGTAAGAATGAATGAGATGCGCATGTAAGTAGGAGTCATGGGAGAGGAGAGGACAATGTGTGAAGATGACATGAATGAAAGAAAAGGATTTATATTTTACGTAGACATGTATGCACGCGGAGTAACACGACTTCAAAATAGTCAACATCTGATAGCAAGAAAGAATGAGGCACATGAAGCAAGCCTAGAAGGATGTCATGTAGTGTGAAAACCGAAGGTAGGATATGCCGATAAGAATGTAGAAGAAGTAAACAAAGTAATTAATCAAACTTCGATGGAAATTTAGTGAAAGCGCATGGGTAATGTGTGAAATGTGAGAAGGAAGGAGAGTGTGCAAGTGGAAGGCTTGAAATGGAAAATCAAGGGGATAGAGGAATAAAAAGGAAGGGCACATGGTGTACAAAAAGAAATACACCAGGAAAAATATTTCAAGTAAATAACTTGAGTGCATGCGACTTATAAAATTTATCTTTAGAGCCGGAGTGGGATGTAATTTGTCAAAACAAATAGGAGAGTTATTTTGGACAACAAAAGTTAGTTGATTATTGTTTAGGTAAATTAAAAATTTGGATTGAAAGAATTCTTGGAATCCCAATTACACAAAGAATTTATATAAACATGACATAACCAAGACACGTGTGGTAGATAACTAGTGGAATGCCACACTTTGGAGATATGCACTTGAATATTCACTCTATAATTTTTTTGTGCATTCAAATCATAATATACATTCTTTATGGATCCATGGGGTTCGTACCTACAAAACCTTACATTATAGATAAAGAATGTGATGATTGATATGGGGATTAAAACCTTTCCAATGAAAGGATAAAAAATTTGATTAACTAAAAATGGACTAATCTAGGTAGAGTGGGGATAGTTAATCTAAGCTACGAACAACCTGTAAATGAATAAATAAATCTAGAAAATAGTATGTTAATGATCGAAACCAATATCCAAAATGAAATACTAAACCCTAATGTGCAAGAGAGAAGATGAAAGAACTTGGATGAAAAATAGAATCATGTTGAACTGTGTCACAAAGTGATGAACAGAAATGAATATTCTAGGACTCGAAAAGGGGATATCACGGGTGAAGTGGATGGACTAGATCACATGGGATAGGATCAGGGCATCCACAGTGTACACTAGTAAGTGATCTAGGTACCTTAGTCATGTAAAATCTTTGTAACTCCGATACTCACGGGTCAAAATGTGATATGTAGCCCTAATCGCTTCTCGTATTAATTTTTCTCTCTTGCATCGAATGCTCCAAATATTCCAAGAAGAAGAAATGACTTTAAAAATACCTAAACAAATCATCAAAACCTTAAAAATGAAAGATGTAAATGAATGGTTCAAAGTGACCTTAGCTTCCACAATAATGGGTTTTAACTAAATACGACATTACATTGCGGATCCCGATGTAGTTCTTGTGTGTGTGTGTGCATGTCATGCCCTAGGTTCTCTTGAGCTAGTCTCACATTGTGAAATAGAAAGAAGTAGCTAAATGTATAAAATTTAATAGAATGTGTGCATGAAATAGAATAAAATCCTCTCGCTATGAAGTGTGATGTAAATTTCCTAGCGTGTGCTCTGATGAAAGAGCTATATGGATGAAAATATAATAGATTGATGTAACTCTAGATGGATTGATAGTGTTAGATGATTTTAGGTCCCTCATTATGGTCTCATAACTTTATATTTACAGGTTCTCTTTCTCTAAATTCATAATTAACCTTGAAAATGTTGACCACAAGAAAGATAATGATGAAAATGGATAGAAGAGGCCCAAAAGTCACCAGAAAATGCAAAAGGATTGGGATGCCCCGGGTGGGACTAGGATGCCCATGGGCACCCTAGTAATAATCTAGTGCCCCAACCATGGCTATAATAACGTAAAAATTCATAAAATGGTTATGCATATGGGTGTAATAGGTTGTAAATTAAAAAATAAAATAAATAAGATGGCTAAAAGGAAATGGGTTAATTAATACTTTCTTCACTCAAGAACCTTCTAAATAGTAGTATGAGACTGGGATAAATAAATGTCTAAAGTGCATGATTTTGTGAATACATTTCCCCCACTTTATGTTGGTGAGCGGAAAGCTCGGTAATATAAATTAGATAGAGATGCATAAAAGATGTCCATGAAGAATGTAGTAGAGGAATGACGAAGAAATAGAAATTGTGTGGAATGACCAAAAAGATTAAGAAGCCTTGAAACTGTAGATGAAAAATGTGCAAAGAAAAAGTGATTAGAGTGATACTACGGCAAAACAGTGTGTGTGTAGAAGCCACGGTGTGAAGTGTACCCGCATGGTTAGTAAAGCATGTACTCTCGGGAAGTGTTTTTATTGACACTGATTTTGTTGTTGTTTTTTTTTCCCCCATTTGACTGCTTGTTTCTCATACGACTAGACATGTAAGGAGAAAATGATCAAGTAGTCAAATATGTATGTATGTAAATGTAAAAATGCTATGTAAAAAAGCGTGCATATAAAATAAGATAATGTAAATGTAAAGGTTAAATGGAACATGTGCACATGATCCATGTTGAGAAATGGAGTGTAGAATTATATCCTTTAATGTGAGTCTATATGTCAATCTCATGCCATAGGACAAAGAAGCGTAGGGAGGAAATGTTATGTGTCTTTTAAGATTTTACTACTTCCCGAACTATGTGTAGAGATCTTTGTATTGTCCTCATTTTTTTGGCAATTGGATGTCATTGGATAAAGTAGTGTAGAGAGGCATACCCACTGTAACCTTCAATCCTATAACTTCTTCCCAAAAATCCTAAGGATACCATGTCCTATAAATTCCGTGGTGTATGTGGTTCGTAGACTAGTCGAACCCACTCATCATGTAACCCATAATGTCAATAGCAGAAAGTGCATTATCTTGAACCAAAGTGTAAATACAATGTGTTATTATATAAAAAAACCCAAATGATTTCTCCCCTCTTTGGTGGCACATGTGACATTGATGATAGGAGAGATGCAGCCCCGAAAGAGGACATACCGCATGTACGCATGAAACCATGGAAAGTGCTTGGTAGAAAATAAGCCAACACAAATAAGAAGGCTATCCAAAAACATCTCATAAACACTCATACATGTAGAAAATAATGTATAAGCTACACAAATAGAGTAAAAGCTACCAAACAAAGTAGTGTAAACACGCAAGAAGACAAGTATGCCATACAAAGTAGGTTACAAATATGGGACATCACTCACGATGTTACAAGACAAGTAAGGCCACCATGTTCGTAAATAATAAACAAGTGTGCACACCAAACAAAGGGCAAGGCCCGCAAAAATTTAACAAAAAGTATAGAAACTAATACACCTGCATAGAAAATGTAGCACATGAAGCACCCACTAGCATTTTAGAAAGATGGATAGTATGTAAAAGTGTGTATAATCAAGTAATGTAAATTACTAATAACAAAATGAAATAATAACTAGAAGAGATGAATGTGTGGATGACCCTAGTGACCAACGTAAGAAGGTTAGAAGGTGAGCATCCTTATTGTGTGTAAGACACATATATGTGATCACTACTAGAAAATGCATGAACACACATGTGTGGATGGTATAGATAAATGAAATACATGTAGGCTAACTAGCATGTGTAATAAAGTGATCATGAACAACACAAGTAATCAAGAGTATAAACAACAGATAATATGTAGCATGTTGTGGATTGATGGAATGGAATGCAAAAGTGTAATGATAGGAGTTGTATGCCCCACTGAGTGGATGGAAATGTATGCAATGAGATTCATTTTCTTTACCCCCATAACAATCAAGAATTAACCATAATCAAGAGTGCATCATCAAAAAATGGTCAATTATTGTGTGTTTTATCTAATGCGCCGATTATTTGATGAATGTGTATGTGTAATGATGAGATGCAACATAGCAACGATGTGTGTGAACCTTATAGCTGAGGTGTATATCATGAAAAAAATTATATGTGGAGTGATGATTTAGCCTAATCATATATCACTATAAGATGAATGGGTGAGTGATGATTTACCACTAAAAGTATATCACTAAAAAATGTGAGGAGGTTGTGGTGATATAAATGAAGGTGTAGACCAATATAAAATGATAGAATATGTGATGATTTATCCTAAATCATATGTCACGATGAGATGTGTAAGAATTGAGTGGTGATGTAACCTAAGGTGTATACCACTACAAAAGTATGGAATAGGTGACTATTTAGCCTAAAGTGTATGCCACTATCCTAGAAATATCGAATGGTGAAAGGTCAAGTAGTAAATGTGTAAAGCATTGGAAGTCAAGTACATACCAAGGAACTAAAGTGTGTCATAGGGTAGTGAGTGTAGTGCGTAGAAGAAAATGTAGTATATGTAAGGATGAAAAACGACCATGTGATGAGTAGAATGTGTAAAGACATGATGCGTAGAATGTAATGTTTAGGGTCGTATGTAGAAATGTGTAAAAGTTAGTGTATAAGATGACATGTAATGTATGTAGATAGAATAATAATGTAGTGCTAGAATCCTATATGATGAAGACTAGTATAACATGTGGAATATGTGTGAAAATACGCAGAGTGTAATATGTATGATATTTAGACAATCGGTATTGATATGTAGGATAAGTAGTGTAGGATGTAAGATGCATGGACAAAGGTGTAGATACAATGCATAAGTGTCAAAATGTTTTATACTAAATGTAGAATGTAGGGTGTATTACGTGAAAATGTATGATAAGGTGAAATGTGTATTACCTATGGTGTGGTGTGTGGGGTTGAATTTCATAGTAATCCCTCAATATTAAAGTGTGAATCGAACCACAAGAGTGTGTCACTGGGTAATAACAAAACTAAGGTGTGCAATGAGTATGCATATGCTATCATATTTTATGTATGAGACTGCAAAAGTGAGATATGCATGATGCTAATATTAGGTGACAATGTGAGATGCTATGCCCCAAAAAATGTATGATAACATGTGTACTATGTGATAAATGATGTATGAAGGTGATGAGACACTATATATTTTATTTAATTGATGATGCATAAGGATCGTTAAAGCATGATAATGTTTTCCTATATAGGTGGTGATGTAAAGGAGGAGTATGGTAATGTAAGGGAAAACGAGGTTCTTTATGGTAAAATACCCCTCAACAATCATATAAGAACCATAAGAATATGAGTGTGTCATCAAGATGGTACAATGAGAAGAGTCACCTACCAAATACCAAGTTTGTGTGTGGTGGGATCATATTGGACAAAGTAAATAACAATGATATGTGATGGTGGTGAAATTGGAAATATGTCATGATTACTAGTGGGAGGATTAGTTGCTAGGATGACATTAATTGGTTACTGACTTAGCTTTGAGAGGAGGAAAACTTGCATTGAGTCTTAAGGGATACTACTTAGGTTTTTTTGGTAATGTAGTAGACGACCTAGTATGATTGGTTGGTAAACTAATTTTGATGGGTGGTTGGTTTTGTTGACTTAGGAAACCATAGGTGATTTCTTAGGCGATGCGTGTCTATTAGAAGAAGGAATAAAATTAGGATCCCATGTGGGTGTAACCTTCGTAATAGAATGTTGTGCATGAAATGCAATAAGACCTTGAAACTTAATACTTTGGATTATGTGATTTAAAGTATGACAATAATTTTCATTATGTTGATTGATTCGATGAAAATTATAATATGGACGACCTTGATATTTCACTAATCAATAAGGAGAATAGTAATTAGTAGGCAATAGGGTAATCAAATGATGACATGGAGTTGAATAAGACTGTCATGTGGCCTAGTATGATGCTTAAATATGAGAGGCTTAGGAAATTCCATGTCTTGAGGTTCAACTAAATAACATATAGTTGACATAGATTTCATATAATATGTAAGAGTACAAATATGTGATTAAAAACATGCTTAAGTTGTTTAATTTAAGATCGAATGGATCTAATGGTTGATTCCAAAGCCTTAAATTTGTCTTGATGTAAATCATGAAGATATTGAATTGAATCTAATAGGGGTTGAGTAATTTGAGGATCACTTTAGGAGTAGATTCGTTAGATAAACAATAAAATGTAGATCTAAACTAGAAATGAATCAAATAAATCTAGCAAACAGGTATGTTAATGATCTAAACCAATATGAAAAATTAAATACTAAATACTAATGTGAACGAGAGAAGAGGAAAGAACTTAGTGAATAATATAATCTTTTTGGACTATGTCATAATGATGGATAGAAAATCAGGACGAAATAACGATTGTCGAGGACTCCAAAAAGGAGATTCGGGTGAAGTGGCTAGAATGGAACACTTGGGAAAAGACTTGGGCACCCACAGGTGCTCTAGTATGCGATCTGGTATCCCCAGATCCGACAAAAATCTATGTAATCGATTGTCACAAGGTCAAAAGGTGATTTGAAGCCTTAAATTCATGTCGTATTAAATTTCTTGTATTGCGGCGAATGCTCCAAATATTCCAAGAAGAAGAAGTGACTGTAAAAGACAAAACGGAAGTATCAAAAGTTCTAAAAGAGAAAGATATAAATTAATGGGTCGGATTGACCTCGATCAGCCTAATAACAAAAGTGGGCCTACTAACTAAGCATTGCACTACATTTTGGACCTGAATGTAGTTTTGGTGTGTGTGTGTGTGTGTGTGTGTGTGTGTCAATGTCATGCCTAGGTGCTCCTGTGCAAACACACATTTTGAAATAGTGAGAAATAAATAAATGTATAAAATGTAATAGAATGTGTGCATGGAATAGAATAGAATTATTCCCCTTATGAAGTGTGATGCAAATTTCCTAGATTTTCCTTGATGATAGATCTATGTGGATGCTAATGTAATAGATGGATGCAACTCTATATGGAGTGATAGTAGTAAATGATGTTAGGTCCCTCATTATGGTCTCATAACTTTATATTTATAGGGTTCTCTTTCTCTAATTTTGTAATTAACCCCGAAAAGGCCAACCCCAAGAAATATAAAGATGAAAAATTGCTAGAAGAGGCCCAAAAAGTGGTAGGAAAGTGCAAAAGGACCCATGTACCCCGAGGTGAGGCGAAGGCACCCATGGGTGCCCTAGTACTAATCTAGGCACCCTAGTTGAGGCTAAAATAATGTGGAATGTCAGAAAATGGCTGGGCATATGGGTGCAATAGGTCACAAATTATGAAATAAAATAAACAAGATGGCCAAAAGGATGGGGGTTAATTAGTACTTTCTTCACTCAAGAACCTTCTAAATAGTAGTATGAGACCAAGATAAATATATGTATAATGTAATAAAATTACTTGAATATAAATGTAGATATATATTAGAATATAGAATAAGGGGAAACCTCCTAAGTCTTATAATAAGGCACTAACTCATACTCTCCCCGCTTGTTGGGAGGAATTACTCGCCCACATATATAGGTATGAATATGAAAGGTCATACCCCTTCATTATTATTATTTTATACCTAATGAGTAACTAACTAATGCACACACACACACACACACACACACACACACATATCTTTATATATATATATATATATATAATATTATATAATTCATATGTTAGCCCACACTTAGACATATAAATGGTATATGTTAGGGGCATAACATGTTCCTCCCCTTCAAACAAACATCATCCTCGATGTTTGGTTAGTAGTGGAAAAACATGTACTCAACTGTTGTCCTCCCATTACACCTCCTTGTATGTCTGGCATTGTTCCTTGATGAGATCAACTATGATCACCTTCATTTGTAACCTCTTAAGTTGAGTTTGGGTAAGTAACTCTAGTGCTATGATGATTATATCTGGTGGTACTTTCACATTTGAATATATATCTTGCATTTCACTTGAAGAATATGCCTTATCCATTTGCTCTTGAGAAATGCGCAATTGTGGCTCAACATAATTATTAAGGTTGCACATTTTATTCAAGGATGTAATGGACCTTCTAGTAGAATGACCTTCATAGCCACTATATCTAAGGTTTTGACATCCAACATGTGCATGATGTATCTCAATCATCTTAGATAGCATGTTATTGAGTCTTCCATTAGTAGGCATTTTCCCGAGAAATGTTTCATTACACTAGCCCAAAACAGAGCTCGAGATAGTGTTGTTTGACTTTTTGGTGTTTAGGTTGTATCTGTTGTACTTCATCCAAACTAAATTATTATTTAACATCGACTTAGGATAAAATTTAATTTCCATATCTATGGTTACCAAACCCTTGTTAAAATATTCCAATTTAATATTATTGTATTCAATATATCCAATGACCTATTTTTTCCATTCTTCATCCATATTTGGTTCAACCTTTTGAATGTCTGAACTTGTCAAGTAAGATTCGTAATGAGCATGCCCCATCATGGCATATTCCATGTCATCTTTAGTTACCAAAATACATGGTTCTTCAAAAACCATAGGATTTTCACCTTGGATATTAGATACATGTGGAGGATTGATTGAATTATTTTGAAAATGAAAAATGTGATTAAGTATTTTCTCAAGCTCATCTAATCATTGATTTGTTTTGGTGAAAGAAACTTGCAAGTCCCTCATAGTGGAAGTACTTTTAGGTTAATTAATTATGCATATTATATATTAATTATATTAATTAAATAATGTTGTTATATGGTTTTTAAACCATATTTGTCTTATTCCATAGTTATAGGATTATTTGTTGCATAGTTGCAACTTAATCATTTGTTTGTATTAATTTAATTGTTGCTTCCCGGATGTATTATGGAAGTTCTATTTTTGTTGTACTGTGCAACCTCTCTTTGTCTACACATGACTGTACAATACCTATAAGTATTGCAGTCCATCTATTGTAACCTAGTTGATTGAGATTAATAAAGTTAATCAGGCTTCCGCCCCTGTTTCTCAATTTACATTTGGTACTAGAGCAAGAATGTCGGACTGTGAGTCTCAAAAGGTGTGGAAAGAGAGAGAAGCCTAGATAGAGGAGTTTTAGAGAAGTGTTTGTAGCATCTAAGAGCCTAGGAACCCTCCTACAACCTCTCAAATTTTATCCTGCGCTCCTCACATCCTTCCGTTTGTTCTAGTTGTTTGGAAAGTAATTTTGTTTTGCCTTTGGTGCCCAATTACATCAGAAAAAAATTTTGCAGTTGACCTATTCTTCTATCCCCCATTGAGTTGGAGACTTAGTCCACCGGTTGTTCACACCAAGCTAAGACTTCATTCAAACAAAATTTTTGCAAAGACCGAGCTGAGTTGATCTTCAACCGTGTGGCATAGCTCTATTTTTGTTTCACTCATTGTTCAATTGTGTCACCAAACCGAGCCCTCTGTATCTATGGCATGCCAAATGCATTGGATTTGAGGTGAGAATACATCCAACCGACATACCATTCTCATAACAAAAGGGCATCAAAGAGCTGAGCCTACATTACTCTCCAGATAAAAGATCAACAAACCATGAGTTGAGGAGAATTCTTTAAGCTGAGTTTTGGTGACTTTAGCCTCGAACCGCGACCACAACCTGCATGCAACCTGACCTCCATCCATCACATCCTTAGAAACCTGCAACATAAAGAAAATGGTGGTCTCCTTCAAAATAAATGTCCTCCACATGACCAACAAAAAGTCAAAGTGGCATCAAAGAAAACCGATGGAAAGAAATAATGAAAAAGGCATGAATGTATTGATATTTGCACAAACGGTGGTTTTTCAATAAAACGTAGTCTCAGATCCATTTTATCAGGAATAACCCTAAAATATTCCTCCACGCATGCTGCCACGAGGACTCCAACTCAAGCAATTCACAATTTTTCAAAGATTAGTTATTTTCAGTAGAAATTATAAATATTTATTCTTTCGTTTATGTGATAAGCGCTCATAAGAGCCGAGTTGCTAAGTGAAAGTAACTTGGGAATGGGAGGTGCATGGGTCAAATCCCACTAAAAACACAATTTTTAAAACAGTTTGACTTTAGCGGCCAAAATAGAGAAACTGCCAAAGTTGGAGGTGGATTTAGCAAAAAAATCATCGCTAAACAACATAGTTACAACTAAATAGGCTACCAAAAATTTAGCTGAGAAAATCCCTAATTTAGGGTAAGATTTTTTTCTCCATTAAGCCTATTTTTCCATTCCAAGAAAACTTTATCTAAAGGGGGGATAGCTAAAAATTACATTTTCAGATGCTTTTTGCAATTCTTTGCATTTTGGGTTGTATTGTTCTACTGAGGCCACCGGGGCACTGAAAACAAAAAAATACCTACCATTCAATTTTTATGGATTTTTTGAATGTAATTGCATGCTTTAACATATTTTACTAATTTTTAGGTTTCCATAGTAAATTGCAAACTTTGTAATCAAGAAACTGATAGAATATTGTAATAAAAAATAGTCATAAATTGGTTCGAAACACTCACAAGATCCTAGATCTTATTCGCAGTGTTCGGTATGTACTAGTACCTTCTGGGAAGCACTTACAGTAAATCCTTCATGACTACTATTTTTAGAGTAGGTATTTACATTAGCTCATGTTCACCTAGGTAATTTATTTACCTTTATTGTATTTATCCTCACCCATTTATGTGTGTGGATATTTCTTTTATCTTATTTGGATATTAGGAGATATTATCTAGTTGTTAGGTATAGTTCTTTCCTTGATCTATGGCATTGACTAGATCCTTGATGTCTAGTTCTCTCCTAAATCTATGGTCTTGAATAGTTCTTTGATGACTAGTTATTTCCTTGATTTATGGCTTGATCTACGACCTTGACCTGTTCTTAGATTTTTATTCCTTGCTTATTTAAGCAAGGTCCATTCTCAATGTATTGCATAGAATTCTATAATAATATATGATATTGCTGCTCATTTATTTGCAAAGGTTTTATGTAAAGTTATTCGCAATTTGATTTGATCTTATTAATCATGGTGTTTGATTAGCATCTGTGGTTGACATCATGGTATCGAATGGTATCGGAGATTGTTGTTGACATCTCTGTTTGAAGTTTTATTTTGCAAATAAATTCATTGTATATTCATATATTTGGGATTTGGTAATATTTTGTTGCTACACATGTTTTTATGCAAAATCGAGGCTTCCATTGGATCTGGAAGGTGGGAAAACCCTAAGATCAACTGTAAACTCAACCATTTCTGGAGAAGTCATTTTTCTAGGTTTTTGCATTGATTGTCAGAGAAGCACATCTAGTGCGCCTCGCGATCCGTACCACCAAGAGAAAAAAATATGGGATTATTTTTCAAGCCTATTGGATTTCACAAGATATACACAGGCAATTTACTATTACAATGAGCTATCTCGGTTTATGTGTAGGAAGGTTTTCGATCTTTCCTCTTATGGCGGGGTCCACAGAGATGTTTGCACGTTTTTGCTAGTTCGGCAAATCCGTAGGTTGCTATTTTCAGAAATAAAGGTCACTATCTACATAGTCTAGAAATAGTAATTTTTACCAGAAGAGGCAATTGGATGTGACTTTCTTGAAAACACGCAACACACCCCAGAATAGTAAGTTGTGCAAACACCCATTAAAATCCTTAGCCCTTGGTCATATGGCATGGTCATATGAGGGCTTAAAGATTGTGATTCCTACTAGTAGGTGGTTAATTTCAGCCCCGTTAATTTTATTTGTAAGGTGAAGGCAACAACAATTTATTTTGTTTTAGTGGCAACTAAAATAAGTAACAAAGAAAATATGAAGAAGCATGTCTCTTTTGATTTATAATTCGGTCTTGAGTGCCGTTTTTGCAAAAGTGCTTGTTTTTTCATGCTCTTTCCATTGGATTTATTTATTTTGAGATTTTCACTATAATTATAAAGTACCAACATGGAGTAGTGCTATAATCAATTATGGACGCAATTTCACTAAGTCGACGTCCTAAATTTTTGGGAGTCATGCGGCTTGTACCTATCATGGATTCTCGAGAATGATATGTTTTTATTTGAAGTATGTGGACTTTAAGAGGATATTGTAAAATTTTTGGAAGAAAATAGATCACTCAAGAAGTGAAATTCTCTTCTACAATCACTCATTTGTGATAAGAATACAATAATACGCTCCCTACGTAACAAAATTTCTAGCCTACAACATCACCATCATATTGTGGACAATCCATATCCATGCTCCTAGTCCACTTGTAGTTATTGCTCCCGAACCCAATGACATTGATCGGTCAGTCTTGAGTCTTCTTCGCTCTTGATGCTCATACACCTTTGAATCTTGTTACTACATGCTCTTCCACATCTCTGTGCCTATTACAATACCACATGTTGTGTATCCTAATTCTCTCAATTGTATGGATTTTTAAGAACCATACCACTGCATTCGGTTCTTCTTTCATGCTTCGTTCTATGGGTCTCACTAGCGAGTCATTAATGAGACATTCATAGGGTATTATTTCATCTATTCCACATGTTAAGTGGAATTCTCAAAATGACATTGGCTTTTGTGTAGATACTTCATTGGGATCACCCATTAACAGAGCTCCTTTTTTATTCACTTGACTCTTTCTAAGGATCATGAAAAACACATGAGTTCTCGCACCTTCACTCGGGCTTGAGAAATTTGAGATTTCACTTGTCAAACATGATCAACTCGACACACATTCTGATGTTCTTTTGCATGCACCCATTATGCATTTTGCACCAATTCATAAGCGGGCATCTTCTTCATCCATCCGTGTTCATTTGGGGTGGATATCTGATCACTTGTGGTGGCAACATAGGAATTCATTAAGAGGACTCTACAAGCGGGCTCTTCCACCATTTTCCCGTTGCTCCACTTTCTATACCTTGTGCATTTTATGCTTCTTGTTTTGAGTATTTTTCTTTAAGGTGTAGTGTATCTCTTTGTTTGTTGAGAGATTTTGTATCTGTATTTTGAACACTTTTGGAATGTTGATGAAGTATTCTTATGGGTGATCTATTATGGTGTATTCTAGTGTTAGTTTTTAGTGTTCCATTAGTTGTTTTGACAAGTCATACATATTTGTAGTGTCACTCCACCCATTTATCAGCATGGGAGGGTGTGGTGCTGATCCCGCTTCTTCAGGTTTCGTGTCCTTGCCTTTTACCTTGGCTTTTCATGGATCGTGACACTAGAGTTTGTGTCCTTGCCTTGTTGCTTTGGTTATTATTCTTGGATCATGGCACACCTATTTACAATAGTTGATCAAATTATGTTTGGTGTTTTTTTACACTTTCAACATCACTCCATTGACAGTCTCCTTGTATGGAGCTATTCTGAGAAACCCAGTGTTAGTTGTTTTTGAGTTTTGTGATCAAGTAGTGGATTTAGACCACAATGCACACAAAAATTCTTCAACATTGTATGAGTTTTTTGAGCTGAGATTCTTGGGATGCCTTGGAGTAGGTTTTTACTCTCTTTACTTTATTGTTACTGGTTTTGGGTACCTTGCGGTGTCCCTTTTTCTAGTTATTGTACATGAGTACCTTATCAGGCCTAGTTGTCGGGACTCATATTGTGGACATGCCACTTCTATTTTGGCCCCTAGCTTCACTTGAGGGGGGGTGTTAGAGTAGGTATTTACCTTAGCTCATGTTCACCTAGGTACTTTATTTACCTTTATTGTATTTATCTTCACCCACTTATGTGTGTGGATATTTCTTTTATCTTATTTAGATATTAGGAGATATTATCTAGTTGTTAGGTATAGTTCTTTCCTTGATCTATGGTATTGATTAGATCCTTGATGTCTAGTTCTCTCCTAAATCTATGGTCTTGAATAGTTCTTTGATGACTAGTTATTTCCTTGATTTATGGCTTGATCTACGACCTTGACCGGGTTCTTAGATTTTATTTCTTTCTTATTTAAACAAGGTCCATTCTCAATGTATTGCATAGAGTTCCATAATAATATATGATATTGCTGCTCATTTATTTGCAAAGGTTTTATGTAAAGTTATTCTCGGTGAATTGCTTTCATCATATTGATCATGGTGTTTTATTAACATGTATGTTCTTGGCTTGGTATGATTTGGTTATTGTTCCTTTCAACTACTGCACTTAACGCCTAATATAGCTGCAACAACATCATCTAGGAATGTTCCTTTAAATTGATAGGGAGTAATAAGGTCATAGTGTACAAAATATGAGCCATCCCATCCGTCTATGAATGATTACACGACATAAATCCAGACTAAAAACTTATCTAAGTATATAGTGAAGTTACGCGCGCCTATGAGGATATTTCTTTGAGCCGTGTCAATAATCACATAGACCCCTCTCGACTGTCTTAGTACCACATATAAAACTATTTTAGGTACGTTAACACCTCTTTGCATGTACCATCAGGTATATCAAAAGGAAAGCTTCTTCCATGTGCCAATAAGTATATCGAAAGGGTGCTTATATAGAAAGGTTTGGTATATCGTGATGACAGGTATATAGATTGAGAGACATTATACCTAGAGTGATAAGAGCCAAATCCTATCAATTATTTGTGCAAAATAGGCACCAATGCCCCCAAATATTTTCTTCCGATTCACAACAAATCGGAGGAAGCAATTATGCTACATGAAAGACAAAAATCAAGAAACAACTTGAGTTTGAAGAGATCTAGCCTCACTATGAATGGTACTCGACCAGCTCAACTACGATACAACACAACAACGGAAGTTTGATAAAGTAGATCAGAAGGTCAAACTCATCATATTGTTTGGAGTTTCTGATGATGTACAACCCCACATTCAAGATGCCAAAGCGCCAAAGAAGCGTGGGATAAATTGAGCATAGTATATAAGGCCAAGAACAAGATTGTTAAACTAAATTTGCAAAGTCAGCTACACACTTTGAAGTTCAAGTTGAATGAAAAAATAGAAGCTTTCTTAAGAAGAGTTGTAGAATTGAGGGCTTCACTTCTAGCCCTAGTAGAAGTGGTCTTAGATGATGCTCTCATTCCCATTGTTCTTAGAGCAATCACCTCTTCTTACCACATTTTTGTAACAACACTAAACATGTCGATACGACCAATGGTTTTGACAAATTGGTATATTTACTATAAAAGAGGAAGCCATACATAATAAGGATGATGAAGAGGAGCAGGCACTTTCTTAACATAAAAATGGAAAGGAAATGGTAAAGGAAAACCTAATTCCTATCAAAATTAGTATCAAGGGGATAGACAATAGAAGAAGCAATGTCAAATCTGCAAAAGAGTAAATGACCTAGAAGATTTTTTGTATAATACTTACAAGAAAAGCTCATCTAGTAACTCTAGACCTCATCAACAACAATATTACAAGGGACATTCTAACAAAAAACATGGGAAGAAAAAGGGGAACTGGAAAAGAAGACTCCATTAGTAAGGTAATATTGTTGAGCAACAAGAACAATCATACAATGAAGACTACTTGTTCATCGCTTTCGATCTAGTGAACCATCCACATCATCAAGTGATGTCTAGTGTGTTGATTTGGGATCCACTCAACACATGATTGGCCACAGAGACTAGTTTATTTCAATGAGGGACACGCCATCAAAACATCATGTTTCGTTGGGAGAAGATTTTTAATATACGATTCGTGGGATTGGGAACATTTCTCTACCCCTTGGTTCACGTAACATGACACTTTCAAATGTATTATATGTCCTTGGGGTGATAAAGAATATTCTTTCAATCGATCAACTCCTTGATCAAAATCTAAAAATTTACTTTGATAGTCATTCCAACAAGAAAACATGTTTGATTTGAGACAAATCAAGAGGCTCAAAATAGTTGTCAAAACCTCCAATGTGGGATGCATGTTCCAACTTGATTTTGTTCACAGAGGCAATCAAGCACTTATGGCTAAGAAATCCACCTCAAAGCATAGTTGTGGAATAAGAGACTCTTTCGTGTAAAGACACTTCATCGGCATAATATGTTACACGAGCTACCATCTCTTCAAAAGTTTACATGACAAGTGTCCTCACTACCTAATAGGAAAACAAGATAGAGCTTTGTTCCAGAGGAGTACATTTCAAGATCATGGAAAACTTGACCCGTTCATACCAATCTTTGCAGTTAGATGTAGCCAAGTCCTTCTAGGTTCAAGTACTTCATGCTTTATGTTGACGACTATTCGAGAAAAATGTGGATTTTTTTGTCTTGCAAGAAAAGTGAAGTGTTTAAAACCTTCAAAAAGTTAAAAGTAGTAGTTGAGAATGAAATTGTTCGTCACACAAGAACTCTCCACTCAGATCAAGGGGAGGAATTCACCAATGATAAGTTTAGAGACTACCTACAAACTCATCGGATTTGTCGACAAATGCCTCCTCCACACAAAGTGCAGCGTGATGGTGTTGTTGAGAGAAGAAATCGTACAATCATGGAAATGGTGCGATGCATGATCGATGACTCTAGACTTGCAAAGACATTCTAGGAAGAAGCAACGAAGACAATAGTGTATTTTTTTGAATAGAGTGTCCACAATTTCTCTTGATGGAGTAATACCACAAGAAGCATGGTCAAAACCGAAACCATGTATTGCACACCGTAGAGTATTTGGATGCAAAGCAAGCATGCACATACCCAAGTAGAACAAAAATAAATTGTACATGAAGTCAAAAAAATTTTGTCTTCATTAGGTACAATGAAGAGACCCTTGGGTATAGATTGATGGATCCTAAGACTAGAAAAGTCTACACTAGAAGAGATGCGAGTTTTTTGAGAAGAAGGAAGTGGACTCTCCTACCCGCACCTACCAAACATAGATTTTTCTCTAGTTGTAAAAATTGAAGCTGGTGTTCCCTCAGATGATGAAATTGATGATGGGTATGATGGTGTCTATTAGATAGAACCGTGACCCACGGAACAGTTCAACATATGCCTAAATGGTAAACTAGCACATTACGAGATGCAAAATGGATGCTCAACTAGATACATCGACCCCCTAGACCACGGACTCATAAAAAAGTAAGAGAAGAAGTTAACTTTTCTTTGATGAGTAGATTTATTGAATTTGATGAGCCCTCTACATTCTAGAAGCCCTAAAGTCAAAATCTTGGAAAGATGCCATGGATTCGAATACCAATTAGTGATGAAAATAACACTTGACACTTGTTGATATTCCACCTAAGAAGAAATCCATTGGATGCGAGATGGATATTTAAAACAAAGTAAAAAGTAGATGGGACAATAGACAAGTATAAAGAAATACTTGTAAAGAAAGGGGTATGTACAAAAAGAAGTCATTAACTATGAGGAGACATTTTCTCCCATAGCTAAGAGCAAAATGATCGGATGATCTTTTCTCTAGCTACATGGTCTAGCTAGAAATTCCATCGATGGATGTAAAAGTTCTTTCCTAAATAGAGATGTACAAGAAGAAGTCTACATGACTCAACTTGAGGGCTATGTAGTACCTGGTCAAGAACCAATGGTATGCAGACTCAGGAAATCTTTGTATGGCATTAAACAGGAACCCCAAGCATGGTACATCAAAATTGATGAGCATCTCGTATAACATGGATTTGTTAGAAATCCATATGATCCCAATCTTTACCTCAAAAATAAGGGGGGAGATTGTGATTTTCATTGTCTATGTCAATGATCTAGTCATAACTGGCAGTTTAGTGAGGATGATCGATGTAACGAAGAAAGATCTTAATCGATCATTCGACATGACCGATCTTGGGCTGATGCACTATTGTCTTAGATTGGAAGTATGGTTGAAATGAGAATCACATTTTTGTTTCTCGGATGAAATATATGAAGACTATACTTGAGAAATTTAGGATGATGGATTGTACACCAATTGCTACACCTATGAATAATAGATCATAGTTATCTCGTTCGATCCATCTCTTGAGGTAAATTCCACTCTCTATCGAAAGTTGATCGAAAGTCTCATTTACCTGACCTACACTAGACTAGATATTAGCTTTACAATGAGCTATCTATCCAGTTCATGAAGGAACCCAACGTTTTCATTAAAAGTAAAGCAAGGCACATTTTGAGATATCTCAAAGGATCGGTGGATCTTGGTCTAGAATACTAGAAGAATGACAACTTCTTCTTGACTAGTTATTCGATTCGAGTCATCTAGTAACATTGATGATAGAAAATCCACTTTTGGATTTGTATTCTTTATGGGATCTAGACCAATATCACGGAGAAGCAAGAAATGACACTTCATTTCTCACTCTTCCATAGAAGTTTAGTATCATTCTCAGTAGGAGAAGCTATCTCGTGAATCAATTTGGCTACATTGCATACTAGAAGGACTTGAATACCACATGAAAAACCAACCACCATGTATGTTGACAAATAAGGTGTTATAAAACTTATTCACAATCCAATTTTTCATGAGAGAACAAAGCACATTGAGGTACAAGTTCACTTTATATGTGAACATGTGTTGAAGCATAACATCCACTTCAACATTGTCGGGCCAAACAAATGGGCATATATCTTAACAAAGTCACTTGCACGTGACAAGTTTGAGTTATTCAGAGAGTTCCTCTCCTCATCTCTTGAGACAATGCACAATTAAGGGGGGGAATGTTAGGTTAATTAATTATGCATAGTATATATTAATTATTTAATTAATTATATTAATTAAATAATGTTGTTATATGGTTTTTAAACCATATTTGTCTTATTCCACAGTTATAGGATTATTTGTTGCATAGTTGTGACTTAGTAATTTCTCCGTATCAATTTAATTGTTACTTCCTGGATGTATTATGGACGCCGTTGTATTTTTGTTGTAATTGTGCAACCTATCTTTTTGTACACATGGTCATGTATAATACCTATAAGTATTGGTACCCATCTATTATAACCTATTTGATTGAGATTAATAAAGTTAATCAGGCTTCCGCCCTGCTTCTCAATTTACAGTACCCCTAGTTAAAAATTAGATTGTATTTTATCTTTATAAGGAGTATTCCATGGTATGTATGAATTTTTCTCCCATCCTCTAGTTTGTGGACTTGTCATAACAAGGGATTTCCTTCAACAAATAAATTTCCTTGTTTGACCAAATTTTATTAACAAATATCTCCATGTAGATGACCTCAAATTTGAAAATGTAAAGAATGGACCTATATGGAAATTTGAAGAGCTTTCCAAAAATATATAAATTTAAGAAAAAATCAAAAAACTATGGCATGTTGGTCAATTTTATAAGAAAATATATATATATATATATGAAATAAATTTCACAAAATAATAAAAAAATAATGAAATTTTTATCAAGCTTTATAATATATATCTCATAATGTGGTATAAAAATCTCTAAGTAATTCAAAATTATTCTTTAGATATAGAGAAAAAGCAAGTCATTGTCGAAATCGATGCTCTAATACTAGATGTAATGGAATTACTTGAATATAAATGTGGATATAATAGAATATATAATATATTATTAAGTCACTTCAAGGGGCAAGCCTCCAAAGTATTACAATAAGACACTAATGGGAGGAATTACTCTCAACATATGTAGGTATGATTGTGGAAGGTCATACCCCTTAATTATTATTAGTTTATACCTAATGACTAACTCACCGATGCATATATAATTGTTATGTAAGTCATATCTTGGGCCCCGATCCACCAATATAGTTCACATAACATGATCTGAGCTGATATGAGATCACTTGAGCTCTCGAATAGGTCTCCTTAATGCAACACCTCGGCTCGCCAAACTACTCAACAAGCTATTTTTTAACTCGATGGCCTCATAAAGGCCTAAATGTATTTTTTTACCCTAGAACTCTACCCTTTGGAATTTAAGAAAATCCAAGTCGAGGGCCTCATTAGGAGTGCAAGCAAGGTACTTTTAGCCTCTTCATGTCTTTCCCTAGATTTTGCTCATTTTGACTAGGTGTGGACCCATGAGGCTTTGCATTTCATCATTTTTCAAGTGGATCTTAATTTTCAAAACCGAGAAGAGGAAAAAAATACGTGATATGATTTTCATCTCTAAATCCATTGAAAGTGCTCTGAAGCTCTAGAAACTATACTATATGTAGCTCGCCATCATCAAGTAAGTAGTTATGTCTAGTGCCTTTGTTATCATTGCACCATGTTGTCCAATTCTATCCAAAAGGAAAAATTGGATAACAATCACATCTTCCTTCTAGATGTACTATACTAGTAGAGATAGCCTTGATATTTCCATTCGGACGAAGTCATAATTAAAGGCCCGAAATAGATCAAAACTTGAAATCACCCCTAAGCCACTCACTAACCCTAGACCTATTCCATACTCATAGTATCAATATTTATAAGAAAATATTGAATTTAAAATTATGAGGGTGGAAAATTGTCTAAACATGGGGCTTTCACCTGTCCTCTCTCTAACCTAGATCTAAAGGCCTAAAACAAACTTTCTAAGCTCATCCCGCAACTAGATCTTGTCAAGTATGAACTAGAAAAAATCTTATGATTTATTAGCATGCATAGCATGCTATGGAGTTTTAATAAGATGTTCTCTTAGTTAAGACATCATGGAACTCTTAAATTAAATTTGTATGTTTTTTTCTCTTATAAATGTTCTGAATTGCATCTTTATGTCAAAATCTTTCTTTCTGATTTAGTGGAGGTGCTCGTAAGTTCACCTGTGACTAGTCTTGAAGGACTCAAAGAATGAAAACTTATTAAAATCAGTTCCTAATCCTTATTTTAGTTCCTCTCGCATTTGTTTTTATCACATCTCGCAATCTGTTCCCCACAAGTATGAACTTCTTTCCCATTACAACATTCCATTTTGGGAGTCACACTAGATTGAAAAATGATACAACTAGGAACAATAAAACTTGTGCCTAAGGAATTTAGGGAAACCAAAGCCTAATCTATAAAAATACATTATGCATAAGCACTTAGAGGAAATTAAAATACTAAACTAATATGTACAAGGATGATAATTTTCCTTTTAATAGTAATTCTTAAGATATATTCCATTGAATGGAATCGGAAGCTCCTCCCAATCCAAAGTACACATTTGGAAGGAATTGCTACTCTTACATCCTCGTGACCATGTAGGGGACACTTCAAATGACATCAAAATTACAATGCCTTCCTAGTTTTCTTGATCTACATCCCATTTCGTAACCAAGTCTTCTTCTTGATAGGTCCTTTGTTTGGCTTTCTTTTTAAATGACCTCTTTACTAAGGCATGATCCTTCCAATGGTTTGCATTACAAGTTCTCTTATTTATTCAAATTCCATCATTTCTACATACCTAACTTCCATAGGTTCAAACTCGATAACTCTGCTTTCTATTTTATGAGCTCCAATGTGGGCTCAAGTGACATGGGCAACACTACTTTTTTCGTAGACTAACTTATAGGAGAGTTGCTTGTTGATATTTTGAGGTTATTCTATCAGCCCATAAGGATGATTTGATCTTGGTATGCCATGTCCATTAATGTTCATCGAGAGTCCTCCTGATGATCTTTAGAAAATTCTTGTTCGTGGAGTCTACTTGTTTGTTACCCTTAGGGTAATAATTTGAAGATGTGCTCAAATAAATTCCATTCCTAACAGCCCATTTTGTGATCTTGGCACTTAGGAATGTCAAGCATTATCTCGATATGATAGTGGTTGGTAAAACTGAATCATGTGACTATCCCCTCGTAGAAGTCAAGTATACTAGACTTAATTACTTCCTCGAGTGCTACCACCTAAGTCCACTTGTTGAAATAATATGTTGTCGTTAGAATCCACTAGTGACCTCGGGCTCAAATTTGGAGTGATGTCCATGAAGTCCAATCCCATCGCATTTAATGGTTTGTCAACTAAAATTGGATGCAATGACGTTTTTCTAGCCTTTCCTTCCCTATGAGAAATGCACATTTTTACATTTCCTTATCCATGTATAACAATCACTTAACACTATAGGCCAATACTAACCCACCTCCAATATTTTGAGAGTAATTACCCGAGTAGCAAAGTTACCTATGACCTCTCCATCATGAAACTCATGTTGTATATTTTCAATTTGGCTTGTTTCAATACACCTCAATAGGACCCCATTGATTTCCTTCTTGAGCAAAACAACGTCAATTAGCACATATGGAATGGTCCTGAGTTTGAAATATCTCGCTTTTTATTTTCTCATCTCTAGAGGGCATTGACCTATTTGTAAGAAATGTATCATGTCCCGAGTCCAACAATGGGTAAGAAAACTTAGATATGTTTTCTCCGATCATCCCATAGTACCAAAATAACTTCTTTTCATCACTTGGTTCAACATTTTGACTAGAAGCTAGTTGTTCACATAATCCATTTCCATGGACCAGTTTAGTGACCTTGATTTCTATGTCATATTCCATAACACTATTGATCCATCTTGTCTTTTCTCATTCAATTAATTATTTAAGAGGAAGTCCTTGACTCCCACATGAGACACCAACAAATAAAACTATTTTTTGAGAATGGGTGCTCAAAATTTTTCAAAATCATGATGATTGTGAAAATTTGTTTCTCAATGATGTAACCTCATTTCTTAGTCCTCCAAGCCCCGATCATGTTGGTGCTCATTTTAATCTTGCCCCGTTTATCCTTATAATTCTTCGCTTTATGGGCTTTGTCATGTTTTCTATCTCCTTCTATCGATGCATGAAATATTTGTCCTTCATTTGGTTTCCATGAGAAATCCCTTCCTTTGGTCGATGATCAATTTAAATCCATAATTTAGTTTTTGTTCCTCTATTCATGTGAAAAGATTTGTAACTTGGTTAAAAACTAGGTTTTTTCCGGTCATTATTGTCCCAAGTATCTATGGAAATGTGATTGGATGCAGCTCTAAAGATCATATTTGTGCCTTATATCATTTCCAAATCCTCTTTCCTTGAAGAAAGATTCATTTCGGTGCAAATGGTGATTTTCCTTCATTTTACTGGTTTGATGGGTGTATTTTTCCCCTGTCACAAATTCATATCTCAAAATATATAGAAACATGGCCCTTCTCGGTTGGATGGAGCTTGGTGAGGAACTTTGAAACTCTAAGGTCCATTTCAACTCAAAACTTGTCAACGTGGAGGGTTGGCGCTCATCCGAAAATTCACCTTTGTGTTTGACCTTGAGTTGTGCCGGGGGAGACACGTGGAGGTTTCCGCTACCTTTCCCAAACTTAGACAAATTTTTCATGAATCTGTGCTTTGGCGTACCATGGACACATGGAGGTCCAACTCTAATTTGATGATCTGCCTCAAGGTCCCACCTTAACAAGTGTCGAGGACATTTTGAGGCTTCCGCTGGCTCCACTCTATAGTTAAACTTTTCAAAGCAATTTTCTAAGGCCTAGGACACATGTTTGGGGACCGTCCCTAAATTTTATTTTGAAGAAGTGCCAAGAGGACACTTGGAGGCTTCCGGTCACTCTACCCTTGCATTTTATTTTCAACGGCAAAGGAAAACTATCTCGACCCTAGACACATGGCACCTTTCACCGAACCTTCAACGTTTTAACAACTCGCCGAGAATGAGACATGTGGTGAGCCTGTGCTTGTTTGGGGTCTCGATTTTGGGGACCATCTCAAATGTGACATTGAGACACGTGGAGGCTTCCTCTTGCTCCTTTTTTACTAATATGTTTTCAAAGGCCAAAAGGAATTTTTCTTGGGTCCAGGCAAGTGGAAGGCCCGCGCTTGTTTTGAAACTTTCCCAATACTTCTCATTTGTAGTTGTACCAAGGAAAAATGTGCACAAATATAATATAAAGTAGAGAAGAGGAAGAATCAACGAATGTTGTGTGTTGCATCTATTTTTCCACCTTTTTTCTCCAAGACTCTTGGAGATGTGAATACATACTGCTTTTTTCATCATTTTTATTATGAAATTCCTTGTCATTTTTGTCTGAAAGTGCCATTGAATGGATTCGTAACTTAATTTTTGAGTCTAGGGATTGTTAAGACCAATACTTTGAAGTTGGAATTCCTCGGGCACTTTACAAAACGTGAATTACCGAGAAGATGGATACGGGGTAGAGTTGCATAGGAAAAAGAGGAAAAGGATGAAATGATGAACATTGCACGTGAAAAGGATTACTTGTTAGATCCAATCAGTATAGAGCCCCCAAGAATGATTAAAATAGGGATTTCTCGCATAAATGAATCAAAATGATTAAAATGATTTTCAAAAAGGTTGTGGTATGACATCCTAGTCATTAGTCGAGTGTCTGAGAAGCGTGATTAGTTCATAATTGGTCCACCCTGAAACTTTCAAATGTGAATTTGTTAAACGTCACTTTCTAAGGAAAATTGGTAATAAGAAAAGGTCCCTCAACTATTCTTCTCTTTTGGGGTGGAAATTGAGTGAGTGAAATTTATAAATGTAATGAGAATACTCTTGCAAATGGGTGACGGGTTAAATTCTTAAGAGAAAATTTGAGACAACCCGTCTTCCCGTGAGACCAATCCAACAATCCACTGTTAATATCATGTGTTTTAAATTTCAATCATGTCAAGTTGGTTATGAGTGTAGAGCCATTGACAAGCTCGAGACTATTCAAAGAAAATTTCCCTATTGATGAATTTAATAAATTTTGAGTTAATCTATGTCAATCTTGGAGAAATTTGTGTCTACTTTATTTCAAAAGTCATCAAGTAGTTTTTCTTATTCCTATTGCAATCTTGTGTTAAAGTACCTCCAAATCACACAGATCTCATCCCTATGATCAGTATAGTGGCATTTGCAATTTAATTTCAAGAAGACCCTTCATCCCGTAATGAGATAAACAATTTAAAATCACTTCACCGTCATTTGTTGATAAAGATTATCTCAAGCCTTTGAGTGTATCTTAGGTGTGAGGAACTAGGTGTCTTTTATGTTTCATTGTGTCTTTAGCTTGGCCTTTGTACTAGATTCTCAAATATTGTGTTAAACCATGTGGATCTCGGGCCTCCATTGAATCACATCTTCTGGTTGAAGGAATATCTTAGCTATTGTGAAGCCTTTTGTCATTTAGCTTTCCAATTGTTGTGAAGTCTCTCAAATATCTGGTATAATAAACTTTATCCTACTCAATCTCCCACCAAAATTATTCAAAAACCATGAATCCATCCTGAACTACCCCTGTTTTCCCTGTATATCAACAAAGGAACAAAATCTATTTACTAAAATATGTAGAACAATCAGGATCCCATAATGTCTTTAGTAACCTTAGCCTTGTTTTGAAAGTATCTCCATATTTTAGAAGTGACAAATCTTGAGAGTTAAATTATGGAGTATTGATCATACTTTCCCAAGGTTTTCTTCATAAAATTTATGCAAAAGAAGGATATCTCCATCTCCTTCATCAAATAGAGGTTACACTATGGGTCCTCTCACTGGTAAAAGGCGTGACCTATAGTATTGAGGATAGGTCAAATCCTTTTGAATGTGCTATCCATCTCTCCACAAATCTCCCGAGTGACAAAGGGCCGCTTAGATCTCATCCCTAGCTAATGGAAGAGGAAGAATTAGGGATTGATTATGTACATGAAGACAATCCACCTCTCCCTAACATCACCGGCCAAAAAAGGATTGTAAATTTATATGGAGAGAAGAATGTGTGCACCTCATTGAAGATCCCTATAATGCTTCTTATGAAGTGTTGTATGTTGATGTAGATCCTGATAATCTTTTTGGATTTGTTGATGCCAAAGAGCACATGATTGATCAATGTAAATGTCTTCAACAAGTAGGTTTTCCTTGGACCTTGTTATTCAATGGAGCTTGTTTCAAGTTTGGAAATGGTGCTGGTATTGTTCTAATTTCTCCAGGCCAAGATGAGTTTTTTTTTTCTTTCAAACTCAGCTTTGAATGCACTAACAACATTGCTGAATATGAAGCACTATTATTGGGTTTAATTACATGGAAATATGGCGTAAATGATATCATTGTAAAAGGAGATTTAGAACTTATTGTCAAGTAGATTAGAAAATTATATGCTACTAAATATCAGATAATGAAACAATACAAGCATGCGATCTTGGATTTGAATGAAATGTTTGACTCATTTAATAGTGTGCACTATGATAGAAAGTTTAATGTTGTTACTGTAAAAGTTAGCAGTGCTAGGATCCAAATATGGAATTTGTACAAAGATCTCTGTTTTGTGAGTACGATGTTGAAATACCAACAAGGTCATCTCAGTCCCGACAATGTTAAAAACTTGCAAGTGTTTGATGATGATGCCCGAGTGAAATGGTTTTTTCGAACCAAGGCAAGTTTTTTGACCAAAATATAAATTGAGAACCAATGGTGTGTGTTGCTCAAGGAAAGGAAATTTTATTTGGAAAATACATCATCTAGTCAAGACAAACACGATTCCTAGATTTTGGTGGCAATTGAATCAAACTTTGATAATTCTTATTGCATTATTAACAAAAGTATGTCGGTTTCAAGATATATGGAGGAGCATGACCTGGGCACAACGGAAAAACCACTTAAAATCTTGTTAGGAAGCAATCTGAGTAAGGATGAGAAGTAGTTCTGTGTTCAATTATTGAAAACATATCAAGATTGCCTAGCTTGGTCTTACTTTGAGTTGAAGGCATACAAGGAAGATTTGTTTCAACATGAAATTCCTCTTGAATCTATTGCCAAGCCTTTCAGGAAAAAATAGAGGCCGATCAATCCTCCATTCTTTGAAGATGCAAGAATAATTAATGAAGTTGAGGGATGGAGGGATCATTCAACCCATGAGGTACTCTGCCTTGGGTTATAAATTTAGTGTCTATAAAAAAAAGAAAGGTGATATAAGGTTGTGCGTAGACTTTAGGAACTTGAATAAAGCATCATTGAAAGATAATTACCCTCTACCAAACATGGAGAATATGGTACAATTGTTAACTCGGTTCTGAATTTTTATCCACTTTGGATGGTTTCTCTAACTATAATCAAGTTGTTATGAAGGATTCAAAAATAATAAAAACTACCTTTACAACTCCCCGAGGAACCTATTTCTATGTCGGATGTCTTTTGGCTTAATGAATGTTGGAGCAACTTTCCAAAGAGCAATGGATGTAGCATTTTCTTGTTATATTAATTATTTAAATGTTGTTTATCAAGATGATGTAATTGTGATTTCGATAAAAATAAATGATCACTTGGAACACTTGGAGAGAATGTTGTTAAGGTGTAGAGAGTATGGCATATCATTGAATCCTAAGAAGTGCCATTTTGGAGTACTAAAGGCAAAGCTGATTGTTCACATTGTATCAAAGGAAGGGGTCATGATTTATCTTGAGAGAGTCAAAGCCATCAACAAGGTTCCAATTTTGAGAACTAAGAAGGGAGTTCAATCCTTCTTTGGACAAATACACTTTATTAGAAGATTTGTGTCTAACTTTGTTGGTGACCATCCCCATTACTAGCATGTCTTGAAGAAAGACCAAGTTGTCAAATGGGAAGAAGCTTCCATTCAAGATTTTAATGGGTTAAAAGAAGCATTAAAACATGCCCTAGTTTTAGCATCTCCAAATTACAAGAAGCCTTTTCAAATGTTTTCTTTTGCTTCACAAAACACCATTGCATCTGTCTTGTTGGAGAAGGATGATGAAGGGGCTGAGAGACCAATTGCCTTTTTCAGTAAGGAATTGAGGAGCTGAGTTGAAGTATGCCATCATGGAGAAGCTAACAGCTTTCTAGGTTAAAGTAACAAAGGTTTTCAAACCTTACATCTAGAGCTCTAAAATTGTTGCTTATGTTCCCAACACTATGGTGAAAGATATCTTATTAGAGATGGAGGTCTCAAGAAAAATATGCAGAGATGGGTAAACAAGTTGTAGGAATATGACATGGATATTCAAATCATGAAATTGATAAGAGGTTTGGGCATAGTTAAGCTTGTGGCTGAAAGAAACCTACAAACAATTGAGGTGAATGAAGTAGAAGGAGAAAGGGTAGATATCCTTGAAAAGTTGGTAAGATTTGAATGGTACCAAGATATAATATTTTATCTCGGACATCTATACTACCCCTGAACATTTGATTAAAAGTCTAAAATATCTCTTAAGTTAGCCTCTAAAAATATGTCATCACTTATTTTAGGTTAGCTTGGAAGAAATCGGAGGGTGTTATTTAGATGCATTGTTGAGGATGAAGCGCTAAAGGTATTTTCTGATCTCCATGGAGGATTTTGTGGGGGAATTTCACTTGGAAGAGTTACAACACATAAAATCTTGAGGGCTGGTTATCGGTGGCCAACTCTCTTCAAAGATACAACTCTATTGGTTAGGAAATGTGAAAGTTGCCAGCATTTTTATGGAAGAATGAAATCTTCAAGCACCCTTCCTTTGAAGCTTGTTTCAATTAAAGCCCCATTTAAGCAATGGGGAAAGGATTGCATTGGTGAAATTTTAGGTCCTTCCAAAGCTGGTCATAAATGGATTCTTTTAACCACTCATTATTTCACTAAGTGGGTGGAAGTAATCCCCACCAAGAATGCAACACACCAAGTTATCATCAACTTCATGCTTTGAATCAAATCATATGCAGATTTGGAGTGCTAGTTATTATTTTTGTTGATAATGCCATGAGTTTTAGAGCCAAACCTTTGGTGGCAATGTGTAAAGAGTATGAAATCAAATTGACATATGCTTCTAACTACAATCCCCAAATAAGTGGACAAGATGAGCCCAACAATAAAAACTTGTTGAAGATCATTAGAAGAACCTTGGAGCTGAACAAAAAGAAGTTGGGTGAGAAACTTAAGTTTTTTGTTTAATAGACTCGATATAATCACTATCAAAAGAGCTACTTTAGGTAAAAGCACATTTGAGTTCGTATATGGAACTCAATCTTTACCCTTCACTTGTAATTGTCTTCATTTTAGATTTTTCAACAAATTAAAGATCAATAATTTAGTCCATATGATGTTCGAATAAATCGATCATTGAGTTAGATGAAGAAAGAATGGCATCCCATCACGGCATGTGATGTTTAGAGAAAAGTTGAAGAAGTTATTTAACAAGAAGGTGACTCCAACATCTTTTAGCATTGGGGATCTTATGCTATTATGGGATAGCATGCATGAAGATAAGGGAAAGCATGGTAAATTTTATGTATTGTGGATGGGCCCTTATTCAATTGACATTTGAATTGGTGAAAATATCTTCTTTATAAAAGACATAGACAAAATTCTTGAATTTCTTGTAAATGCCAGGGGTTTTGAAACATTTCCTTTATTGATTTCTCGGAATAAAGGTATACTCCATTTGTATAATTTACATTCCTTTGGTTTCTTTCTCCTTTCATGTTTTTTTGTTTTTTGTTTGTCCTAGTCCTTGGTAAATTGTTTTGTTGGTTTCTCGATTTGTCCTTAGGGGAGTTGGTTATAATTGTTCCTCTCTACAAGCTTATTCTTTGAATCCATTGCCCAATGGTTTGCTTTAGGTACTTGGTGTGTTATTTGTTCTTGTGGCACTCACAGGGAGTTCCTGTCTCCGAGTCGGAGCCGATGTTGCTTGATCATTTTAATCTCACCTTGTTTATCCTTAAAATTCTTCATTTGCGGGGGCTCTATTGTGTTTTCTATCTCCCCTTATTGATGCATGAAATATTTGTCCTTCATTTGGTTATCATGATCAGTCCCTTCCTTTTTTCAAGGATAAATTTAAATCAAAAATTTATTTTTCATTCCTCTGGCCCATGTGAAAAGATTCAGAACTTGGGTGAAAACTCATGTTTTTCCTTCCTTCATTTTCCATGATCACGCTTTTTGTTTCCGATATCATTATTTTCCCAAGTATATGTTGAAACGTGATTGGATGCAACTCAAAAGATTATATTTAGGCCTTATATCATTTCCAAATTCTTTTTCCTTTAAGAAATATTCAATTCCAGTGTAAATGATGATTTTCTTACATTTTATGGTTTGATATATCCGCATATATGGAAATGTGGCACTTTATGGTTAGATGTGGCTTGGTGAGGCTATTTGAAAATCTAAGGCCCACTTTAACTTAAAACTTGTCCATGTGGAGGGCCGATGCTCATTTGAAAATTCATCTTTTGGTTTGACCTTGGAGTTGTGTCATGAAGACACGTGGAGGTTTTCGCCGCCTTACCTGCACTTAGAAATTTTTTTCATGTGGCTGGTGTAGCTTTGTGGACCATGGAAATGTGGAGGGCCAACACTCATTTGAGGATCTGCCTCGGATCCCACCTTAACGAAGCACCAGTGAGTACACTTGAAGGCTTCTCCCGGCCTCCGCTCTATACTTAAACGTTCAAAGCAATTTTCTTAGGCTTGAGACATGTGGAGGGACTACACATGTTTGGGAACCGCACCTAAATTTTATTTTCAAGAAGCACTAGCAAGAAACTTGTAGGCTTCCACTCACTCGGCTTTTCTTGGACTTTTCAAGGGCCAAGGAAAACTCCTGTCTCGACTCCTGACATGATGGCACCTTCCGTTGACCCTTCAAATTTATTAACAACTCTTCCGGACTAAGACATGTGGTAAGCTCTCTATTTTATGAGATCTCTACTATTTGGGACCATCTCAAAATCCTCCATTGAGACATGTGGAGGCTTCCACTAGATCCTTTGTTACTAATACTTTTCCAAAGGCCAAAAGATGTTTTTCTTGGGCCTGGGCACGGAAGGCCCACACTTGTATGGAAAATTGCCCATAAAATTCTCCTTTGAAGTTACACCAAGGAAACATGTGGATGGCTATAATATAAAGTAGAGAAGGGGAAGAATCAATGGTTATTGTGCATTGCATCTACTTTTCAACAATTTTAGCTCCAACACTCCTAGAGATGTGAATACACTGTATTTTTCATCATTTTTTGATGAAATTCCTTGTCATTTTTATCTGCAAAGTGCCATTGAATGGATTCAAAACTTAATTTGTGAGTCTAAGGATTTATAAGATTGACATTTTGAAGTTGGAATTTCTCAAGCACTTGCAAAAACATGAATTACCAGAGAAGATGGACATGGCGCAGAGTTACAGAGGAAAAAGAGGGAAAATGATGAAATGATGAAGGTTACATGTGCAAAGGATGGAAAAGGTGTTGCCTTGAGAGTGAAAAGGATTACCTGTAAGATCCAATTATACGAGCCTGCGAAGAATAATTAAAACAGGATTTCTCACATGACGTAATCAGAATGATTAAAAATATTGTTAAAAGGTTGTGGCATGACATCCTAGTCATTAGTCGAGCGTCCGAGAAGTGTGATTCGTTCATAATTGGTCCACCTCGAAAATTTCGATGTGAATTTGTTAAACGTCACTTTTTAAGTAAAATTGGTAACAAGCAAAGGTCCCTCAAATATTCTTCTCTTTGGGGAAAAGCTCGAGTGAGTGAAATGTATAAATGCAATGAGGATACTTTTGAAATGGTCGATAAAGTTGAATTCTTAAGAGAAAATTTGAGACACTCATCTTCCTATGAGACCAATCTCGAGAAACTCTGTTAATATCATTTGTTTTAAATTTCAATCACGTCAAGTTAGTTATGAGTGTAGAGCCATTGACAAGATCTGAGACTGTTCAAAGAAACTTTCCCCTGCTGATGAATTTAATCAATTTCAAGTTAATCTATGTCAATCTTGGAGCAATTTGTCTTTGTTTTATTTTAAAGTCATCAAGTTGTTTTTCTTATTCCTATTACAATATTGTGTTAAAGTCCCTCCGAATCACACAGGATCTTGTCCCTGTGAATGTTTAGTGGCATTTGCAATTTCATTTCAAGAAGAGCCTTCATCCTACAATGAGATAACCAATTTAAAATCACTTCACTATCATCTGTTGATAAATATTGTCTGTAAGCCTTCGAGTGTATCTTAGGCATGAGGAACTACGGGTCTTTTACATTTCATTGAGTCTTTAGCTTGAGCCTTCATGCTAGATTCTCAAAGATTGTGTTAAACCGTGCAAATCTGGGCCTCCATTGAAGCACACCTTCTGGTTGAAGGAATATCTTTGCTATTCTAAAGCTTTTTGTCATTTAGCTCTCTGATTGTTAGAAGTCTCTCAAATATCTTGTATAATCAACTTTATCCTACTCAATATTTGACAAAAATTATTCATATACCAGAATCCATCCTTAACGATCCCCTCGTTTGCTTTGTATATCAACAAAGGAACAAAGTCTATTTACTAAAATATGCGGATCAATCAGGATCCCATAATCTCTTTAGTAACCTTCGCCTTGTTTTGAAAGTATCTCCATATTTTAGAAGTGACAACTCTTGAGAGTTAAATTATGGAGTATTGATCATACTTTCCTAAGATTTTCTTCATAAAATTTGTGCAAAAGAAGAATATCTCCATCTCCTTCATCAAACAGAGGTTGCACTATGGGTCCTCTCACCCTGGTCGAAAGGCACAACCTAAAGGAGTGAGGATAGGTTGAATCCTCTTGAAGGGGCTATCCATCTCCCCAAAATCTAAGTGAAAAAGACGGGTTAGATCTCATCCCCAACTACAAAATGAAATATATCACGATCTATCTATCTCTAAGCTCTGTGCAAATATGTGATGATGCTCATCCCGAAAAGGAGAACAAATTTGGGTACCAACCGGCAGACTAAAAAAGGAAACCAAGAGGTTCGGATCCCTCTTTGTTCTTTTGTACCGAATGGAGGAAATAATGTCCGAACCACCGAAAGAAGAGAGCATAAAGTCTTTGGAAAATTCTTGATTGAGGAGAGTTAGAGCTTGTGATATAGCATTCTTGATAGCTTCAAAAATTTCCTTTTCCTTCAAGAATTGTTCATTCGTATTAATGATTGACTCTAGATTCACTAGCCCCTTAGGCTATTTGTTTGTTTGCAGTCTGTGCTACTTGATCCCCATATTCTTGCTCTAATTTATCATGATTCTAGCTAAGAACTTAGCCTCTTCTTGTAATAAATTTATGATCTATTGGTCACTCTCGAATACCTTCCAATTTGTGTTATCATTTAGAACTGTAGGCCTTATAATTACATATATGTGGGGATGTGTCTTATTCCTTTTGATACTATCAATAATATCAAATGTTGGCCAAATTGGTGTAAGTATGTCACGTAGCTTAGTTATTATTCCTAGATATCAACTTAATGTTGAATTCTAAAAAGTATTCCATGAGGTCACATGCCATGTTTTTGTAGCTCTTTAAGATATCATTATTTGTGGAATTCTACCCTCTAACTTGATTTGTACTCAGATATGTTGTTTGAACATTAAAACTAAAGTTCTTTCCCTCTAACTTACAAGTGTTCAGGGATAGAGAACTGATTACAAATCAAGTTAGAGGAAAAATTCCAAAATAATGCCTAATGAATTCCATGAATCAAAGCTTCTAATCAGATATGTTGTTTGAACAAGCAAAATAAAATCACAAAGCTAAATAATATTTGATGTTCGTGGTGAAACCAACATTTGCACCCCCTCTAACACTCGTTGCACTCCATGAACCATCAAAATATAGTTTCCATACTTTGTTGTAATCCTTTTTTTTTCTGGAATGGTGATGTTAGGGAGAGGTGGAATGTCTTCATGTAGATAATAAATCCCTAATGCTACCTCTTCCATCTCCTTATATGGATCAAAAGCATGCCATTTGTTTTCCCATTCATCCAGTCTTAGATTTGAAATTCCCACGGCCTTATTACTTGTTTCTTGAATGCTTGAAAAATATTTCTAATCAAAGGATGAGAAATTTGCATTGATGGGACTGGGTACATGGGACTCAATGTGAAATTTTGTAATTGGTTCTTATCAGATTGTAGCCTTAGCTTCATACCTTGTTCTTAAAATAATGTACGGCCAATCTACGATAAGTACCCACAAGTTTTAGTAGTGAATTTCCTTGATAGACACAATGCAAATAGTGGTAGTAAGTCAATTACAAAAATATTCTACAAAACTATAACATTGGGAAAAGCATACAATGTACTATTTAATCCTTTGATGAATCCAATAGTTCCAACCGATGTCCAATCTAGTTTCACCACTCCTTTAGAGGCGAGTTCATACTTTAGGCCTAATTGATCTCTTATCTACTTTGGAATTACTAAACATCTTTGCAATGAATAATTCATGCAATTTTGTACCAAGTGGTTCCTAAAATTAGTGACACATAGAAAGTTGGAGGATTCAAATTATTGTTTTGTTAATCCCTCTCTTATTTTACTATGTTAGTGAGAACCTTTTCTTTATTTTTGGATGATCCATTCGAGGTGGACCAATTGGCCATTATAGCTTGTAAATAAATCCCTTTAACTAGTGATTGCTAGTGATTTTTCATATGGAAATGCTAACATGCATTTTCTTCATTTGATCAATAATGTTGAAAGGGGATGGATTATATTTTTGTTTCCCCTTATTTGGCACAATATTTTATGGAGCTTGAATAGTACAAGTGTTGATGCAATAGGTGCCTTACATTGATTTTGTAGGTTTGGGGTTTCTTTTGTACTACTAAATCCTTGTGGGGTGAGAGTAGGTTGAGAAACGATTGGACTAGATGGTTGTCCTTCTTCTATGTTCCTCTTTTTTTACCATGTATTGGCAGGTACACCCTGAAATGAGGTTTATTAACCCCACAAAATTCTTTTTGTTTTCTAATTGACCGCAGTGATTTTAGTTGGAGGTCCACTTGCTAAGTTTCTTGCTGATTTTCTTCTTCAGTTGGCTCTTAGGACACACCAACAATTTGAACCATTAAGGTATGATTAAGTGCATCATTAAGGCACATTGATTAATTATGATGTAGCTTACATGGGTGAAACCATTCTTACTCCCGAGCTAGGTTTTTTTGGGTTGGAACCAAGGCCCTTGATGTTGAAACCGATTTGGATTATATGGAGGAAATGACTGACAACTTGAGGTTGTCCTTTGAATGGATTTTGATTTGTAGCTAAGCCTAGTGGCCTATTTGATTGAGCTTGAGGATTATAAGGCTTAGAAATCTGAGTTTGTTGCCTCTTAAAGTCACTAGCTCATGCCCTAACTTCTGTAATCGCTTCATAACCTCCAAGTTATTGTGAAGTGGAAGCTTTGATTATTGGTCTAATTCATAGGGGAAGGAACATAATTCAATTTTGGTGCTTGAGTAGTCATTGGAGATCCATTTTCTACATATAGAGGCATATGTGGCCTTGGTCCAAGATTGTTAGCTTGAATTAAATAGTTTTCTTCCCGATCTCTATGTTGTAGGCTCTTGGACAAAGATTCTTCATCGCATTGAATGTATCATCATTGTTATGTCTGAGTTTAGAGACTTCAAGAAGTAGAGGAGCACACCTTGGCCAGCTAGTCTAATAACCACTCAAATTATGTCCCATGTCTTTTGGAGCTAGAAATTAAAATCCCCATCTACTCATTTGGAGATCTCTTGATTGTTGTCAATTGTTCCCATAAAGATAGATTGTCTACCCTTTCTCCAAATTGATTACGAGGGTTTTGTACAATTAGTCCAAATTTTGAATAGATCCCACTATTAGGCTCCCAAACCATTCTAAATATTTACCCTTGAAAGAGGAAGCTAACAATTTGACTACAACATCCATCTCATTAATTTCATGAATTACACAGACATTTACAATGTCTTGGATGTGGTTAATAGGAGTTCTATGGTTTTCTCAATGAAGTAAAGACTATTTTTAATGCTACAACTAGGACTAGATTTTGAGAATTGAGGGAAAGTGGACTATTTCTTGTCAATTTGATAAAGGGATTTTATGGCACTTGATGAGCCATTATGTATTGTTTAAGGACCCTAGTTGACTAAAGGAAAGGTCTACTAGGTGGAGGTGTGGAAAAATCCTGTTAGGTGGAGATAGTTACCTATGTGGTCTTCTCCCTCTTATTATTTTCCCACGAGATAATTGCAAATACACAAATATTCCTTCTTCTCTCATTTCAAACCTTGTTATAATTTTTCTCATGTACTTGAGTAATTTTTGTTGCTACAAAACTGAGTTCTAACCCTCAAAGTCATTAGATGTGTTAGGAAATGAGTGTCTAAAGGCTAGGGTTTTATCAAGACACACACACACACACACATTCATAAAATGGACAAAACAACTTTGAAGGGCCTGAATGTTGATATTCAAAAGTAAAACCTTGTCTTACTGAACATTCAAGCTTAAACCCTGAAATGCAGAGATCCCCGAAATTGAAAACCTCTGAATTTTCAAAACCTGAAATCCAAAAGTCCAAAATTTGGAAAAGTCTAAAATTTTGAAACCCAAAATTTTGAAATGAAAAAAAAATCTAAAAGGTCTTAAATCCCAATGTGCAAAAACCCCAAAATTCAGAAAATAAGAAAATTGAGAGTCTAAGAATACCCTTTTGAATTTTTTCCCCCAATCTATCTTTTGGTAAAATTTGGACTTGTCTTGCTCATGAAAAATCTCCAAAAATGATTTTAGAATTTTGACCCTGTGGTGAAAAGTCTAAAATTAAAAATCTGTAATTTTTTTAGTCCACATCTCTTGAAAATGGCTTCAAATCTTATGGAAATGACTTATGTCCCATCGAGCGTGCCAAAAATGTTTATGTGACATCAAAACACTCTCGAGTGGTCTTACTTTTATGGGGCATTCAGCAGTGTGATTGCACAACATGGAGCTATTCCCAAAGTGTGGGAATTTGCAATCGGGATAGCTCTCCAGAGAAAGGTAAGCTTCGTATTTCTAAATCTATCACCACATGCACCAAACTACATAGAAAAACTAAAATAGTCATACCTTAATGCTTTCCAAGCAGACATGGATAGAAGGATACATGAAAAGTAAATCTATTCTAAATAGAGGTGATGCACCAATAAGGAATGTTGAATATCTTACACATGTATGGGAATGAAACAAGTAAATTTGAAGAAGGTAATCTAACACCACACGTCAAAACACCTATGGATTGAACTCCAATGCTTTAATCTACCTTCCTCTTTGAAATGGATAAGCTCAAATGCCAATGACTTAATAGGCTCTCCAACACATTTCGGGGTTGATTTGGGTGGAGTTAGTGTTTTTAGGATTTCCGGCCTTTGTGTTTTGGAGGTTGCAACCCCTCGCTTTGGAATTTAGTTATGTCAAACCTTGAAAATCATGTCTCCCAAGATCCTAAATTACCCGAACTCACCACATCAATGTTTCATTTTTGACTTTCTGACCTATCAGTTCGACTTGTTCACCTTGTCATTTTAGATTTTCCACCTCGCCTAACTCTGAAGTTACTCCTTGACATCTCCAAAATGGTGAAACCCCAAAGTTTGAAACTTTTAGACTTTGGTCTCCTCCTAGCTCCCGATTGGCTTGTCTCTTGAGCTATGCCGACCTCTTCTTGTGTCTCTAACGAATGGTCATGGTTAGCCATTCCCAAAATTACTATGGTTGTTGTTGAATGAGCATTTTCTTGATCCCTTCACCTTGTGCCGAGCTTGGTCATGCCAATCCCTATATCATTTATGTAACCCCAATTCGAGCTCTTTGAGAGATCCATTTTCAAAATTCTCCAAGGTCCTTTGGCCCTCCAACCTCATAGGACTTGTTTACCCGATCAACGCTCCATCTTCTTTGCATGTGAGTCGAACTTTAAAGATCTCGGCATGAATTTTTCAGCTGAGCTATCATGGGCTTAGCCTCTATCTCGTGTTGAGACGTATCATCCTCGCTGAATATTTTAGCTTCTTCATATTTCCCATAGATGCATATAATTTATTAAGCACGTGGATCTTGGCCCTTAATTTCTATTCATGACCACACCATGTCACCGCCTAACCTACTTTGAAATTGGTCTTCCTTGCATCGTGTGATCGGTGCAGATAGCTCAATGCATTGAGTCATTCGCAGATCCCTCCATGTGTGACGTGTCCCCCAATTTGATGATTCAATTGACATGACTCATATGATCCGATATGAGCTCGCTTAAACTCCCCTACTTTGTCTCCTTTATGCAATGTCTCGGCTCTCTCCGAGCTACTTAGAAATCTTTTTTTCAGCTCAATGGCCTCTTCAAGGTCAAAATGTAGTTTTTTTACCCCACAGCTCTACCCATTTGTATTTTAAAAATTCGTAGGCCTCATTAGGATTACATGCAAGGGATTTTGAGGCTCATCATGTTTTTCCTTTATTTTTCCCATTTTGGTTGTGTGTGGGCTCACATTTCATCATTTTTCAAGTGGATCTTAAGGGTCAAAACCTAGAAGAGGAAAGAATTCCACAATATGATTCATCGCTCAATACACTAAAAGTGCTCTTGAAGCTCCTAAAACTGTCTCAGTAGTTCAGGTTTCTTCCTTAGGGGTTCCATTTGATGCCCTTGTTAAGTTATACCTTGTTTTCCAATTCTTCCCAAAAGGTAAAATTAGATAACAATATCTAATTCACTCTTGGACCTGATGTAAAAGAAAATATATTGAAATCACCTAGAACCAAATTCCAAACTAATGACTTGTGAACCTAATTTGAAATTTTATAAATGATGTTGTAAATAATTAGAGAAAACGTAAACAATAGTGTTTCTTTAAGTAATGCATCAAAATAACAACCCTCCTTTCATAAAGAAATCCACTAGATTTGATACGAAATGTAAATTTTGTTCACAATTTGTACTATAAAACTTAATAAACTTTTATTTAACAAACTATATTTTCCTCTACATAGTTCATCAAGGACATACAAATATATAGGAAATGGCTTCCCATATTTATGGAGATATTATCCCCCACAATATCTCTTCTGCCCTAAGTATTTGTCCCAACCATATAAAACCTATAAGTGATAATTTTTTGTTACACAACAATAAAAATCTAAACAAGAATATGTCATTACAATAATAATGTGTGTTAATTTTGTGTTAGACTCATCTCCTCCAAAGGTCATAAAATCGGAGACTGTGATGGGCTATGGCATCAAAAATTAGTGTTTGCAGATTTGTCTATTTTTTGTGGAATATGTTGGAGAGAAGGACATGGTTCATATGGATGTAATGCTTAAAAACCACCTAAATAGATCAACAAAACTTCCTGCAGCAGAATGCACCGAGCGAGACCAAGTGAAAGAAGAAGATGACTTCTTATGAGGACATGGATAAAAATGAAATGCAACAAACTCGGACCGAAGTTGAATAGTCTAAAAAATGATGACGCTATTGTTGGAAAATTAACTAGAAATTAAATGTGAAACTAATGTCCTGTCTTCCACCATATTTAGTTCACTCGAAATCACAGATTTATATTTAACTATGTCACCAGCATATTTAGTTTTTGGTTCAAAAATTCTCCTTAATTATCTATTTTCGAGATCTTATGTTGCCTCGTAAGGAATTTTTTTGTGGAGGTGAATATTAGTAATGTCTCATGTTTTATTGTGTGATTTCATAAAGAAAGCAAGAGGGAAAAATCATATTTAGGAGAAGAAGAAAAGAGTGTCCAGTCCCATCTCAAGTTTGGACTATATTCGATTAAAGAAAACTTCATTGCAAGTTGTTGATGTATGAATGAAGGTGTTGTGTGTAGCTATATCTGTTGTTCATTCTTGGAAAATATAAATGCATTGCTGAAGAAATTTGAAGCCAAGATTGTTGTTTTATTTTACCTGATATAAATTTATGTAGTTTTCCTTTCTTTCCTTGTTCCAAATATTTCATTAAAATTTTCTACGTTTTATTATCTGATGTTGTCTATAGATTCTCAGAGATCCTCATTTTCTCTTCATCTCGGTATCGAGCTAGGCTAAACATTGTTTCTACTAGGTTTTTCTTTTTTAATTTGGGATCCATTAATGGGTTCTTCATCTTGCACATCCCCTGGTTAGTGTGTGGAATCCTATTTCCAAACAAATAAAAATTGAATATTGGTCTTTGACCATGAAATCCTTGTTTTGGTCTCAAGACATTTGGGAAATGGTTGAAAATGGTTACCAGGAACCAACAGACTAGGCAACATATAATGCTCTTACACAAGCTCAAAAGGACACCTTGAAGGAACATAGGAAGAAGGATGGGAAAGCACTATTTTATATCCATCAAGCAATGCATGAGAGCATACTCCCAAGAGTCAGTATAAGAAAAGAAAGCCAAGCAAGCATGGGACACACTCGGATTGCGTATCAAGGTATGGACAAGGTTAAAATCTAAGTTACATCTCCTTACAAGAGAATTTGAAAATTTTTAATGATAAACTCACATTTAGTAGAGTCTTTCTTTGCTCATGTTATTGGTCTCATTAATCAAATCAAGTCCTATGGATAGGTCGTAGATGATAGGAAGGTTATTGAGAAGGTTTTTAGGAGTCTCCTTCTAAATTTTATATTGTAGTTGTGCCTCTAGAGGAAACCAAATATTTGAGTAAGTTTAGTGTTAATGAAATTCATGTTTCTCTTATCAATCATGAATATCGTCTGAATAGATGAAATACTTCAATAGAAAATGCATTTTCATCTCATTTATTTATAACACGTGGAAGAGAAAGGAGAATTTTCAATCTTATAGGTAGACGGAGAATTTCTTCTAGAAGTGGACGTAGTAGCAAATGCGAATGTTGGTGGTAGAGGTCAAAATCAGAATTTTAGTCACCCAAGTGGCCAAAGATTTGACAAGTCACACATTCATTGTCACTATTGTAAGAAGTTTAGGCATTATGCTCATGAATGCAAGAAAAAAACAACATGATCAGCAAAAGCATGGTCAAAATCAGCCAAGTAGCACTCCCACAAGCAGCATGTTCATTACATGAACTAAGATTATTGAAGCAATTCCTACAAACTCTCTAGTTGAGTGTAATGTTGTTCAAGAAAGCCCATGGGACATATGGTATTTAGATTCGGGCTATAATAATAACATGATGTAATAAAGATTTGTTTTCTATCTTGGATGAATCAGTTCAAACTGATGTTACACTTGGTAACAACAAAAAGTCACTATTATGGGTAAAGGTATGGTTAATATTCTAACTAAAAAGGGGGATCTGAAATTTACGCCTAATGTATATTATGTTCTGCTGGTCTACAACACAACTTGATGAGTATTGGACAATTTATACAAATGGGCTATAGAGTGTATATGGAAAATAATGAGTGTGTTATTTTGAAAAAGATTCCAAGCAATTTGATCATTTCCAAGGTGCACATGACTATAAACTGCGCGTGCTTCCATTAAAAATAAGGTCAAGCTATGAAAGAAAAAAAAAGATCAAGCTGTTTGTGAGATAAATAATGTAAATTCTGGAGTAGCTTTTAAGAAAGAAGATAGCTATGGAATACTTCAAGAAAACTACTGAAATGTTCAAGATACAAAATCAGCAGAGCCAAAGATAGCTATGGAAAATTTCAAGACAACTATGGAAATGTTCAAGACATAAAATCAGCAGAAGAGCTAAAGATAGCTACAAAAAATTTCAAGACAACTCCGAAACTCTAAAGAAGAGGATGATTATGTAGAAACTCAAGAAACGCTTTCAATCAATAGTAAAAGATGAGTTTGGATATGGCATTTTAGATTTGGGCATTTATATTTTGGAGCACTGAAACTTCTACATATAAAGAAGATGGTGAAAGTGTTTCCATTAATCGAGAAACATGAAAGATTTTGTGAAGGATGTATTATGGGAAAAAAACTTAGAGAATCATTTCCGGTTAGCTAGTCAAGTAGAGCTAGAGCACCACTAAATATTTTGCATTTAAATATTTATGGGAAAATGCAAACACCATCTATAGGAGGATGCACTTATTTTGTTACTTTTATTGATGATTTCACAAGAAAAACTTGGTTTTATTTCTTAAAACACAAGTCTGATCCATTTACTTATTTTTAGCAATTCAAGGCACTTACGGAGAAGAAAAGTTGCTACTACATCAAGGTTCCAAGGAAGGATAGAGGCGGTGAATTTATATCTAATGATTTTCTAAAATTTTACAGATCTCATGGCATAGACAAGAAATTTAAATCCCGCTATACACCTTAGCAAAACGATGTCGCACACAGGAAGAACCAAACAATTATGGAGATGGCTCATAGCATGATGGAAGCCAAACACCTACCTAATGAATATTGAGTTTAGGAAATGGAAAATTTTGTTTACATCATAAATAGGAGCCCAACAAAGAGCGTAAGGAAACAAGTTCTGAAGAGGCTTTGAAAATAAAGAAACAAGCAGTGTGTCTCTCATTTGAAGTTATTTGGATGCGTTACATATGAACATATTCTAGATGACTTGAGAAATAAGTTAAATAATAAGGGACAATTTTTTTTTTTTTGTTACTCGGAGGAAACAAAAGCATATAAGTTGTTTGATCTTATCAATAGGAAAGTTATAATCAGTCATGATGTTAAGTTTATGGAGGATGAAGCATGAGATGGAAGCATAAAGATTATCTTTACACAATTGCAGCTATTGTCCCTAATGACAATATGGTGGATGAAGTGTTTCCAACACCAAATATAACTCAAACAATAGCTCCTTCCAATCATGAGATGGTACCACAAGTCAGTAGCTCAAGTTATACCTTTAATCACACCAAGGAGATCTTTAAGGCTGTTGTCTACACCAAAAGAGCAGAAAGGTTCACAAGTATGTACACCAGCATCTACATCACTTGGTATCCTTAGAGAAACACCATCTAGCACTCCAAGTGGTTCTTCATCTCCGGATCCAACTCTAACAAGCATGATGCCACGAAAAATAAGGAGTTTGAGTGAGTTGTCTAATGTTGACACAACAAATTCATTTTTAGATTCTTCTTTACTTTCTCATATTGATGATCCATTAACATTTGATGAGGATTTGAGTAGTGATATATGGGCACAATCCATGGATGAGGATATTGAATCCATTGAGAAGAACCAAACATGGGAATTGGTTGACTTACACTGAAGGCAAAGATGTAATTAGTGTCAAATGGATTTATAAGACTAAACAAGATGTCTGATGAAAATTTGAAAAAGCATAAAGTAATGATAGTTGCAAAGGGGCTTTACTCAACATCCTAGTATAGACTTCAATGACACATTTATCTGTTATTTCTTGATTAGACATAGTTAGGGATGCATTAGCTATTTCGCCATAACAAGTGGTCTATTTAAATGGATATTTAGAGAAGGAAGTGTATGTGGAATAGCCACAAGGCTATGAGATACTAGGTCATGAAGACAAGGTGTATAGGTTGAAGAAGGGACTCTATGGATTAAAGCAAGCTCTAATAGCTTGGTACATCCATATTGACTCTATCTCATTCAAAATGGTGTCCAAAGAAGCGTTTTTGAACATACATTGTACATCAAAGTCAACAAGCAAGGTAACATTCTAATTTTTTTCTTGTATGTGGATGATCTAATCCTTCCCAAAGATCTAAAATTAGATTCTTTCAAATTAGAAATGAAAAATGAATTTAAAATGACTGATTTGGGTCTTATGAAGTTTTTGGGTGATTGAAGTTCATCAATCTAATGATGGTATATTTATTTCTCAATGTAAATATGCAAATGAAATTTTATAGAGATTTAATAAGGAAAAGTACAAGGTATCCCCAACACCGGTTATGATAGGAATGAAATTAAGCAAGGAAGATGATGGAGCATGTGTGGATTCTACATTGTTCAAGAGGTTGGTTGGAAGCCTTATGTACTTAATAGCCACAATGCCGATATTATGTATAGTGTAAGTATGATTTCGAGGTTTATGGAGTCTATAAAGACTCACATCAAGGGTAAGAGGATATTGAGGTATGTAAGTGGAACAAAGGATTTTGTTATATTGTATTCCATTTCAGATGATTTCAGCCTTCTTGGGTACACCGATAGTGATTTTGGGGGTAGCATAGATGATATAAAAAGTACTTCGGGTATAATTTTCAATTTGGTACAGGTGTTGTGTCGTGTGCATCAAGAAACAATCCATTGTGAATCTTTGTTCAGTTGAAGCTGAGTATGTGGCAGCCACTAGTGCTACATGTCAAGTTGTTTGGATGCAAAGGATGTTGAAATATTTGATGCATGTTAAAAGAATCCACTACAATGTTTTGCGATAATAGTTCAGCCATAACATTATCTAAAAATCATGTGTTTAACAAGAGAACTAAGCATATTGATACGAGGTATCATTTTATCGTAGAGAGCTTGTAAGAAACAAAGAAATTTGTCTTGATTTTTGCAGGTCTGAAGATCAGTTGGCTGACATATTTACAAAACCATTGGAAAAAGAGACATTTGAGTATTTATGAAATGGCTTAGGAGTCTTTGACTTTGCATAAGTTAGCAGCTTTGGAAAATGTCGGTAAGCTCTGAAATGTTACAAAAGTAGTTGAACAAACTTGATACAAATTTTAGATGATCTCCATTGTTCATAATTAAGGGGGAGTGTTGGAAAATCAACTAGGCATTAAATGTGAAACTAATTTTTTCTTCCCCATATTTAGTTCACTTGACATCACAAATTTGTATTTAATTATGTCAGTTGCATATTTACTTTTTGGTTGAAAAATCTCCTTGATTATCTCTTGTCAGAGATCTTCTGCTGCCTTGTAAGGCAAGTTTTTGTGGAGGTGAATATTATTAATGTCTCATGTTTTATTGTGTAATTGCATAGAGAAAGCAAGAGGGAAAAATCAGATTTAGGAGAAGAAGAAAAGAGTGCACAGTCCCAGCTCAAGTATGGACTATATTTGATAAAAGAAAACTTCATTGCAAGATGTTGTTGTATGAATGAAGGTTTTGTGTGCAGCTGTAGCTGCTGTTCATTCTTGGAAAATATAAATGCATTGCTGAAGCAATTTGAAGCCCAGATCTGTGTTATTTGAAGCCAAGATTGTTGTTTTATTTTACTCTTATAAATTTCTATAGTTTTCCTTTCTTTCCCTATTCCAAATCTTTCATTAAAATCTGTTGCATTTTATTCTCTATTACTCTCTCTAGATTCTATAATTTCTATAGATCCTAATTTTCCTTTCATCTCTCATAGTGGATGAAGCATTTGGCACTACGGAGATGTTCATGAAGTTTTTCCTTGATGCTTGAGAGGAAATGATTACATTTGAGAAGAAATAAGTTGGTGAGTCGTTGAATAGATTGGGGTTGACACACTAAACCCTACATTCCAAGCAGGTGACTTGAAAAACAATTCAAATTTAGAGCGGTGGGAACTTTGGCACATACCAGTGAAAGGAAGACTGTGGAGGCCAAGAAAACCATGCCCAAAAAAATTCAAACTCACTTATTCTCAATTGCATGAATGGAATGTATGTTAGCATTAGTTTAATATAGTTTAATATTTAATACATTGTTATGGTGGACAGTTATAACTGTCACCCTCCACCCGCAACCTTTATAAGGGTCTGCACTCTTGTTTGTAAAGACACGCATTGAATGAATATCATTCTGTCTTCTGCAATTAAACTCTTGCCATCATTGGTATCAGAGCGGATGCCTTCTCAGCGCAGTCTCCATTGCAATCACGGTGGATGAAGGAGTTTGGAAATTCACAGATCTTGTTTGGTATTTTTCTCGACAGTTTTATTGAATGGAATCATTCTGTTCTGCTCTCTTTTATCTAGCAATTGGTGTAAGCAGGACGTGTCTGCACAATTAAAATGCGTAGCATATAGAAAAGCGTGGCAGTTTTAAGGCATAGAAGTTTAGTATAAAATCAGTGTGTGTTATGCGTGGAGGAGCTTGAGTAGCGTGGCAAGGCAGAGGTGCCAACAGAGAAAGTGCCAAAGTGCAGCAAAGGGAGGCAACTGCCATCATTGTGGAACCGCGACAGACGACAGGATTAGCGTGTTTACCTGCATTCTAATTGGATTTCTACTATTTCCATAGTAAGGTAATTTACTTCCTACTTCACCATTTTTTTGTTTCTCCAGTAGTTATTATGGACATTCACTTGGAAAAATACTCGGGGTTAAACTTTCATACATGGAAGGTGAAGATTCAAATGCAACTTATGCATAAAAACTTATGGGGTATAGTAGATGGGAAAGAGAAAAAGCCCACAGACGCCGCCAAATTAGCAGAATGGCAGTGCAGAGATGATAAAGCAAAAGCCATTATTGGCCTTGCTCTCTCCGATTCTGAACTCCATCATGTTGATCTCAATAAATCTTCCAAGGACATGTGGGATAATTTAAATCAATTATTTGGAGCAAAGCAGTGAACACGAAGTTTTCCCTAAAACTTCAGTTATATAGATTCAAAATGGAAGAAAGCGTTTCTATGTCTAGTCACATTAATAATCTTCGGTCTCTGCTCCAACAACTAGCAGAAGTCAAAGCTGTGATAGAAGATGAGGATGCCAAAGCTATCCTATTAAACAGTCTATCTTCCAAATACAACAATGTTGTTTTTACTCTCAGTCAAATTCAGTCTAAATCTCTAGATGACATGATCACAGCTCTTCTCGCAGAGGAAAAATGCATAACTGACGATGTTGCAGAAGATGATACTCAACAAGTAAGTGCACTTTATTCCACAAATAGAAAATTTCATAGGAGATCAGATAAAAATAAACTAAGGCCTAAACAAGAGATTGAATGTCACTATTGTCAGAAGAAAGGTCATACAATGTGGAACTGTCATATCCGAGCAAGAGATGTTCTACAAGGAAATATAAAACACAATGGAGCTAATACTGCTCATATAGAAGATCCACAAGATTCTGACGAGAGTGAGGAAGTTGTTGATGAGATTGGCTTCACATCATCTCTAGTATTGTAAGCATCTGTACAGGAGGACGGAGGATAACGGAGGCTGGAGGAAATCCAGTGACCTCTTGCAAGCCACAAGCGACGAGGCCGCCGACAGAGATTGTGGCAGAATAAGGTATTGAGGACCTATTCCTCAATTTTTGGCTTGTTTATTTTAGTTTCTGTTTTGTGTCGTGTTCCTGTTGTTTTGTTATTCAATAAAGTACAAATGATACGAAGTTTCCTATTTGGGACCTTCTAATTGAAGAGCGTTGTGGGGAACAAAAAAGCACTAAAAGCAGCGCATGGTACTCGCCCTGGGTTCGTGGTAATCCTATAAAACCACCGAGGTATCATCCTCTTGGGTTCGTGGTAATCCTGTAAAACCACCGAGGTATCATCCTCTTGGGTTCGTGGTATGCCTGTAAAACCACCGAGGTAAAATCCTCTTGGTTCGTGGTAATCCTGTAAAACCACCGAGGTGAACAGTCGGAAAGTGTTCCTGTCCCTCTAGGTTTCTGGTCAACCTTAGAAAAACCATGTGAGACCATGTAGGCACATGCTCGTGTGAAGACCCTCTTTGCGATGTTCTCTTTAAGGGGGACCTATTATCAGGAAATGTATGTTTGTACGAACAATGTATTAAGGGGGGGAATGTTAGCATTAGTTTAATATAGTTTAATATTTAATACATTGTTATGGTGGACGATTATAATCACACCCTCCACCCGCAACCTTTATAAGGTCTCCGCACTCTTGTTTGTAAACACACGCATTGAATGAATATCATTAAATCTTCCGTAATTAAACTCTTGCCATCAATGTATAAGACATGTGGTGATGTTCTAGCTAGGGGTTGCATGGGGAAGGGTCCCCTAATAAATGCCAACAAACAACAGGTTCAAAAGTAGAAAGAAGATGGGTGCAGCAAATAAATGAAGGAGATGGGAATTCCTTTCATGAATTTTATTTTATAGAACATGATGTTAATTACTTCATATTTGAGAAGGGCAAAAGGATTTATTTGGAATGGTGATTTAAACATATGCCTTGCTAAGTCATGTGATAAAGAAGTGATTTTAACTAGCAGAGCGGAAGAAGGTTTGACGAGCGTCACGAAAACATTATACGCTCTTTTGGTCACCCCCGGAGTGATTAGGAGTTGTGGTACTAATGCAATAACCTAGATATCTCTTATCTACTATTCTAGTCCTAGTTTCTTCAAGGTTTTATTTTGGTTTTTAACTATCCCCAAACTAGATTTATCATATGTTTGGATTTTGGTCATTGTTGATCCTTGAAATATTCATTGTTTATCTAGATAGTAGATACATGTCTATAATAGGGTGGGGACCTGGAAAAAACCCTATTTTTACTAATTATAAAAAATCAATATGACTTTAAAAATTATATACGATTAACTAACCTATATAAAAACATAATCAGTATGTAATAATTTACAACATTGTAAATAACCAATAATATGTTAACACTAATTTTGCTAACACTTGAGTATTAGTGTATGGATTGGAAGTATCCCCCTTGAACCGGCCAAATCATTAACCTTTCCTATTGCAATCTTTTATATCTATATCTATATAATTGCCTTATAGGATATATAGTGACAACTCACACTAGTGTCATCACTAAACAAACACCACCACCTTGTAATATGTACCATGGCTAGGGATGTTTGGAATGGTTTATTATACTTACTATAAGAAACAAACGAGTCACCAAAGGAGTGTAAATATAAAATTATATAGGAGAGTGGTTGAAACATATAAAAGCTATAGTTGGGTATGGTTGAACATTAAACTCCAACATTTGGACCATAATATATTATAACATATATAGACAAAGGTAAACTCCTATTAATTGTCATGTGTAAAATTTTGATCCCTAAAGTAATTTATAAATTCGTAAATGTAATAAAATTATGCATTTAGATGTTAGGATGTCATTACAAAGTATTGATCTTAGGGTGAAGTTGATAAGGACATTATGGTATCCTAAATTCTAACTTAGTTTTAAAATTTGAGTTATGATGTTAATGGAAAATTTTAGGGGACATTGGGATCATGCTAAAAGTGTATTATTTATTGAATTTAATGCATGTCTAAGAGGGATGATGTTGTGGTTTCTTTATTTACATATTTTCCAACATTGACATGTTCTATTTTACAACTTTAGGGAATCCATATTAAAGTAAAATATTAAATGATATAAAAATATAAAAATGTTTAAAATGTGTATTTATATATAAATTTGTGACACCCTATCTTAAAACCATAATGTCACAAAAAGATCAATACTCAAATATACCATCATAACATGAAACCATGATATGAAACTATAGAACCACAATTTAATGTGTCACCCTAACATGACAACTTAGCATGACACCATAATAGATCACCATAATATGCACCCTAACACAAATCGATAACACAAAACCCTTAAAAATAGACCAACATGATACCATAGCACAAAACCTAATATGACTCATCATTATGATACCCTTGTTTTGTAAACCATACGATGACACAATAATGCAATACCCTGGAAAAATACCCTAGCATGAAACCCTAATATAAAAGCCAAGTGAGATATCTACAAATACCTAAATAGTAATGAAATCCCCTTATTACCACAAGTGAAACATCCTAAAAACAAATATGCCATCTTGAACACAATTATGAAACTATTAATATGAATATGACATCCTAACTTAATGTGATACCCTTAAATATAATGTTACACCCTAAATAATAATGTGATAAATTAAACACTTGGGTGACACCCAAAGAAAATTTGAAAAACCCTAAACAATGGTGTGGCAACCTAATCAAGTAGTGATGCTCCATACACACTAATGTGATTCCCTAATGTGAAAACCTATTATAAAACCTTAATTGTGTAAGACCCTAGATTTTATAGCATTGTTATGTGACATCCTACCAAAACATGCTAATGTGACACCCTAACTCAACAACATAAGTGGCACCATAATGTAATCTTATAATGTAGAACCCTAATCAAGTCACATTGAATACCAAACCATGTTAGGATATTTCAATCAGCCTAGTACAGCACCCCAATTATTATTATAACATAACGAGGGAATGATTTCATGGAGGACTAAATAGGACACATTAAGATTCATTAACACTAGTGTGACACTCTAATGTTATTAGAGTGCACCATTGAAAACATCAAGAATGTTTTTATACAAGGATGCAAAGTAGGACATATTAGGTCTCGTAAATGTATACATAACACCCTCAAGTTATTATTTATAGCTTATAGCTAGCCAATAATTGAGAATTCATCAAGTGTAGTTAGTTATAAATTTGGATTTGAAAACTTTCATATTTTTTGACATGGAGACTCAGTGTCAAGTGTCATGAATCAGTGCACTTTACATTCTTTTTTGGTGTTGACTTTTATGTGCAGTCAGGAAGAACCAATGCCTACCAACTTCCAAGTGCCATAAAGTAGAGGAGTTTGGCACCAGAAAAGTTAACAAGAATAAATTTGAAGAGCAGATGAGTGTCATGCACATAAACAAATGACATATTTTTAAATACTCCTAGTTGTTGATACAAATCTCTGTTTTTGAAAAAATAGACTTTTCAGTAAGTTAACGTTGAGCACTTTCCATTGATAATAGATTTGATACATTTGATCGCATATGTGAAGAGAACCCATGCTATGAATATTTCGATGTCTGTGGAGTATAAAATAATAAAATAGTAAAAAACAATCAAACAGAAGTTATTCGATGCACGTTGAAACGACTGGAGAAATTGAAGAACACAAATTATTAAAACTCCATTCCTAAATGATACCGATGAAGCCCACGTGGCTGATATAGTTGTAAAACCAAAATAAAAACCAAGTGGATGGTTGAAGGATGATATGTGACATTTTAAAGGAGCTACGTCAAGTTCATGTATGGAATTGAATAAAACCATAAGCCCGTAATTAGATAAGCCAAAGCCCACATAAAGTCACGAGGGATTTTATAAAGCTAAAGATAAAGTTTAACTAATGCTTTAATATAAAATTTATAAAGGTAGACAAAAATAAACACAGAACAACGTGAAAATGATTATAGCTAATTTAGAGATATTTTTAGTGAACTGTTGGTGTGGAAAGTGTGCATGAGATGATTGATGTTTTTTCAGCTTTATTGGTATTACTGGAGGCCACATTTTGACATCCACGTAGCCGAAAACTAGATATACTTGGAAATATATTTCCAGTCTTATGCAGAGTTTTGTTGATGGTTATTTCTGGATATTAATGTGAAAGCTAAATCAGTAAACTATAATTTAAATTTGGAATTCAATGAAGATGGGATATTTTTGTAGTTACTTGATCTATTTGTGGGTGTAGACAGAAAATTATGTATTTAATTTGGTCCTCCAAAACATAACGAGCTCCTCCAACGTCCTCGTAATCAGTCCAAAATTTATGGTTGAATCTACACATGTTTATCCTCACCTATATTCTAATCATGTACCCCACAATAAAATTAAAGGTTCTGATAGTGAACATCGTTTTGATGACGACATTTATGTTGATCATGATCAACTTGATGCATTCACTATTTTTATTCCACATTATGTTAAAATCTCAATCATGTGCCACATGTTTTATTTGCTTCTAAAATGATTGTGAAAATTCTTCCATTGTCATTATAATCTCTATCGTAGGACTAATTGTTGTTTACACCCTTTTTATTTCACTTTCTTATATTCCGCCACCGTTATGGGGGAATCATTATCTGTAATCCTACTCCCAAACCTAACACTCACATTTCTTCCCATATCATCTCACATATCAAACCTAGAACCTATTTAGTAACCTCTGACTTAGAGTCCTTGTGCCATGATTTATAGGATCAAATTTCTTAATTCCAACACACATTTTCTTCTTTAGTTCCTTCTATTTGTTCTTTACTTCTCTTACATAGTCGTATTGCACCGAAGTTTCTTCTTACCCAATTCCCTCTATTTTTATTTTACCCAAGTTCCCTCTTTTTGATGCCCATGCAGATCGAAAAGATCATATTAGATCATTTAATTTTGAATTCTTGGACTATGCTTATAATAGTTTATTGACTAAATTTTTTTCCTAAGAGCTTACACGAATCAGATTTGTGATGGTTCTTTGAATTACATGTGTACACAATGTTACATATTTCACTTATTTACAAATCCATTCTTGCCACACTTTTCTATAAACATTGAAACTAAAATATTGTACATGCACAAATGACTAAAATGAAGCAACAATCTAATGAGCATGTGAGTGACTATGTTGTGTGTTATAAAAGTAATATTTCAAAAATAAACAATGTCTTAGTTGAATCTGAATTACATTTTTTTCTTGAATTCTATTTCCTCCTTTACAAGAATGTGTCATATTTGATTCTTTCCATTCTTTTGATAATATATGTCATACCCTTAAATAACGTGAAACCAAGTTAATTTTAATGGGAAATTTTATGTATGGTGATAATACTTCCCATTGATATAATAATTGTAACACCCACAAAAACAACGTTTCTAGGAACATGTTAAAACTTATCACTTAACACTGAAAATTGTGACTAATTTTTTTATTTATTTATTTATTTATAAAAGTTACAAGGGTGTTAACCCTTAGGGTATATTAAATTAACTTACACCACAAAACTCAACTTTACGATTGATAGGCCAAGTCTAGTTAAATGATTAAAATATTAAAATTACTTTACATCTAAGGTGATTAATTAAAAGTTACTTAGTAATGTTCCCTAATTTAATTTACATAGTTAAATGTTTTCTCTTCTTTAGTTAATGTTCAATACAAAAAGGTTATCCTTATACTTACTTGTTTTAGTTTCCTTATCCTATTTGCTTAAAGTCATTTCCATTAATTTCTAAGGCATACTAAGAACTAAAAATTCTTTACACCCCAAGGCAATTTAATGGCCCCATTCACCCATCTACACATACACTTAAGGGTTAATTTAAAACATCTATAAAATAGATAATCCTACCAAACAAAAGTAGGGTTGATTCTCCACCCTTAGATAAAATCAATCTTGACCACTAGATCCTAGGGTTCCAAACTAACCCTTAAAATCCTTAAGCATTCTAATTAAAACCTCTTCTTACCCTATTCAACTCATTTGGTGTATTTTATTTTGTTAACAATGCAGGTTGGAGAGAAGGAAGCCATGAGAGAAAGAGAGGAAGAACTATGGAGGAGTCTACAAGGAGATCAAGCTTAGATTAGATTAGATTGTAGTTTTATTGTTGTAATTTCTCCCATTCAAGGATTGAAAGGGTTTCCTTTACCAATATGGTTTTATTTCAAGACTATTTGTATTTGGGGTTCTCTATTTGGGGCAAACCCTACCCCCATGAATGTAAATGAGAAAGGATGTATTTAATTACCATTTGTAGGTTTAATTGTTTTATACAATAAGATTTGAGCATTATTTGATTGTTGGTAATTTCTTAGTTAAATTTACAACTTAAAAATTAGTATATACCAGTTAAAAAAATTTACACATGCGCGGATCAGAGAAGTTCCGCCGTAAGTAGCAGAGCCGCCTCCCGAGAAAATCGACGGTCCTGGGACAACCGCCCTACAGGTGACAAACCATGAATCGTTTCCTTATAGAGCGACGGTTCTATGACTGCCACCTTTCACGAGCTATGGTTATGAGACCGCCACTCTGCACAGAGCGGCGGTTCTATTCTGAAAACAAAACCTAAAATTTGAGATTTTGACAAAACCAAAAGTTACTACAATGCTCTAAAATACATTATGAACTTGACTTTATGCATTTTAAGTTTACATTTTTGGGATTTCATTCCATTTTTTCATTTCTTAGTTAAAATACTTATTTTAAAGCATTATCCATTCCAATAAAAACACAACTACTTACAAGATCATTTGCATTTTGTTCCACTAATTTCCTTTCAATTCCACGAGTGTAAAAAAGGATCTAATTCTAGTTCTAACATTTTCATTTTATTACTACAAAATGTAACATTCCCTATCTCAAATTTGTTGTCTCTTTTATTTTCACTAAAACTCGTGTATTCAAAATAACTACAACCACTTTGTTAAACATTCAAGTTTACTATGCATACATTTTTAACATCTTACAACTTCTATATTTTTCTCTCTTTTACCATAATGTAATTTAACAATGAAAGTAAAATTTATTTTCCATTGAGTATAGCTCATTTATTTACTTTTAAAACAAAAACTTATTTTCTCACACTAAAAATAAAAATCCAAAAAAAGACAATAATTTTATTTTCTATTTCACAAGACTAACTTTACAACACCATCTTTCTTTCCTTTTCTAAAAGTAGATCAACTTGACATCTAAAAATGATTATAACTTTTCTTCAGAATATTTATACAATATCTTCCACTTTAAGTGGGAAAATTATATAATAATGTAAGCTAAAATGAAATGCAATATTACAATTTCCTCCACTCTAAGTGGGAATAACAAAAACCTTTTCACAAGAATGAATTTCTTAAGGATCCCAACAAAAGCTCCAAACTTCACAACACAAATAATAAAGCTCCTTCATGATTTTTTGATCCACAACAAAATGGGGGAGAGGAAACACTCTCAACCCAACCAAAATATCCAATGAGGAGGAGAATTCATCCCTCTAATTGGCCCCGAGCCCCAACCACATTATAATGAGAGGTGATTCCAGCACATGGAAAAAACAAGCTTCCACATTACAAACCAAGTATTTCACAACCATTCCAAATGTAAATTCAACTGAAACTAAAAACACAAGAAGGAAGAACAACAAAACAAACAAGGCTTAAAAATGAAAGTCAACGGAACAAGAACATATGGGAGGCCACTTATGCCTCCCAATAGGAAATGGGTGACCACCTTGAAACCCTCCAATTCATATCTCAAATCCTCTACATACTCTTATTCCTCCCTCAAGTACCTTTTATTCCTCCCACATAATCTTATACCTGCCTCATACTCTTATGCCTCCCCCATACAAGAACAAGTAAGAAATGTAAGCATTCCTTGTCCAAGGTGGGACACCCAACCCAAACTCCCTCCAAAATATGAAATAACTCTTATGCCTCCCTACATGAATCCTCTCCATAGACCCCTACTACACCACACTTATGAAATATACCCAAGTACCCAACAAGCATTCCAAACACTCGAAAAAAATAAGCACACAAACATAAAATAAAGGAATAACATAAGAAAGATTAAACCTCCTACCTTTCCATAATAGAGTTTGTTCCAAGAATAAATTTCCAAGCTTCTCAAAACCCAAGTAATCAACAAAAACTCCAACCAAGACCACAAGCACTCCAAAATCCTCTAACTCCCAAAAATGCAAGAGCATAAAATAATGAAGTAACCCCAAACAAGAAAAAGAACTTCAATAAGTAGAAAAGGGAGAGAGGAGGGTGAGGTGGCTCCATGTAGGATGCCACATCATAATTCCTCGAATCTACCTCACAAGTCAAACCTCAACCCCAATGCACAATAAATTGGTGGGTGAGAGGAATGACACGTTACTTACACACAATCTAATCCCACACCCCCTAAGGACAAAATTAATTACAAGAAAGAGAGTAAAATAAACATTTTACATTTTTGTCTTCCCAAAACACATAATGGGGTCTATGTTTGACCCGTCAACCCATAGGTAGGGTTGCTATAAAAATTTAAGAGGTGTGGGACAAGTTTGACTTGTCCCACAAACCTCCAAAATTGGCCTTTAAGGCCAAATTCAATTTCCATGAAAGGGTAGAGTGTACAACACTCAACTTTAAACACATAATCCAATAAAAATCAGGTCTAATAAATAAATTCCTTTGGTCACATCTATAATTAGTTTAGAATGTGATTAATAAACTTTAAATGAGACACTAAAACTCACTAATGATAAAGGGGATAACATACACCAAAATTGAATAATTAATACAATACATTACATCACTAAAAATCACATACCAACATAAATTAAAGGAAAAATAAATAAAATAAAACACAAATACCCTTGGTCATAGTCTCCCCCTAAAAATAATTCAAACACACACACAAATACATGTTTCCATGGTGACCCTTTTGAATTCACCTAGAATTCCAATGTGGTTCGTCTCAAATCACCCCATTGTTTGTTGTGAATATATTTACCTACAAAACACATAATACCTCCTTGACCTCGTGGCCACATTAAAAAATTTAAAATAAAATATGTAATATAAATCCACAATCATCTATATATGCACAAAATCATCATCTAGGAAATTTACGATATTATTTTCAATTTCTAACAAACTCTCTATTCTACATTTCATCCATGTCAAAATGATCACAAAATTAGTTCAATTATCAAGGGCTACTCGGTGTGAAGAAAATATCGCATGTCATGAATATATATAACCATGTCAATAGCATATCATCATCAATATCAAAATGTCTCTAATGATCTAAACACATCATATATGAATCGAAATCAACAACGATCCGGTATCCCTAACATCTAACATAATGCTAAATCGAAAGGCTACAATAATATCCATAAGTTTAATCAACAGATATCAAAAGCACTAAAAAATAGGTGTCAAATGGAAGTGGGCACTACAGCAACAAATTCCAAAGAAAATCCACCTTTAAGAGAAAACCTAATGAGCCTAATGCTACTCTTGAAGGATGATATATGTCAAGTTCATGTATGAAAATGAATTAAACCATAAGCAAGTAATTAGATAAGCCAAAGTGCAAATACAATCCACGTGATTTTATAAAGCTAAAGATAAAGTTTAATTAACACTTTAATCTAATTTTTATAAAGGTAGACAAAAATAAATAGTGAACAACATGAAAATGATTATAGTTAATTTAGAGATTATTTTAGTGAAATGTTGGTGTAGAAAGTGTGCATGAGATGATTGAAGTTTCTTTTCAGATTTATTGGTACTAATGCAGGCCACATTTTGACACCCATGTAGCCAAAAACTAGATATAAGGAAATATTTTCCGAGTCTTATGTAGAGTTTTGTTATTGGTTATTTTTGGATATTAATGTGAAAGCTAAATCAGTCAACTAAAATTTAAATTTGGAATTCAATGGAGATGAGATAATTTGTAGTTACTTGATCTATTTGTGGGTGTAGACACAAAATTATGTATTTATTATTACACTATGAATATAATTTTATTTCAAATGTATGATTCCTAAGTGAGAATATTAGACATGAGTTACACCACTGCTGCTAGTCCTTCTATTTATTTTGATTGATTTTTATTGTGACATTGCCTTGTGCTTTCTATTCATGTCATAGGGATTCATATATATGTCTCTAATCTAATTTAGTCTTCTTGTCTTAGGGATAGTAAAACCCAGTAAGGACACTAGTGTCTGAGTGCTAGTATCACTTCCTAGTGATTTTGTCAACTTTTACTTATATATTATTTTATCGGTTGATGGCTTATATTATGCCTTTTATAATTCCTATTTATTAATTGGGGTCAACATTTATGTTACTAAGTATCAAAACTAAAACAAACGGGTCATACATATACATAACCTCTTAACTAATCTAAGGGTTGACTTGGTCATTATTTACGATTAAGCTAGATGTGAAATATATGCCTAATCAAGTGTTATTGTAGTAGTAAAACAAATATCTGATTAAATACATAAATTACACCCAAACAACTAAGAAATAAATTACAAAAACCTAATTGCAAGGAGGAGAAAGATGTACTTAACTGATTTTCTATAAAGTCTAGAGTGTACCAAATTGTTGATCAGGTGAACAGAGTGAAGGAGCATTGCACAAAGATGTAGAAAAATGCAGATCTAGAGAGATAGAAAGGATGTGGCACCTTGAGAGGAACAAGGGAACCTGTGGCAGCCCTAGGAATTTTTAAGAAGCTTGGGTCTATGGAAAAGCTCAGAAACCCTCCTCTAATGTGTCCTAAGTAGTTCAATTTTTTTCTCCTTTAATCACTCCAAGGTCACAAAATGATTTCCGAGGTTGATGGAAACTTGCAATGAATTATGAATATACAAAACCCTCAAATATACATCAAAAATTTGAAAAGAAAGATGTAAAATGAGGGTTGAACTATCCTCAACTATCACAATGGTGAACTTATAATCGAGTTCTACACTACATCTTAGAAAAAATGTAGTTCTATGTATATGTGTGTGTGGAATCATGCATCGGGTGGCCCTTCTTTGTCTCACACTTGATAGCAAAAAAAAGTAAGATAAATCTAAAGAAATGTAATAGTTGTGAGCATGGAATAGATTGAAATTCCCTTGTATGAAGTTTATGTAGAATAACAAACCCTCTTGTCCCTTGAATGGTGTTAGATGGATGCAACAAAGCTCTTATATACTTTATGAATGTAACTTTAGGTGGTGATAACTAATTCTTAGTGTTTGGTCCTTTATTTGATCACATAACTTTATATTTATATGATTCCCTTGCTTGAATTTCGTAATTAATATAAAAAGGTTGAGTACCAAAATATAAGATGCTCAAATGGCTAGAAAGGAAACAAAAAGTGTGAGTAATGTACAAAGGGGTCAGGTGCACCCAGAGGGGTGAGTGCACTGATGCTTTGGCATCCTGGCTAGGCGTCCGTGTCCGGGATGATAAAAGTTAGAGTGTAACAGGGCGAGAGTAATTAAGCACATGGAAGAATAAAAGAAGATATAAAAAGAGAATACTGGTGATAGAAGACATGGGTTGATTAGTACTCTTCTTACTTAGGAATCATATGAATAGTAATATATAATCGGGACTATATAATTATCTAGATTGTGTGATTTTGTGTCTACAATTTCCTAGCTACTACTTGTAGCAAAAAGGAACAATTGAGATCTATATTTGGATTGTATTATTCATTGTATAGGAAGGGAAATTTCTAAATTCCATTACACATATGATATTGGGGGAAAAGTAGTGGTACCTCACTATCATGTGTATTTGCAATTTCACAAGTGTAACCTAGCTTAAAATGACATGATTCTATCACAAAAACATGAAAAATACATTAAGTATGAAATGTAGTACAATGCTTGGTGAAAATAACATTTACGTGACAACCAAATTCATTCCAACTCAATAATATTAATATTCTATTCAATCTAATGTGTATGTGAGCCTTGTTTAGGTAGTTAGGTTTTTTTTTTTTTGAAGTATAGGTGAGACTAGGAAACCCTACGGTATAATTTGGATTCCACATAAATTAAAGTGAAGGGGACACTAATAGACCTTAAAAAAAGATTCCATACACACTTCAATGCCACTAGAGACTAGTTAAGACACTAACAACTAGGGATTTTTTGTCACTTTCTAGGTTCTTCTATCCATCACACATGTAAATTCTAGACTTTCGAGATGTGCCCATTCTATCATCATCCCAACCTAGATTTAGTACATATAATGAGATATAAGATAATTCACTCTCATCCTCTTGTTGGTTTTACTTAATTTTCATTGTATGTTGCATATTGTTAAATTTTATAAACCTGATTGAGAACCAAATCTTTGACATAAGATTTAAATTATGTTAAATCATTCGGTGAACATAACTCTATGATGCTCTTTATCAAATCAATTCTTTAGTAAATTACGGTTGTTCTAGATTTTGTATGCCTTTTCTTATGTACATTACCTATAGTGGTTGATTTGGTCCTCCAAAACATAACGAGATCCTCCAACCTACTCAAAATCATTTAAAAAATTATGGTTGTATCCACACATGTTGATCTTCACTTATATTCTAATCATGTACCCCATAAAAAAATAAAGCTTATGATATTGAACATTCTTATGATGATGACACTTATGTTGATCGTGATCAACTTGATGCTTTCACTAATTTTTATTCCACATTGTGTTAAAATATCAATCATGTGCCACATCTTTTACATGATTTATTTGCTTCTAAGCATGCTTGTAAAAATTCCTCCGTTTTCATTATAATCAGTACCTTAGGGCTCACTATTGATTACACCCTTTCTATTCCACTTTCGTAACCCCCTCTATTATTGGGGCATCCAAAGATCTATAATCCTACTCCCACACAGTCTAAAAATCACTTTTCTTCCCATATCATCTCTCATATCAAACCTAGTACCTATTTAGGAACCCACATCTTAGAGTCCTTATACCATGATTTAATGGATGAAATTTGTTAATTCCAACACACATTTTCTTGTTTATCTCCCTCTCTTTATTAGTTATACATTACATAGTCGTATTGCACCTAATGTTTCTTCTTACCCAGTTCCCTCTATTTTTAGTCAACCCAAGTTCCTATTTTTTATTTCTATGGAGATACACAAGATCATCTTAGATCATTTAATGTTGAGTTTTTAGACTATGTTTGTGATAATAGTTTATTAACTAAATTCTATCCTAATAGCTTACAAGAATATGATTTGTGATGGTTATATGATTTACCTTTACACATTCTTACGTAATTCACTTCTTTAGAAAATCCATTCTTGCCACATTTTTCTATAAACTTCAAATCTAAAATATATTACATGCATAAATGGCTAAAATGAAGCACTTGATCTAATGAACATCTTAGTGACTATGTTTTGTGTTATAAGAGTAATATTGTCAAGATAAAAAATGTCTTCGTTGAATTTGAATTACATTATTTATTTATCCAAATTCAATTAACTCCTTTACAAGAATGTGTCATATTTGATTCTTTCCATTATTTTGATAATATATGTCAAACCCTTAAATAATGTGAAACCAAGTTACTTTTAATGGTCAAGATTATGTATGGTGATAATACTTCCCATTGAAATAATAAAAATTCCAAAGAAAATACACCTTTAAAAGTAAACCTAATGAGCCTAATCCTACTATTAATTTTTCATCTCAACCAAAAAGATCCAAATATAACCTACATGGCACATTTTTACTAGAATACTATATCCCCCATTTTTTTTTACCAAAGTTCATTGAAAAAATCTGATTTCTCTTCCATCCCCTCTAGAGTTATATCCTAACCATCTTCATGAAACGGATTTTTATGAAGATGAATAATGTAATTATTATAGATGAAATAGAAATTATACTTATAGATTATTTAAATGTAGAAATTTGATACAAGAATGGGTTTATAATAATGAGATCAAATTATATGAACCTAGTATTTCTAAATCTTCCAATGATAATAGAAAACTCAAAAATTTCAATGAACCATTAACCAAACATGACAAAATGGTTCCTAAGTATTATTTTGACCATTCTTATCATGTGGTTACACCTCCATCCTCTGATCATCCTCTTGGGTTTCTTGTTGGTACTACTTACCATCCCCCATATTTTATTACTTTCGTTGATGCATATTGTCATGCATAGTTTTCAACACATATACTTCATATTGAGGATTTTTTTGGTTCTCATTTTGTTAATAATGTTATGATCCATTTTACTTACAAACATAACATGCATTTTCATTATCTTTCATATGAGATACAAGATTTATATGCATGAGCATAATTATTTTCCTTTGGGCATGTGGTTATCCCAATCCCCATTAGACCTTTTACCATATCTATTCCTTTCTCTGTTGGATTTTAGGTTACACATTGTGACATGGTTTTAGGAATTCCATGTATTAATGATGTTAAATTCATCCCATCCATAGTTCATTTATGTTGTAAGTTCATGTGTGAGCATGATGTTATTCTCAAGGCATCCCACCACAAGCCGCTTTATCTTTAGCACCTATCACCATCACATATTAATTTTATAATACAACTATATCACCTACTTCTCCACATCTTAATGATGGTCTCATGGCTTTGAGATACACTGCTTCCATATCTAAAGCTCATAGAAATCCTAGTGGTTACTAAACATATTCACCTAGATATCCATCACATGTGGCTTCGCTTCTCATCCATACTAACCTTATTTGTGACATAGTCACCCTTATAGGACTAGGTACCTACATAGTGTACATGATACACATGACATTTATAAGAAAAATCATAGTCTCATTCTCCACACAAAAGACATAGTCCTACTTCGATGTCACGAGACATGAACTTTTTCATGACACATATACTTTTTCATGACATTAGGTCATTGGATTATGTTTCAATACATTCCTTTCTCTCATTAGCAGATAGTGGGTAGTGTCCATATGTCATCATTGCATAGATCATTATCATATTAACACTTGGGGGCATCAAATTTCCCATTTCTACCCAATGACACACTCTTTTTGTAGGTTCAAACATGACTAATGCTAGCTCTTTTACCTACATCAGCCTAAATTTGTACACATACCCACTAGGGAAATAATTATTCCCTTCCTACTCATATGATGTAATATTATAATAATATAAAATCATTGAGATATATAAAAATTCAAAAATATTAGCTTAGATCTTGGTTGGATATATATTTTATATTTTATACTATTCCATGTTCCATTTTACCTATCATGTTAGCTTAATTCATAGTATGTTCTATCCTTTTACATATACACATGTGAATTCACATGGTACTTTGAGGTGAATGTAGGATATATGTAGGTTTTGACATGATGAATGATGATTGACACTATAATCTACTAGTCAAGTTAAGGCTCAAGGGGGAATCTACCTTCCATACCTTTTCATATTCAAGTGCTATCATTACAATATCTACTACTTTCATTTATATTTCATTCAGCTATACACCTTGTGACATACTATTAATTATCCTAACATGCTAACTTGTTCTTCATGTGTCAAATGTTCCTTATTTACTTACTTATATCCATGGTTATCTACTTATAATACTTACTTATGTCTTGTCTTCTATGATTTTGTCTTATTTTCCTTTTTGTGAGTTATGCCTTACAATTTATTATTTTCTTTTTGTGGCCTTGAAGGACTTGAGTTTATTATTACATCCAAAGTTGTGTCACAATATTTCATTAAACTATTGTTTTTTTATATTTCTCCGATTTCTATTTTTTACTTGTCTCTTTTATACTAGATTGTGACTTTTTGTTCCTAACATGTCTTGATAGCTTTATCTCCATGATTTTTCATTTTCCATGGTTTTTAAAAAGCACATTCCCATTCCCCATGCAGAAGCCTTCTTTAGATATGTAAATTACTATCCTGGACATTTAATTTTTGATGCACTAACCTTTTATCTATCTCCTACAATCCTTATGAGAGAGGGAGACCATTAGGATATTATTTCACCCTATTAGAATTTTAGAAGATAGGAAACAAAAGGTAAAAACAATTATTCTGAATAAGACATGGGTCATAAAAAGAGGACAATAACACCCAAGTAATATACTAACAAAGTGTTGACTAGTTTCCCACTTGGATGATTTTTTCCTTGGATAAAAAACGTATTTGAAAATTGGTACATTTTTTTAAAAACACTTTTGATCAAGCTATGAATTGGAGGGCTATGGACCCCACCCTTACAAATAGATACAAGGAATGGAAAGAAATAAGTGAGGAGAAGAGGAGAAGGAAGAATTAAAACAAGAGAGAGGAACAACAAAGAGAGAAGGAAGATGAGAAACAGAGCAAAACAACATAGGAGAAGGAAAAAAATGACCAAAGATGAACGAGAATGAGAAGTAGGAAATAAAATGATCAAGGAAGGGAGTAGCACCAATAAACATCATGAAACACTAGACACCAGCCTAAACACCATTTCCACCTCTAACGTAGCCACATGTGTGAGAAGGGGCTTCATGAAGAAAGAATATAAAGAGGGCCCTAGCTCGGTTATGAAGCTCATAGAGATTATCAACAATTGAGTGAACAGGAAATGGGTGTGTCAATATCGATGGGAGGGAGAAGCGTCGATCAAGATGACCATAAAAAAATGGAGTCCATATTTTCAGCATAATGTACTAAGTCCCTATAATTCCCATTAAACCATTGAATCCCACATTCATAACTAGTATCTAATTTGTCTACTTCCTCTATCCACAGAAGAGGGTTAGGGAAGTAAAAATCCACAAGTTCATCATGGAGACCACCATGGTAAAACAGATATATCATATTGACTACAACAAACTCTACATCAAATGGAACAAGATGAATTAGGAGGTAGAAACATATGATTGTCATCGTGATATCGAGTTCTTCTCGGATCCGTGAGAATTAAATTGATACAAATCCTCTAAAATGTTTTCAATTTCTTCGTCTTCCCTAGAGTACAAATACCTAGAGACCTCTAAAAGTTGATAACGATCTATGGATACCGTGAGAGCCATCTTTGATTGTTCACCACAAAGAGAAAGGAAAGGGAAGCCCAAAAATCCATGCTAAAGCCAACCAAGCTACCCAAGAAGGAAAGTGTAGCAGAAAAGGCCAACAATAGCATATAAACTAGAATGCATGGAAAACCATCAAGTGAAAAGAAGTAGACCAGTCATATCTTCGTGTGAAATGAGATCAAAAAATCCAATCCAATCTCTTGAATTACCGTAAGTTTTAATGATGGTTGAGTAATCGATACCAAAATTGGCAAGAGAATCAATAGCGGTGTTGTCTTCTCGACGTGTGATTTATGTTCCACTTTCTAATTTTTCCAAGCCAAAAGAGGATATTAGATATGTAAAAATTTAAGTGCCATGAAAGGGTTGACCCCTTAGTAATGACATGAACAATAATTTGAGAGTCCCCTTTGACCTGTAGGGAGTCACACCCCAAGTGAACCGCAAGTTTGACACCTTCGAGGAGGGCTTGGGCTTGGGCTAAGTTACAAGTGCAATCCTTAAGCGGGAAGGACTTGGCTAAGAGGAGAGCACCAAACTTGTTTCTCACCAAACAACCAACTCTAGATTTACCCGGGTTGCCCCTAGAGGCCCCGTCAAAATTTAATTTAAGATTACCTGGGGAGGGAGGCTTCCATCTAGTATTTTTCCTTCTAAGGATTTTTTCAATCTGAGACAAACCATGGCGAAAAATCAAACCCAGATTTGGAATTTTGATGAGAGGACAAGATTTTGTTAATTCAACATCATGAGAAGTGAAATTAGGATTTTGAGACTATGAATACTGACATTTTCTGATGTTACAATTTCCAGATTATTGGAGAAGGCTTGGGAAGCCCAAAGCTTGATCTCTTAAAATATGGAGATTATGTTCCCACATAAAGGTAAAATCAAAAAGAAAGGAGCAATCTACCGATGGAGCTAAAGGAGATATTTTTACCCATCTTAGGCCAAGATTGAAGAGTGGCCACAATGTTGATGCGGGGTTACATATCCAAATAACTATCCTAGTTATTTTGGATAACTTGTATCTTCATTCTGACTCTGATGCTTTACATTTCAGGTTGCACACATGCAGGATTTCTCATTTGGCACTTTGCATAGGTTGTAGTCCTTCCTCCCGCTCCTCGCACCTTGTATTTATTTTGTGTACCCCTATACACACACCTTCCAAATCGGTTAAGTTCCAAGTCTTCTTGTCACATGCCTTATTTTATTTCTACCGTTGTGCACCCTTCCTTAGTTTGATATTCACGCCCCACTTCCATACTTGTCTTTCACAAGTATGCATTCTTTTCAAGCAGTGTACACATCTACGCACATGAATTATCTCTACTTTCCTCTCGTGTGCTTACATCTTGTCACATGCCTCACTTCCTTACTACAATCCATCTGCATGCCCTCACATGCCTTCTTACTTCTCCCTTCACATTCTTCTCCCCTTCCATTTCCCCCTTTCACGCCTTCCTCCTACGCGCTCTCCTTTTCCCTTCTTCCCGTGTGCATGCCTTATTTTCTATCCCTTCACGCCCTCCTCACGTGCTCTTCTATATACATACCTTAAAATTACTCATCCCTACTCTTCCTCTTATGCACCCACGTACACCCTATTCTCGCCATACACCATGCTTCATTTAAGCACCCGCACACTTTGTGTTTTCATTCGTATATAGGTATACCTTCCTTCTCGTGTGTGCACCTATGCACACACCTTCCCTTTGTTTCCCTTCCACGCCCCATGCCCGGATGAGGTAAGAATATGCCCGATTAATGTATAATATATGATCTCATCTTACTCTCCTTTTTATTAAGTTTGATTGCATTTTGTGACTTTTATTTGATCTTATATGAGTTAGGATGTAATTTTCTATCTTTTGATTGATTGTGATTCTAATGTTAAAAATTTGAAATTACTTGACAAAGCATGTGTTTGAAATTCAGTTTTGTAATAAAGTAGGTCTAATCAGTCAAAGAAATTAAGTATGTAGCATTCAAGTATGTTTTTAGTAGCATCTGTTCTAACACAACTTAGTTTCGAAACTTCCAAGCTAGTTCCAGAACTCCATTACATAGTCATCATCTAGTTCCGGAACTTTCGGACTTAGTTCGGAACTCTAGTATTTAGTTCTGGAATTTTTGGACTTAGTTCGGAACTCCAGATTTAGTTCTAGAATTTTTGGACTTAGTTCGAACTCCAGCATTTAGTTCCAGAATTTTTGAGACATAGTTCTAGAACTCCAGTATTTAGTTCAGAATTTTTGGACTTAGTTCCGGAACTCCTAGGTATAGCTCTAGAACTCTCATGGTTTTGATCCTTAACAATTTCCTATGGTTCTAGAACTTCTCAAGTTCCGGAACCAATGGAAGTTTATCTATTTTACCTACATCTTGAGATTTTGCATCAACGAAGCTTTCAATCAAGAAAGGATGAGAAGATTTCTGAACTTAGATCAAGGGATATCTATCTTATAGTTGTCTAATCATCCCCAATTTGACTCAACATCTATTTTCGGCACAATTTGATTTCATCAGAATCGTAGAGACATCTATGATTGTAAATGTATATATAAGCAAACCTGTAGTAGATAGATAATGAAAAATAGAGATAGAATAGAGAAAAGAGATATAGACTAAGTACACGAGATCCAAAGTACATTTTGTAATATAGAATATTTTATCAATGAAATAGCCATTCCTATTTGAGAGAATTTTGAGTTGTTAAATCCCGATTCGAGGACGAGCAAGGGCCCACTCCCCAAGGACAAGGATATTTGTTTATCTCGGTATTTATATTTCCTAAGAAAATAGTTTAGATATGTTAATTTTGATTTGCTTTAATTCTCCTAGTTAAACTCATGTTGTATAATTGTTCTTGCAGTGTTTATATAGATTCTTATTTTCTCTTGCAATTGTTTTTAAGAATAATATTGTCAACTACTAGATCAATAGGATTACTCTTGTTGCATATAGCTTTAGACACACCCTTGGTTTGATATGACATCAATAAGAAGTTGATTAAATTAAGGGAATAATGACACCCATCATTTATGGAGTCGTTTCTTGGGACTCACTAGTTGGGATTTTCTAATTAAGTGTTAGCAATTGCAACAATCATACATCTAGTAGTTGAAGGATCTTCCTTACTATATAATAAAAGTATATGAGTAGTCCAAGAGAATAAAAGGGTAGATTCCTCCCAAGAACATCTTAACAAGAATTCACAACATCCTCTAATCGAAATAAGGAAATTGATCAAGAATTGGAGGCACCATCATCCCTTGTCATATAAGAAATAAAATTTCCAGCTTTGGAATTCTTAGATCACCACCGAAGGAAGTGGAACATTTAGGAAAAGTCTTATTACTCAATATCCATTTAGGATGAGTTTTGATTCTCAATTAAGTAGGCAACCTCCTACTCCTAATTTTTCACCTTCTCCAAGGCATAACACATATCACTTTAATTGGGAGGAAAATTCAAAAATATTTTAAAAATGGCACGAGAAGGTGAAAGAGTGCCGATAAGACCTTTACTTACCCAATCCAATTGGGAGATGATGATACATTAATGAAAAGTATCTCACCTACACATTTACCCACATTTAGAGGGATTTCATTTGAAGATCCCGACCAATTTCTATTTGAGTTTAAGGTACTATGTTAGACCTATGATTATAAAACAGATAATCAAGAACTCAAGTTGTTTCCATCCACTCTAAAGGATGCAATAATGAGGTGGTTCATGGGATTACCATCCAACTCTATTATCACTTGCGACAAATGGATATTTCCTTCCTAGAAAAATACCAAGATTATTATAGAGGAAGAAATAGGAAGGAAGAATTCTTCAAAATAAAGCAGGAGAAAGATGAAAATATAGAAGACTATTCAGAAAGATTCCTCATTGTGAGGAAAAGATGTGGATTTGTACTTCAATAAGAGTTAAGTAAAACCATTTTTCTTAATGGTTTGGATGACGAATCTAGGGAGGTGTTTAACATGATAGGAGGAGGATACATTGATCGAGTTAAGGATGAATGAAAGTAAGGAGATTTGTAGAAGTTATTCTAGAACGAGAAGTGGACCTAGAAAAGGAAAATCAAGAAAAGTTTGAATCCGTAGATAAGAACAAACTAATGGATGAGTTAGAAAATTTTAAAACAGACATTTTAGTTTAATTAACCTCTACTATAGATGGATTACAAGCTAAAGCAAATGCAAAAAGTGAACCATTTTCTATTTATTTTCCTAGATGTAGGAAGAAGCATGCAATAAGAGACTGTCCTTTGGATAAAACAAAAATGTGTCTTATTTGTGAATCAAAAAACATAATACCGATGCTTGTTCTCTACTTCCAGGTCATAAAGAATAATTTTAAACAAACTAGTACATCATCCACAATAGAAGAATTGAATTTTTTTCAGAGACAAACTAACCAAGGGAAATTTATGCCAAGATCCATTCCTAATCCCTAGGCGATTCCATGGGCTACTTAGATAGTACCAAAAAATTGGGGACAACCTATATAGAACCCTCAAGATTGGTCAAGTCAAGCTTGGTATGCTCAGGGACATCAACAACCATGGGCTGGTCAAGAAAATCCTTATGCTTGGTTACAACCTAGATGGAACCCTAGTAATCATGCTCAAGGAAGAACATATCCAAATCAGAATCAACAAGCCATCATGTGATCCCTTGAATAGAATTCATACAATGAGAATGTATCCCAAATGTAAATACCAACACAACCAAGAAGAGCAAACCCAAGAAACAAACAAACAACTCTTGTTTATGGAACAGAACCAGAAAAATCAGTTGATTTACATGTTATGGATTGTAAGGATATTTAAACTAGATCTGGAAAAATAATTAGTAGTCCACCTATTATAATCACTAAAATTACAGAAGAAAATGAAATCCCTAGTATTGTTGTTCCAAAAGAGGATATAGAAAGAAAAGAAAAAGAGCCAGATAGTGACACTATTGAGACTCTATTTCTAGAGAGATTTAAAGAAGATAGAGAAACCAAGGAGTTTGAATTGGTACATGAACTAGGGAAATTGAATATTAAAATACCACTGTTACAAGTAATTAAGGACATTCCTGAATTGAACAAATTAATCAAAGCATTATGTTTGAAAAATCCTAGAAGGAAGAAACAGTACCCCAAGACTATCAAAGTAGATGGGAAACTTGTTGATTTGTTGGCAGGAAAAAATTTACTTCCTAAATATGGAGACCCTAGAAGTCATGTTATTTCGTATCTATATGAAATAATGATATATATAACGTTTTGGTAGATTTGGGAGTGGCTATCAATGTAATAACAATGGATACTTTGAAAACATTACCATTAACAGTATACAACCTACAATTACAATATTACATATGGAAGATCATCCTGTTGCAAAAAGTAGAAGGGGTTATTGAAGACATCGTGGTTATGGTGGAGTCATGGGAATATCCAATTAACTTCCTTATACTGCAGCCAAAAGGTAAAACATCGGGTTGTCCCATTATTTTCGGTAGACCATGGTTAGCTATAGTTGCTACCTTAATTAATTCCAGTGTCGCTTGATATGAAAATCTCAAATGGTACGAACTCTAAGAAAATTTCCTTATATCCTTCTCGCATGACCTTTTATTGACAATCATGAACAATTGTGGGTTGATTCTCTTGATATTAATAAGCAAAAATTTTCTTCTCTTGCTATGATCACATTGTAGGATCATGTAAGAGAAGTAGAAGAGATGATTAATCCACCATTGGATGAGCACCAGCTGTCCTCGAAGCAATCAAATATAGTTCTCAGAACTTTTGTGACTATAGTTTTGGAACCCATGACTATAGTTCCGTAATCTGCAAACTTAGTTCAAACCTATGAAATTAGTTCCAAAACCACCACATGAAGTTCCAGAACCACAACAGCAATAGTTCTCTATGATTGGAAATAATTTCACTCTGAAGGAATGAGATTTCTCATGGGGAGAGGAAGAATCAATAGCTTCAGTTTTAAATACATCAGGGAGTGTTGAAGAATTTCTGGAAAGTAGTCGTGACGAAGAGTTTAGTGTGCAAAGAGATAAGTATCATAATTCTCATTCTCGTCCTTTTCCAGATTTTGTCTCAAGGAAATTTTTGAGATGTTTCTACATACCATATGTTGTTACCACATACATGTCCATTAAATACTCTAATGGAACCCTTTCAACAAATCAATTCATTTCACATTGGAACCAAACATGTTGAGATTCAACAGTGGTAAAACTTTGAACATTAATAGATGGTTGAAGGATGATGAAGAAGCTAAACTATTTGATGTTATAAAAATCATACTAAAGCTTTCGTTTCGGATTACAAAGACATGAAGGGGATTCAACCAAGTATCTTCACTCATCACATCTATACTAAAAATTTTATACATTGTTGTGACCTTTCGCATAAGGATTAACACAACCCAAAGGGATATAGTCAAATAAGAAATTGAAAAACTATTACAAGTAGGTTTTATCTACCCTATCTCATATTGTTAATGGGTAGCTCCTCTTGTAATTGTTCCTAAAAAGAGAGGGAAATGGAGAATATGTGTTGACTATAGGGAACTGAAAAAATCCATACTTGAGATATTATTTTCCCTTACCATTCATAGATCAAGTCCTAGATAACCTTTCAGTAAACAATACTTTTAATTATTGAATGGATTTAGTGGATATAATCAAATCGAGTTGTTAAAGATCGGAAAAAACAACATTTACATGTCCATGGGGTACCTTTTCATATAGGGTGTTACCATTTGTCTTACGCAATGATCCTCGTGTAACTTTCAGTGTTGTACTTGCAATATTTATTAATGTAACAGATGACTATGTTAAGGTATATATGGATGACTTCATTATACATGGAGATACATTTGATGATGATTTGAGAAATCTGGACAAAGTGTTAACAAAATGTGAACAACACAATATGTCTCTTAGTTATGAAAAGTGTTTAGTGATGGTTGATGAGGGGATTGTATTAGGACACCATATTTCAAAAGTGGAATTCAGGTTGATCAAAAAAAATTAGGATCATTTAAGATTTACCTATTCCTCAAACCCCCACAGTATATCAAATAATTTATAGGACATGTTCGGTACTATAGGAAATTTATAAAAGATTTCAATAAAATTGCTGCCCCTATGTTTAATTTGCTAACCAAGGACTATGAATTTCTTTGCGATGAAAAGTGTCAAAGCATGCTTTCGAATAAATTGAAGAAAAGTTAATCAATGCTCCAATATTGAGAGGACCTAGTTAGGAAAAGCCATTTCATATCCAAACAGATGCTTCAAATATTTCCATTGGTGTAGTTTTGGGATTCAAAGATGAAGAAGGGAAAATGTATGCTATTTATTATCTTAGTAAGAATCTTACTCCCACTAAAAAATTTAAACACTACTAAAAAAGAATTTCATGTTGTAATTTATGTAATCAATAAATTCGATACATGACATTACGGGTTCAATATATTTGTACACACAGATCATTCAACAATTAAATATTTGATGAAAAAACCATGGTTAAAGGAAGAATAATTCGATGGTTATTATTTTTTCAATAATTTGATATTACCATTCCGGACAATCCAGTAAATCTGATGTGGTAGCTGATTTTTTTCAAGACTAACTACTACAGGGGAGCAGGATCTAGTCAAGGATAACTTTTGATATGAACAATGATTTGCTATTCAGCAAGTACACCATCGTTTGCTGGTATGGAAAATTATCTTGCAATAAGGAAGTTTCCTCCTTCTTTCACTAAGAAACAAATAAAGAAGTTACTCAAAACTAGTGCACAATTCAAATGGTTAAATGGAATGTTGTTTAAATGTATGCCTGATTTTGTTTTATGCGCAAATGTGTAAGAGAAGATGCAATATTTGACATCCTCAGAGCATGTCATGATGAACCAAGTGGAGGACACTATTCAGTGAAAAGAGCAACTCATAAGATACTTGGCATTGGTTATTATTGGCCATCTCTCTACAAGGATGTAAAGAGATATATCAAGTAGTGTGATCCTTGTCAAAGGATGGGACAACAATCTTTTACCAATGAAATGCCTCTTCAACCTCAAGTTGTAATTGAACCATTAGAGAGATGGGGATTGGATTTTTTTGGTCCATTTAATCCTCCTTCACAAGAAAAGCAATATATTCTTGTGTTTACTAACTATGTGACAAATTCAAGAGAAGTGCGAGGCATTGATAAATGCCACTTTGAAGAAGTAGTTGCTGATTTCCTTTGGAACAAAATTATGGTAAATTTTGGAGCACTAAGGAGCATAGGTTTAGATAGAGGACCACAATTTATATCAAATATGATCAAAGATTTAACAACATATTACCATATCAATCATAGGAAGTCATCTCCTTATCACCCACAATCAAATGGACATGCTGAAGTAACAAACAGAGAATTAGAGAATATCCTTACCAAAACAATTGAAGGTGGGAGAAAAGGTTGGGTAAAGCGACTACCAAAGATTTTTAGGCTTATAATACAAATTGGAAAACTACAAAAAGGTTTTCATCATATGAGTTAGTCTATGGGAAAAATCCTTGTTGCCCTTTGAGTTTGAACTTCAAACATTGAGGACATCAGCTTAAGGTAGGAATTGAGTTGGACGTAACTCAAAAAAGAAATAATCCTTCAACTCAATGAATTGGATGAATTGAGGAAGGAAGCATTTCATAGACAGAAATAATCCAAGATCAAAGGAAATAATGGCATGACACACATATCAAGAGAAGGCAATTCAAAGTATTAGACTGGACATTGTTGTTTGATTCTAAGTACCAACAATTCAAGGACAAATTGAGAACCAAATGGTTGGGACCCTATCAGATTGAGAAGATATTTGGCAATGATTCTATTCATTACTTCCCATTGATGGTAGGAGAAGAACACTCTTATTTAATGGACATAGGTTGAAACTCTTTAGTAAGCCTTCCACTAAGGATGAATTCTTGAGGAAGATTGAAGTAGAAAATGAATTTGATCATATGGAAGAACCCAGCTTCTTCCAAAATGATTAAATAACCATATGATAGATCCATAATAAAGCGAATAAAATTAAAACCAGAAACGGCATTTTCTTTCCTAAAAAAATAATAATAATAAAAATATATTAAAAAAGTCAATAAATTAAAAAAAGAATTAAAAAAATATTTCTCTCAAAGGTCAATTGAAAACCAACAATGGCGGTTGACCTCTTCTTTTGGTTAATTCAAATAAAAGGGAATTCTTTTGAATTCCGGTGTTTTATCTAAACGTGTTTTGTTCCACTTATAGGATCGGTGAGTCATCATAGCAAAAGGATTACATCATCAAGGATGGTAATTATATCTTTTAAGTTATTTAGGGTTAAACTAAATGTTTGCATGTGTGATTTGACTTGATTTAAAAGTTGCTATGATGAGTCATCTATTTATACATTATAGTTACAAGTGAGTAATCGTGAAAATGATAACAATGGGATAAGTGGTGACATGGTTATTATTAGTAATCATTCGGTGCAAACGCTTAAGTGAAATAAGTTGCAGAGTGATTTTCACAAGAAACAAATTAATCTTGTATTCCAAAACAAAGAACAGAGGATTCCATAGCTAAGAACATAGGTTACACAACTAAGAACAAAGTTTCTACAACCAAAGTCATCAGGTTCCACGGATAAGCAAGAAGCCCTACAACTTATTTACACACATGTTAATCAAAGGAAAAAGAACTTGAGATGATATGGGGATTAAAAATAAATCGGAACCAGGGATGATTCCTAACTTCTCATAGACGAAGAAGTGGCATCTATCTTTAAGAATGCAAGATGGCTAGAGTTCGTGAAGAATTTTTCAAAGTATAATGAGGAATAAATAAGAGAATTCGTCATAAACCTAGAGAAATCCAAGACAAAGGTGAGAAAGATATTTATACCTTTTTCTATAAATACAATAATTAATGTGTCCAGTATTCCAATTTTGCATGTCCCACATCATGCCAAAGGGACATTGAAAGAATTGGTTGAAATCCTACTACAAGGAGGAGAAACTAAATCGTAATACATCTACAATACAAAGAAAATCATAAAAGGGGTCGAAAGGGCCGAGTTTTCCCAAATCCTTTGATAGGGTAGCATTTTGGATAGTGAAATATTTAACCTATGATGGTCTATTTGGGTCCGTAGGAAAAGAAGTCCTAAAAATGCTCATATATTTGAAGTATGGATCGAAAAAACCTGAGTACATAATAAAACTTCCGTGGTTTATTTTTTATTCTATCCATGCCATGGCCTAGAGGTATTTGTGGGGTGTTGGGACAATAAGACATCATGGTCTAATTCATTTAGTATGCTGTAACCATTTTCTCATAAAGAAAATTGGAGAAGAAATTTGGGAAAAGTTACTTGGCAAGTTCAAGAAAACTCTAGTATTATCAAAGAACAATACTAGCTCCATTTTATCCTTCAATTAATCTGAAATTGATGCCCCTACGATACGAGAGGGAAGTTAAGAGAGAGAGTATACCAAAAATAAGAATGTTTGTAAGAAAAATCAAAACAAGAGAGCTCATTATCCAAAATTCACCCCTCAAGGTAATTTTGATAACATGCATCAAATTCTCAAGTCCCAGGCAAATAGATTGAGTCGGGCAAAAATTCATGTTTCTAGGGTCCCCTCATATTTTTCTAACTCCCCTGTCCAAGTAGAAGAGAGCAAGTTCTGAGGAAAGGTAAGAAAAATTGCAAAAAATAGGCTCGGGCCAGAAAAAATCATGAAAAATGGCTAAGTCCTAGTCCTCGCAACAGTCGGGACAGTTGGGACAAAAGGGCGCGAACCGGCCGAAAGGCCACCAGGCGGTCTGCGCAGCATTTGGGACATTTGGAACAAAGGGACGCGCGGGGCCTTGAAAATCTGAATCGCCGGCCGAAATGAGTCAAGGCAGCTCGAACAGGTTGGGTCAAGGTACGTGAAGTACGTGAACGGCCGGATCGGCCGAAATGAGAACTTTCAGTCCGGGACGCGTGGGAAAAAAGTACGCGAACAGGAAAATCGGAAACTTTGTCCCCAAACGGTCCAAAGCAAATGGGACACTGGGCATGAGTACGCGAACCGGCCGGTTCGGCCGAAACAGGGAACTTCAGCACTTTGGGACAAATGGGACAAAGGGACGCGTGGGACGTGAAAATCTGAAGCGGCCGAAGGCAGAGGAGAAAAGTCAACATTTGACCCGTGGAACTTCAAACGGCCATAACTTTTGACTCCGAGCTCCGATTTTCACAAAATTGGACTTTCTGGAACGAGCACGACGTCCTCTACGCCACAAAAATTGGATTTCTTATTTTTGATGAGGGTAGATATATTTAAATAAAATAAACATATTCGGCTCCAGTCAGTCAATGCTCATTCCCGTCAAATGACAGAAAACGCCTGCCAGACCCAAAATAGCTGCCCGCACTCAGAAGGCCATAACTTTTGCATTTCTCAACGAAATCACACAAAATTGGTACCGTTGGAATCGTGGTTCCGAGTCCGATGCACAAAAATCAATAAATTCCATATTTGATCAGAAATTGATTGATATTTTTAAGAAAACGTGGCCGGGTTCAGAACAGTGTTTTATTTGGTAGTTGGGAGTGCAATTAAGAGGCATGGTCATCATTCTTTCTCTGCTGCAGCACATGGGACAGTATGGGATCCTTTTGCAAGTAATTTATAACCATTTCACTCAATTTAATGCCTCTTACAGGTGGTTGAAGGACAGATTTCAGGGATTTCCATTTTCCCTTCTCTTTTCCTTCTCATTTTTCTATAAATTGGAGTGTTGGGCTCATTGTAAAGAGGGAGTTTTTGGGTAGCAAAGCTCTGCCAAAATTGCTTTGTGAAGCCAGTGTGTTGCAGGCCCTTGTAGTGGACTCCTTGCATGGTGATCCAGCCCTTATATTGTAATAGACCGAATCCCATGCATATCATGAAGCAATAAAATATCGGTTTGTGGATGTATCTTCCCCTGTGTTTTCTTGCATTCTTCTTGCCCCTTTAATCTTTCTACAAGAATATTGTGTCTATTTATTATGTTCTTGCAAGGATTCATTATCATTGTGTATGCTTGGAATATTGTTGTGAATGCATTTTGCTAGATTATGGTGAACCTGTCATCACCTCGTCTAGTGTGCACTTTCCTCTGTATTTAACACATTTGGAGACTACTCTCACACCCTCCTTTTCTCGGTGTATCACCACTTTAGTGTAGGATTTCATTTTATGCATTCTCTCTACCACGGTCCCTTGGAAATTTAGATTAGAATAGTTAGCTTATCCCGCATTAGAGTAGATTGTGGCGGGTAGTTTAGGAGCAAGAACCAGACTTTCTCCGGAGGTCTATCTCAAGTAGCAAGTCCCACAACTTGAGATAGTACCCATGTTATCCAATCACACCGTGAGTTCAAGTATATCTCTAGGGGGTGCTTGTGATTCGGTGATAACAGAGCCTTCTATGCCTTTGAAGGAAATTCCTTCTTCTACAGTAGCTTTATGGGAGCACATATACTGTCTCGGCAAAGGATAGCTCACCCATTTGTACAAGAGAAAGAAATAAGAGTAAGAAGGATATCTAGAAATAAATCCATCTTGGGCATGTTGAAATTCCTCGAGAGAAGGAAAATTCATAAAAGGACAAGGGAGACCCTAGAGGGAAGGAGTGAACAAGAAATGATGGAAAGGGAAGTTGTTGATAATTTTGGCAAAGATGACTATGACTCCTCCTAAACCAAGCCAAGATGAGATGGACAAAGGAGATGAGAGACTTGAAGAGTAGGAGTTTGAATAATTAACTCAACCATCAACATTTCCACAAGAAGAAGAGTTGGCATCCCGAAGAAGAAAAGGAAAATGTCCTTTGATAGAGGAAGAATGCTCAACTCCTCAAGTAATTTCAAAGGAAGAAGAAAAACATAAGGTTAAATAGACTCTGTTCTCTTCTAGAGTAGAGCTCATTATCGAGAGAAAGAATGAGGAATTAGATTTCCTCAAACTCAAATTAGAAATAATAGAAATGCTCATTGGAGAGCTAACAACTCAGCTTATAGCCAAGACTAGGAGTTATCATGTACTTAACAAACAAATGATAGAAAAAGAGGAAGAATGTCAGATTTTTTACGAGAAAAAAAAATTGTGTCCACAAATCTCGAACAAAATGAGTTAACCTATTTTCCACTCAAACAACTATGGAATGACACCTGCAAGGAGCTCAGAGAAGCTAAAACATCAAATGAAGATTTGAAGACCAAGATGGAAGAAGAGAAGAAGGAAAGAAAAGAATGGGAAGAAATTTTTTTATAAGGAAGATGGAAACAAATATAAATGTCTTCTGAATAATTCATATGGTCTTCATTATGAGTGAAAAATTTCTTTCTTTTCCGCAAGATGCCCTCTCCCGCATATAGTGTGTTTTTAAAGGATCGGTTCATTCACTAAAGCTGGTACATCAAGGATTGCATATGGACTTCCACATGAACTAAATGATGAATTTGAATTCGTGATAACTTACTCTCTCTCCAATCCCGAAAGCAAGTAAAAATCATCTATGTGAATTTTGTCTTTGTAATTTTATGTTAGAGAAAACACAGGATTTATGATCAATTTGTATGTGGTGGAGAGCCAACTAAATGCATTTTTCTTTGTTCTACAAAATGAAATTGCATGGAAGGAAAGGTAATTTGATTTTTTATTAAATTCTAGCTCAATTGGTCTCTATATGAGAGATCACTATGGTAAACCTTCTACCTTACTCATACATTTTAGAACTCATTCCTTTGATGAGAGATTCAAGACACATTATTTTCCATTCTACAAAAGAGTATTGATGCGTTTACCTCCTATGAGGAGGAAAAATTTAAAGATATTTATGAAGGATTCTCAAAACGTGGGAACTCCTTACTATTTCCTTGAGAAGAATGGAAGTAATATCCCTACAAATATGACCTCGAGTTTAGAAAGGAAAAAACACTATGCACAATAATTCCTCGATCAATGATATCTACGGAAAATATAGATGGGAATGCGAACAAGGCCCCCTCTACTTCTCACGCCCATGTCTCCTTGGAAAAATAGAGAAAGTCAAGATCCTACTTTGAATTTGAAGAGTGGGAGAGGAAAATAGAAGCGGGAGCTGCATATAGTACCTCTAAGTTTAAGCATAGGAAAATCCATTTTCAGCCATTTGATCCGAGAAATCAAATTGAATGTAAAACATATAACCCCACTTTTGAAGAATGAATTTTGTAAAGGGACTTACAAACAAGTAAGTTTGGGGAAATTATGAGTCCATGATATGTCGATTAATGTATAATATATGATCTCATCTTACTCTCCTTTTTATTAAGTTTGATTGAATTTTGTGACTTTTATATGATTTAATATGAGTTAGTATGTAATTTTTGTCTTTTGATTGATTGTGATTCTAATGTTAACATTTCTGAAATTATTGACAAAGTGCGTGTTTGAAATTTAGTTTTGTAATAAATCAGGTCTCATCGCTTGAAGATTTGAAGTATGTAGCGTTTAGTATGTTTTTGGTAGCATCTGTTCCAACACAGCTTAGTTCGGAACTTCCAAGCTAGTTCCGGAACTCCATTACATAGTCATCATCTAGTTTCAAACTTTCAAAATTAATTCCAGAACACCAGTATTTAGTTCTAGAATTTTCAGACTTAGTTCCGAACTCCTGGTATAGCTTTGGAACTCTCATGGTTTTGATCCTTAACGATTTCCTATGGTTCTGGAACTTCTCTGAAGTTCTAGAACCAATGGAAGTTTATCTATTTTAACCACATCCAGAGATTCTACATCAACGACCCTTTCAATCAAGAAAGGATGAAATGATCTCCGATCACGAGATCTAGGGATATCTATCTTATACCTATCTCGATCAGCCCCAATCCCACTCAACATCAATTCGGACATGATTCAATTTCATCATAATCGTAGAGATAGCTATGATTGTAAATATATATATAAAAAAACATGTAGTAGATAGATAATGAAAAATAGAGATAGAATAGAGAAGAGAGATATAGAGTAAGTACCATCAGATCTAGTACATTTTTGTAATACAAAATGTTTTATCAATAAACTATCCAATCATGTTTAAGAGAATTACGAGTTGTTAAATCTTGATTCGAGGAGGAGCAAGGGCAAACTCCCTAAGGACTAGGATATTTGTTTATTTGGTATTTATATTTCTTAAGCAAATAATTTAGATATGTTAATTTTGTATTGCTTTAATTCTTCAAGTTAAACTATGTTGTATACTTTTTCTTACAGGTGTTTAGATAGATTCTTATTTCCTCTTAGAATTATTTTTAAGCATTCTAAGTTGTGTGTTATTATTTCTAATAGAAAGTGTGTTTACTTTCAAAAGAAAATGTGTTTATTTCAAAAGCAAGTGTGTTTATTTCCATTCTTAAAAGTGTTTTTTCTTTCAGCAAAGCTTTAAGTGTGTTTACTTTCAAGCAAAATTTTCATAGTATGATTTAAATAAGGTTTTACCAAGAAGTCCTTCAAACATTGAAAAGATCCCCAAAAATACAAAAACAAATTTATTGTCAACTACTAGATCAATATGATTAATCTTGTTGCATATAGCTTTAGACACACCTCTACGGTTTGATACGACATCAACAAGAAGTTGATTAAATGAATGGAATAACAACACCCATCATTTTTGGTGTCAGGTTACGGGAACTCACTAGTTGGAATTTTCTAATTAATTATTAGAAGAGCAATAGTCATACATCTAGTAGTTGAAGGATGTTCCCTACTATATCATAAAATATATGAGTAGACCAAGAGACTCAAAGGGTATATTCCTCACAAGAACATCTTCACAAGAATTCTCTACATCCTCTAATCCAAATAGTTAAATTTATCGAGAATTGGAGGCACCATCATCCCCTATCAAACAAGAAACAAAACTACCACCTTTGGAATTCTTAGATCGACACTTGAAGGAAGTGGAACTTTTAGGAAATGGATTATTACTCAAGATCCATTTAGGATGAGTTTGATTCTCAATTGAGTATTTAAGTCAAATCCTAATTTTTCACCTTCCCCAAGGCATACCACATACCACATTGATTGGGAGGAAAATTCAAAAATATTTTTAAAATGGCACGAGAAGCTGAAAGAGTACCGATAGGACATTTACTTATCCAATCCAATTAAGAGATGATGATACATCAATGAAAAATATCTCACCTCGCACATTTACCCACATTTAGAGGGATGTCATCTGAAGATCCCGACCAATTTCTGCATTTGAGTTTAAGTGCTGTGTTAGACCTATGATTATAAAAGAGATAATCAAAAACTCAAGTTGTTTTCATCCACTCAAGGATGCAAATGCAATGAGGTGTTTCATGGGATTACCATCCAACTCTATTAGCACTTGGGCACAAATGGATATTCCATTCCTAGACAAATACCAAGATTATTATAGAGGAAGAAATAGGAAGGAAGAATTATTCAAAATCAAGTAGGAGGAAGATGAAAATATAGAAGACTATTTACACATGATTCCTCTTTATGAGCAAAAGATGTGGATTTGTACTTCAAGAAGAGTTAAGTAAAACCATTTTTCTTAAAGGTTTGGATGACGAATCTAGGAATCCCTTAACTTGACAGAGGTGGAGACACTTTTCGATTAAATATGAATGAAATTAAGGAGATTTGTAGAAACTATTCTAGAATGAGAGGTGGACTTAGAAAAGGAAAATCATGAAAATTCTAAATCTAGATTAAAGGTAATAGCCACAAAACCATAAACATTCATGAAATTCCACAAACTAACAAAATGTTGTGTTTAGAGTGTAGAATACATGTATATTTTTTAAAAAATTTGCAAAAATATGGTCTTTTTCTTAATTTTATTCATATGTTGTTTCTTATGTTATTAAAGAGGAATGACTGTCCCTGGTGGTTTTTTTAAATGAAAACTTATCTTTTCACCATGAAATTTTAGATATATGTTCAAGATTATAATTTTGACGTGCTGTCAAATTTTCATATTTTTTTGACTTATATATTTTTTTTAATTAATTATTTAGTAACAATATTTTAAAATAAATGGCGTCCATATTTCTATGCCAATAACTTTTAATATTTATATCAAAATTTTATTTTTTTCATAGGTAAGAAGAAGAATTCAACAAATACTAAGTATATTTTTTTCAATTTTTTGATATATTCTACTATTTTTCAAATTTGGTTGATTGTGTACTATTGATTGTCCTAAAATACCATATGTTAGTAAAAATTAAAAAATAAATAGTAAAACAAATTTTAAAAAATGAAAATTACATTTTAAGAAAGCTAATAAAAATCTGAATTTTGTGTCAAAATTTTGTAATTTAACTAGTTCATTTACCCTAATTACGTGGCACCCGAGTGGCAGATTTTGGCTCACAATTATCCCCCAAAAGGATTTGGAGCCAAAATGTGCCACTCGGAGGGTTTTGCCACTCGAAGGGGTTCGCATGAACCATGTTCACATAAACATGGTTCACGTGAACATTCACGCAAACCCCCATTCGTGCGTGAACCCCTTCTACACCACCAAAGCGCCGCCAAAACGTCTCCTTCTAAATTTAATGTTTCGCAATTGTGTCTCCCTTCTAAATTTAATGTTTTACAAGTTACTTATTTAATATTGTTCATTTTTTATGTTTTAAATTTAGTTTTTTACATATTTTTTAATTTTAAACTAAGTTTGTTTTTTTAAATTGTTTTTAACCAAAAATATGTAATATTAAATTAGAAAAGTTGTTTTACATATTAAATATAAATTCTATTAAAATTAGAAAAGTTGTTTTAAAGTTATAAAAACTAAAATTAAAAATAACCTAATTTCTACTTTGAGATTTGTATATAAATAGAGTTGCATGCACATATAGTTTTGTATCGAGTTTACTCTTAGACATTCAGATCTATCACGATTTATGTGTGCAGGTGAAAATTATTGAAGTGGATGAATCATGGGAAATGCAAAGAATGAGAAACGAAAATATACCGAGGAAGAGAATGCAGAGAAGAATGCTAGAAGATCTGTTCGTAGGAGGGCACAAAGAGAGAGAGAGAGAGAGAGAGAAGACACAACAAGTGAAAGACAACGCTGCAAAAATTGGTACATATGTATAGAAACCCTTGATAGATCATAATTTTTTTTAGTTCTAAGGTTTAAATATGATAATATGTTTTTTAGATTGGGTAAAGGCAAGGGTTTTGATAGGATCCCATGTGTATGTTTATGGACACAGATCATGATGCGCAACATTATGTTGAAGTGATAACAAAATTTATGGAATTACTTCCCAAGAAAAATGTGAAACACTTGGTGAAGATGGATTTACAAAAATTAAAAGAATTTTCCCAACAAGAACCACTATCACGAAAGAAAACAACAAAAAGTGTAGAGATAATATATGGTGAATTTGTTAATTTGACTACAATTCTTAGAGCACATTTGTTGGTTACATTCTTGAATCATGTTGATATGAGGGAAACATTAGAATTGTTGGGTGTTGATTTTGGATGGAAAAATTCAAAATGTGTAGAAGAAGAATTTGTTGGGAATTTTTCTAAAGGAATAAGTTCTTTGGGTACAAAAACTAGGTCTCATTGATAAGAGTATTTCTCGTAGAGCAATATTAACTTCAGTTGTAAGTGAAGATACGACAAAGAATCATCATGTTACCACCATTGCCAAGGCATTGGGTTTATCTAGAAAGATGGTCAAGGTATGCAAAGAGGAGGAAGACATTGGATGACTCTACTATGGAAGGAAATTGGGCACTAATGTGTAGAAATCCACGTTCTGATAAAATAGAGGATAATATTGTGAAGATAGTTTCTGATTTTTAGACTAAGAGGACTCATCCTTCTCCGAATGTGAGGGATGTTTTAAAACATAGGATAACTCGCAATAACTATGATGAACATATAAAACATTGGCTTGAAATAACTCAACATGAGATGTACATAAAGTTTACAGAAGAAAATCCAGATGTTAAGATTGGACAACGAATGTTTGAAAATTTGAAGCCTTGGTATGTGCGAGCTGATAAAGTCCTTGACACATGTTGTTGTCACTATCACGTTGAGTTTGATTATCACTATCAAGTAAAAAAAATTTTATAGATTAAATGTATATATATTTTGAGGCGTGCTTTCATTTATATCTATATATTTGAAATTTGTTTAAATATCATTTTTGAGATGTGATTTAAAATTAATGTATTTCAAAATCTATGTTTTTTTCAGGTGTATAGAAAGTTATGGGAAGAAATTGCCCCACCTACACATGTCAGTGAATTCATAACTTCAATTCTTTGCATGATATCCGATGATCATGTTGATGATCGTATGACTTGCATCAAAGGTGTCTGTGACAAGTGTGGGGACTTGAAATTATTGCCAAAAACAAATGAAGATTTGGACACAGTTAAAATGGTTGCTTGCAAGAGGTGATATATATATAAATTTATGTTTTTAAATTTGGATGTTAGATTTTATTTTGATTTTTATGTATACTACAAATGAATACATGACAATTTTTCCATGTTATGAATTGATTTTGTAGGTTCAAATACATAAAATATTCAACAAGGCTTGGAAAAGATGCAACCAGGTTGGATTTGGTAGAAGAGGAAATCCCCATTGCTACATTCATGCAAAGTTTCCAAAGTTTAATTAGTCTATACATCAAACATTCTCACTATTCAAAGTGGCAGGCTACACAATTCAAGACTAATAGGGACACATTCCCTATTGGTTCCATATTGTCCATGGTTGATTTTGCTTTGAGAATTACTCATTTTCTCATCAAAAATAAATTCAAACACAATATTATCATACCGATTAAGTTACCATCATGGTTCATGTATTTTATAGGCATGCACAATTGGATTTCGATGGGGTTAAAAGTACATATGTGAAGCGAATGATTAAGGAGTATCACTTCTATATAAGTGATGACAAGGAACATGACACCCACTTTGTGCAACATTGTTTGGTTTGTTCTTTCAATATCTTCATCAATGAGGAGTACAAATAGATCAACATTTTGTTTGGTTAGATGGTTGTGCATCACAATTCAAATCCTCTCACCCTTTCTTTGCACTCAGTCATTATCATCGTCATCACAAAATTCCTCATTTATGGAGTTTTTTTAGAGTGGTCATGGGAAGGGAGAACATGATGGTGCGGGTGCATGCATCAAACATGCTCTAAAGAAACAAAGATTTGATTATGAGGGAGATCGATTGATTGATGCCCACACCGTTGTTGAATGGTGTAAGAAACATTTTACAGTTCAAGTTTCAACCTCACAGGCTTCAACATCACACGCTTCAACCCCACAGGCTTCAACCCCACACAGAGTGTTTTGGGAGATAACATGTACATGCACATTTAAAACATAGATATGTAGATCTTGATGTGATTTATTAAGTGAACTACAAGTTACTAACTTTAAATTTTTATTCTATTTTTGTTGTTTGTTTTAAAACTTTATTGATCTTTTGAGCATGATTAAATGAAGGTATTGATCGAAGGACAAAGTATGGATGTGAAAGGATTCCCAATTCTAGGTCTTTGCACTCTTTGATGACTATGGATAGTAATAACTGGACAATTTGTACAAGAGATTATTCTTGTTTTTGTTATGAATGCATGAAAAATCATATTCATAGTGCAATAGTCAAAAACATGGGTATGTAGGTGAGTGGAAGCAAGTTCCTTTAGTTGTGGATGACACATATGGATCAGATCATGATGATAGTTTTGAAGATGTGCCATTAATTTCAACTGATTATGACCACATATCTTGGACTGGTTAAACAAGGTATGTTTTATTTGAAAGGATCAAGTATAATTTGATAATTAAATATATATGTATAATTTATACTATACATGGATCATTGAATGTTTCTTTGCATTTTGTTGTAGGAGATGTATTTTCAATCATTGCTGAAGAAGCCAATATTGAGAAAGTGGAGTACTACTTGTTGCATTGCACAAAAGAGAGAACAAAGCTAACATGTGAAATAACAAGTGAAGTGACAACATTTTATACTGGCTCGGTTGTAGTGTAGGGAACATACTTACAACAAGTGAAATCCCTCCAAAGTGGGATTCACTTTGTTGATTACAAACTAGACAAAAGGTGTATCATTACACCCATCACATAATTGCTACAGGGTTACAATTGCATCAAGTGAAGACTACAAATAGTAAACGCAAAAAATGGAGACTAGATGTAGAAGACCATGAAAAAATTTTATAGGTCATTGAACAATGAGCAGAGCCACTTGGTATTATATAGAAGGACATGGAATAAATTACTAAACCTTGTTGGTAATAAACTATTAAGCTATAGCATTGTATTTTCTACTTGAAGGGACTATGGAGACCACTATACAATAAAGTTGTTTAATACTTGTGATTCTTACTTGTTGTGAGATGGTTTATGGTTTACTTTAAGTATTGTGATATGGTTGTTACATGGAAGTATGTATGGTATAAACATGATTTATGATGTGGATGTATGTTGCATTATTATTTTTAATGTGGAAATGTTAGTTGGGAATTCAGATGTACATAGTTTTTGATATATGTTATTTGTTTAGTTGTGAACCAAAAGGTTGTATATGGAGTACCCTTATCACTGTACAAGTTTATCATATTTCAATATGCTTGGAATTGTGTTGATTCATTAAGGATTCATTATGTCATAGAGAATGAGATAGGAGGGAAATAGATTGTAGAATATGTAATGGAACATAGATTGTGAGTAACTAGAAATACAAGGAGAGAAATCTCCTACAATCAGGAAGGGGGAATGTATCCTAAAAAAAATCCTAAACAAGGAAGTTACCATTTTTATGGTATATATGTAGAGCATGCTAACATGTGGGAGACATGGTTAAATAATACAAGAAATGTGAAACATGATAGTATTAGTCTTTCTGGGTATAGTTGATTAAGAAAGGGGAAATAAAATCTCTTAACTCCCTTATTTTCTCTCAAATGCCTTACAATATTTATAGTTAGAAAAATTTAGCTATAAAAGATTGACTATAAAGAATAATGGTTAGAATTTATTTCATCTACCAAGCCGAGTGATGGTTGAAATTCCTCTATATGGACATGGTGCTTGATATTTTAGTGCTAATAGTTAGACCAAGATATTCATACCATGTGATGTGGAACTAGGAAGATGTCACTTTGAAAGATGCATAGAAACCGAGAGTCTCCACATGGATTTTGAATCACATGTCTAGAAAATGTGTGGCATGTTTCAAGGTGTTTTGGAAGCACACAAGAGTGGTATGATTATGTGTGCTTAGCATGAGGTATTTTGGAGGAGTTAAGTGCTTCACATTTTTACAATGGTGCATCTTGGCACTAAAGAATAACAATGGTGAACAAGGAATTTTTTTCATAAGGGTGCAATATGTCAATGATGGTGTGAGGCTTTAAAGGCTATGGGTAGAACAAATTGTTTTTCTAGTTTTATGATAAAGCAAAAGAAGGTCCATAAAATTTTCAAGTGTAAGTCTTGCATGAGATTGCAAGAAGGCGTAATTTGACCAAGAGACATGCTTGTATGGACTAAGGATGTGTGAGTGTTGTAAAGAAAGTGGATGACATAGTATAGGTTATAGATGTAATGAGCGGAGATTAATGGTGTTAAAAAAATATGTGAGAACTATGGATTAGTATACACAAGATTGCAAAAAGTGTGAAGATTATTTGAGAATGATTTCAAATTTTACCCATCTTATTTCATAAGAATGTATATTATTAGCAATGCCTACTATGTTGGTTGAAGTTCAGAAATATATATCATCTTAGGTATAAAATTTGAGGCACGACACCTTTTATGTGTAAGAAGAGTTGCAAGAAGACATAGAGTTAGCTACCTTAGAAAGAGAGGAGGAGAAAGAGAGAATGTAATTAATATGGAAGGTTTTGATACAAGGATCAATTACCAAGAAAATTTAAATGGTTCTCTAAGGAGAAAATGGATGAATTTCTCTTTTCTAAGTTTCTAAGAAACAAAATCCTTCCAATTGCAAAGATATTATATGATTTGGAATATATTTTAATGTAAAATGCAATTCGTGATGTTGTATTATTTGTTTGCAAGACTCTAAGTGGTTCACATGACCTATATGACATTTTATTCCTACATAAACAAAAATATATGTAGATTTATTCATAATTGCATGTGTCAAAATGGGTGTGAGATGACTTTAAAATAGAAAGGATGTGTAAAAAATGATCTATTGCCCAAAATAACCCCCAAAAATGATCTATTACAATCTATGGTCATTAGGAGTCTTATTTCAAGTTGTTAATTGAATGATCTATTGAACTTAAACTTTCATCATATATGATTCAAATAGTAACATAAGCCATTATACCATGGAATGTTTAATGTAACATAAAGTATTACTAAATTACCTAAGCATTGAAAATGATTCAATATAGAATTTTAACGAAGTTTACAATGTTATATCACAAAAATGAAGGGTATTTAATATCTTATCTATCATTATACCTATTATGATATCATCAAGAGACAAAAATGAAAGATAAGGGGTGTCTTATATTCACATCCATAATTGTAAATACACGTGTCTAAGACATATATCAAAATATATTAATAATACAATGTCTAAGACATATATCAAAATATAATAATCATGTCTAGAATGAGTATGAGTATATATACATGTCTAAAATCTCTAAAAGTATGTCTAAAATGTCTGAAATCTATAAAATATCACTGAAGTCTCCTCCATGCACTAGGGCGAGTGCCAGACCCCTCACTACGCTCTTCTACACCCTGCATGTTAAAAAAGGAATATACACGTCATAAACTATATATAGCATGTACCATATATTAAAATATATAAGCAAAATTCTACAACAATTTCTTGATTAATTCAATACATCATATAACATATATGTACAATTGATTACCTCAGTATCATCCCTGGGCGGATGTTGGGAGTATCTATGCTATGTGTAGATCTCTGTCCCATAGATCCCTGTGAAACAAAATAAATAAAATGTAAGAAGTTGATAAATAAGTTTTTTGAATAAAGTTCATTAATTTCTAACATTTCAATTTAGATTAAATATTAATTATATTAAAACACATGTATTTATACCTCTGCGGAACGTGTCTCCAAATGTATGGGATTGTCATCCACGACCTCAACACCAGCAAATATGTCACCAAGTGAGCCAAGTTGACTCAGGCTGGAACATCGAGATCCATGTTGTGCTCAGTCAAGAGTTGTGTGTATGTGACATGGGTAGATGGTGTGGGTTGTGAAGCTCCACACACTGGAGCAGAAGCCTAAACACAGAAGTACATGTTTAATTTTAATATTAATAAATTGTAAAGTAATGATCAATTAAAATAAATTTTAATTATATTAAAGGTTTAATTTTCACACACCAAAACAGAAATGTGTTGAACATCAGGTGTGATGATCCCAACAATAGGAAGTCTATCTGTAGTAGTGGCAGTAGTACCCTAACTAGAAGATACACTCCCACTCTGCTCTATAAAATCTAAAACCCCGATAGTGGAATGTTGCAATGCCGTGAAATCACCTCATATGCACGCAACAAGTCAGCAGCCATGATGTGTCCTAGCCGACGTTCTTGAGCGGGATCTGTAACTAGCTCAAAGTCATCTGGGAAATCAAAGATGCACGAGCGTATACCTCACTGCGTGCATCATTGGTGCTACTAGCACCTCCACTTGCTAGTATCGTGTCTCTGAAGGTACTGACCCACACGGTCAGAAGAGATCAATTGGGTCTTGAAGCAATGCCAGCAAGACCCTCGATAACAACCTCATGTGTAGTCATAACAACAGGTGTTGCGACATCCTGAAAGCTTGATAAGAATGGTTGTGGCCTTGGTACAAGTTGCCGCACATCAACAACTGCAGGAGCTCCCTCCTTTCTATATGCCTGCCTGTGGCTAATATGGCCATGCCCCTACCCCAAATAACTAGGGATGTCTAAATAGTTCACCTTTAGGTTTAAGTGAACCTCAACATGTAGCATCATTATGAAGTATAACGGTAATTGGTCATTATTCGAAATTGGCCTTGAGAGGCCACAAATCTAGGATAAATCAAAGGGGCACATAGGGGACATGAACATTTGTTTACATAATATGCCCTTATTTTCCGTTTGTTTGCATAAAAACTCCAACAAGACCTCTTAATGACTTCCTTATCGGAAAGTCATGATGTAATCTCATTATAACCTACATCTCCTGAGACACTTGATTTTAGTGAATCCATAAATTTTTTTATTGATTCAGAATCAAATGGATTATATGTTTTCAAACTTGTCTCTATTCTACGAAGATCAACCAGTATTTTTTCACAATGGGCTTTATACTGCCCAACTGTAGTTGGATTTTGGAGAATAGATTGCAATTTTGCAATCTCTAAATCGGTCCTCTCAAACAAATTAGAGTGAAAGAAGCCATGACTGTAAAAAAATGAAAGTAAAATTCAATTAATAGTACTTTTAATTAAAAAAATTCCTAAGATATTCTCCTATATTAATGAAAACAGAAATATGAAATTTTCAAGCTTCAATGCAACTAATATAGAAAATAAATTACAAAATCAAATAAATTACAAAATTACAAAATCACATAAATTACACAAATCACATAAATTACAAAATTTCCCATCTAATCAAATGCAAGAAACATATTGCACATATCGTTGAGTTCCTACACAACATCACACAATAAATTTTGGTGCACGTAATTAGGAAACTACATAATAACCTAAAGGCTATGATATCATATATCAACTTAGGAATACCTAGACCAAAATTTTCATGTAGGATTAGATTCAATGAGCTAAATTGTATACAAGAATATTCTCTATAAACTTTGAATGAAACTACTTTACAAAGTGATGACAAGATGACATATTTCTAATATATTGTCAACACATTGAGCGGATTCAAAATACCATTTCATTTGATCAATACGACTTCCTTTAAAGAAAAAATATTCAACAAAATGGTATAATTGTTAATATGTAATATCATGTTTCTCTTAGTAAACGGAATTGATACTAAGGATCATACTTATTCTAACACACAAATTATAGAATTCGATATTTTCAATAAAAAATTTAAGTCAATTTATGTTAGACATAATATTGGGGCCAAAAATGTTTTGCAAAAAATTAGAGGCCATGTCTACAACTCAAATTATAATCTCATGATATGAATAGTGTGCCTTCTATTATGCAGGTATATGTTTAAAATACTTTCTTAGTGACATGGTGTATATATTTCCTAGAAATGATAGTCCATTCAAGTTTTGTGCCATGACTAAGACCATAAAAAAATTATACCACTATCTAATACACCCCAATCAACCACTAAGCACCTTATGTAAGAAATAATGATTTAACGAATACATGCCTACGAAGTGGGGAAACACAACAAGTCTAATGTTGAAGTAACCAATACACAAAATATTAAACTCAAAAATATGAAAAATAAGGTTATCATATCAATGAGAAATGGTGTAATCCCAATTTCCCTTATATAGGTGTAGAGACATATGGACATGAGCTAGATAACTTGATGTTAGTCAAGTATATTACACTACCAAAGAGTAAAGATGACCATGAGCATCAATTAATAAGGAAAAAGAAAAAATATCTTATCAATAATTCTTGCAATGATAATAGCACAAGAATTAAAACAAAAAGATATCACTTGGATTTAAAAGTTACAAAAAGTATATAGTATGGTAGGAAGGATTAAAACAAAAAGATATCACTTGGATTTAAAAGTGAGAATTAAAGAATATTACCAACTAAAAATGAAAAAAGTTTAATCAAAACAACTTGTAAAAGTTGAGTTCTTTTCAAGAAAGGGATAATGATGTGATGGCCTACGTTACAGAGGTCATATATTTTTATTTAGAAATTTTACTAATCCAATTTTTTTATAAAAAAATATCTCAAATGTTTCTATTTAATGATAATTGGTAAAATAAAATTAGGGTCAAATTGTAAACCTTTTTCATCAAATTAGTGAATTCATCAAGGGGTCAGAAAAAGGGGTTTGGTGAATAGTTCCATCACCAAATTAACCCCTTAACATGTCCCAACTCCTTAAAATTATTACCACACATACCTCATTGGGGTAAATTGGCATATGTCGAACTTTTCAAAAATATCTCAAGATGCCAAATCTAATGACATATGATTTGACCTTCATTTTGAGAAACATTACAAAATATCCATTATTCAACTACTTGTTCCTATGTCCTATTTGAATTCTAAAACATCAAAAAATAAACCATAAGGCATAACATTTTGAAAAATTTAACCATAATTTCTCAAATACTTTTCAAGAAAAATACATGGTGACCCTTTAAATATTTTTTTGAAATGAAAATAAAAAAGACCCTAAATTTTTAATTTTGGCTCAAACAAAAAAATACGAAGTGGATAATTTGGAAAACCCAAAAGGTGGATGGGCTCAAAAAATATGATTACGGTCTTAGGAATTTGTGTGGAAATATTTAACTCTTTGAAACTCCAAAAATTAACAATGTCTACCTGTGGAGGCATGCTCTTATACAATGTAGAAATGGTGAATTATTAGGAAAGAGACCTCTATAATATAGAACACACACCAAAAAATGAAACATTATCCAAATGGTCAACAATTTATATATTAAACCTCTGATAGAAAATGTAAAATTAGAATACAATGTACATAGAGGTGACATGTATATATAGCTTAATCAAGAGTTATGTCTTTATTTCCGATTAACTCCAAAGAACATCCCTCATGTACAATATGAAAGAAGGATGAAGGTACATGAAAGTAATGAAAAGTATAAGGCAGAAAAAATGTAACAAGAAGGAAAAAGGTATTTGAGGAAGGATATTTAGTGACATGATATATCTGAGAAAAGAGATATTTATGCAAGGAACATACAACAAACTAGATTATAAGAAGATTAGTCTGTGTAAGATTGCATGAAAAAGATAAATGAGAATGTTTATGAGGTAAATGGAAAATCTATCACATTTGAAAGTTTTCCTCTATCTTTATTTATACATGTATTATACCTAGGGGAATCCTCTTCTACAATTGTGGGCATGCCTTTAGTGGGGGAATATCACACTGATATTTTAACAAGCCACATATTTTTCACACTCTTATCCATTGGAAAATCAAGATTCACTTGCATGATGCCTTGTACTGACTTATACATTGTGACACATATTTTATACCATATATGTTATGTGTTTTACTCACTTGATGACATTGTTTGATTACGTTTATTGACACTATATACTTTATAAAAATTAAATGATTACGTTTATTGAAGAATTGTGTTAGAGGCTCCAAAGAATAAGCAACCATTTGTTGTATCTAATGTATTTATTTCTACTAGAGCTCATTAATGTAAGGGCCAAAAAGTGTCAAAGAGAGTGGGCAGCCTTGTTTAATATATATGACATCCTTTATATCACCATCTCTCATTTGTACCTTATCAACAACGGTCTCATAAGGTATCATCACAAGTGAAACTATCAAGGGTGGAAGATCCCAAGCCTTAAGCCTTTTAACTAACAAGATATGAGGAACTGTATTAAATACCTTGTAGAAGTCTACAAAACAACAATATAATTCACAATTATTTCTTTAGCTTCCTCAATGATAGCGGCCAAAGTGAAGATACAATCACTAGTATGGTGGTCCCTTCTGAAACCTGCTTTCCCTTTGGCTCTCAACCTCTTAGTCTATGTCCATGTGGCGATATTAATGTCCAGACTTGTGGCAAATATCTTGGCCAAGGTGTGTCCAACGATGATATTGTGGTAATTAGTATCATTCATGTCTTTACTCTTGTAGATGGGATGTATGATATAGGAGGTCCAAGAAGGTGGAAAGCCACAAATCGCCATGTAGTTAAACATGTATGCACTATGTTTAAAAAATCGAGCTTTGAGGTTCTCCATATCATGAGCTTTATTGGATTACAACTTAGAGATGGCGTGAAGGATTAAGCGATTAGTATTGAAATGCTAAAAAAGTATCTTATTTTTCATAAAATAGTAGTTTTTAGTCTTGCCCCATTTTCCTAGGGATTGTAATAAATGCATATGTTGTAATGGGAGTTTATTTTTGTTTTGGAGGTGAAAGACAAATATATAGGAGAGTGTATCTATGGAATTGGGGGGGATCTGTTTCTTAGAATGGTAACAAGATTTTTAATATATATCTCTTATTTTGAGGAATTTTTCTAAGTGTTGGTTTTGTACTAGGTCCTGGTTGTTTCCCCTTTGTCCAAGAGTTACAGCTTGATGACTTGCCATATTTGTTAAAAATAGTGTTTCTCTCTCTAGCAGAACAAGAATTATCTGCATCAGTTCAGAGTAGAGTAGAATATAAAATGGCCCAAAGGGGAGTCCATTTGAACTAGGGAAGAATAACTATGAGGACTAATGGACTCGACAACATTATCATGGGGATGAACTCTACTCAAAAGATTAGAACAAATTGATGCCAGATTCCAGAAAGATGAATCAATGGATGATCAAGAGGATGCTAGAATCTCAGTTGGAGTAGTGAAACCCATGGAAAAGCTGATAGAAACTATCTCAAAACAAGGAACTAAAACTTAGATATGTTTATGTTTATGTGATTTTTTGCATGAAAAATAGAAGGTATATTTTAAATTTAAAAATACATTTGAAAATGTTGCCTTATGGGAAAAAATTCTACGAGAAGGTATATTTTAAATTTAATATATCATTAGAGCAGAAATTATAGTCTTCAGAGCACCATTATTCTACAGAAGGTATATTTTAAATTTAATAAAACATTACACTAGCAAATCTGGTTCTTCAAACCCCTAAATGGATAAACAAACAAATTTATTCTAATTTAAATGGGGTTTTACAAAAAAATGAGCTAGGGTTTTGCAAAAAATGGTATCAAAATGGCTACGATTTTGCTAAAAATGGGTAGTTCGCGTGAACAAAATTCATGTGAACAGGGGTTCATGCGAATGGTGGTTCGAGTGAACCCCATTAAATGTGACACACACCAAGATAATGGCCTACATGTCACTTCACCAAAATCATGTTCATGCGAAATGGGTTGTTCGTGTGAACCCATCTAGATACCACCCTCCGCCTTCCCTACTTGCATTTTCGGGACAACAAGTGGGACACAACACCATGCATTGACCCCGAAGTTGAGTTTGTGTTGATATTTAGTGATCAACTTGACCATCGATTGGTATCCTTTCGATTTGTAGCCTTTGATCTTGACCCTCGGTTAGGGTTTCCAACTTGGAATTTTAATGTTCCAGCTGTTAATGTGACCATGGTGATTTGCTTTGATACTTGATGATCAATTTCCAATCATTGATCTCGATCTATTGAATCTCTAGTTTCCAGTCTCGATCCATGGTTAGGGTTTTAATCGTACAATTAAAGTGGTTAGTGGCATCTTGATCATTGTGGTTTCATTGATTTTGGAGATCTACTTGAGGACGTTGATCTTTTGTACCTTTTCTTCTCTACCTTTGATTATTTGATCGTGTTTGAGTTTCATTTAACTCATCTCTTGAGTTTGCATGGTAAAGATCACTTGACCCTAATGATCACTTCATTTTGGATTTTCAGCTTGTGAGGAAGCCTACGGAGATTTTTGGCTCGACGCCATTGTTGAATTTTTAAGCTCAGTTTAGTCCATTTTTTGGCCTTCTTAGCCTTCAAGCATCTGTATCTTTTGTCTCTAATCTGTTAGAGTTTTCCTTAGCAAGAATTTTGGGGAGATTCATCCATTTTTAAGACTTTGAGCTCATTTTTACGTTATTCTAGCATGCAATATTATGGGGCTTTAATGCGTGTATTTTCTTGTAATCTTGAGTTCTAAAAGATTTGTTATTGCCATGGATATTTTCATGAGCTTCTACGATTTTTTTGGTTTTATGCCTCTACTCGATATTTGTGAGTGAATCATAGTTGATGTCAGCTACCATGAGTGGTTATAGGTGAGCTAATTTTTCTCTTACACACGTACACTTCTATTTTCATTTTCTTCCTTGGATATGTCACTGAAACTCTTTGAATTATTTGTGGGTTTGTGATTTGTAGCTTTTTTCACTCCCGAGTTAGAAACTTCTCATGAGCATATGGATTTCTTGTTTCATCATTCATTTTTTCGAAAGTTATGACTATTCGATTATAAACAGTGAGTTCTTGTATCTTATTCTGATTTCTTGATACCCATTAATGGGTTTTGTGATTTCTAGCTAGGAGTTATACCCTTCTCACTCTAATACTGCAACTTGAAACTGATTTCAAATGGAATAATGAATTTATGAAATAATTCAATATTTCTTTAACTTGGATATGAATGTGTTTCTAATTTAAAGCTCCTCCACTTGAGTTTGTGTTCTGAATATGATTTAAAGCTCTATTTACTTGCTACTCACTTTCATTCCTTATAAATTCTCCCTTGAATCTAGACTATTATACTTTATGTTGTAAAAAAATCTCTTTCATTATGATCTTTCCAGGGTTTATGACCATTTTCCCTGTGTATGCATGTGTCTCTCGATTCAAGCTTGTTCTAGGTCAATCATTGAGTCTTTTCTAGAAATATTGGATATTTTTTTATTATGTTTTCCATTCTATCTTCTTTGAACTTGTTGAAAGACTTTGAATGGCTCATCCATGACCTAATATTTCAATCTTGGACTCTTTGTTCCTATTTTTAGCTCTTTTGGGTTCCTTCTAAGAATGATCTTCAAGCATTCTTTGTTCTTTTCTTCATTCTCTATGACCCTAGATCTTCATTGCTTTGATCTTTGAAACTTGTGAAGAATTTCCTAGTGACTCAAGACCCTCTTCAAAGAAATTTTAGAAGAATGTAGACTATGTGAAATAATGTTCGTTAAATTTACTACTTTGACCTTCACTTGTTGAATACTTGTAAATATACCTTCCTTCAATAAATACTATGTCATTTGATCATCTCTTGAACCTATGACTGTGTCCTTTTTCATTCATTTATACCTTATTTTTTTCACACGAAACCTTGTAGACTAAATATGCATTCTTATCATTACGCATTGTGTATTTTGTTCATCGAGTTGTATTTGAATGATGCTTTAAGCTTGAATTTATGAATACTTGAAGTATGAAATGATCAATTAAATACGAGAACTTTATTGGAATGGCTTAATTGTAAATCATAAGCTTTATGGTATGCCCTTCTGTAATTGTTACTTGGGTGTTTTACTTGTTTTGCAACCATGTAAACCTTGTATCAACCTTGTATCTTGAATCTTTCTTTGATTGCATGGTTGTTATGACTTTATATTCAGAAAATTGATTCTATTTTGTTTGTCATAGCTGTAATCAATCGGTATTGTAGCATTTCTATATCTTTTCTAACGCAGTCTAATAATAGTGTGCACTTGTAACCTAAACTAACAATGTAAGTTCATTTAGATGCTTCATGGCTTGTTGTTGGGGCTGAAATCTGATAACTGTTATCTTTGATCATGCCATGCATTATCTACTTTCTACATTACTATTTGATTTACATATAGATTTTAAAGCATGTATTAGTTTAAAATAGCATGATGGAAAGATGTAAAATGTCCATTTTACATGGCAAAGCCCTCTCAAAATTTTATCAGATTTCCTTCTCATTTTGTTTCAGCTGTAATCTTATCTTGATTTAACTTCAGCCTTTACATTTTGATTCTTCTGCATCACCTTTGATTGGTATTCTTCCTCCACGCCAATATGTACTTGTGACTTATTTCAATCTGATGTATCATGGAATAGAGTTTATTGAATTCTGTAATTTTTATCTAACAGTGGGGACTATAGGACATGATTTTATTTATTCTTGACTTCAACTTGTACCTACACATATAAGAAAATAGTTAGAAAATATTTAGGCTTTTGGCCTCTCTTATGTTCCATAGTTTCCTTTTCTTCTCTCTCCCCTTATTTTTGATTAGATAATCATGTGTCATGTTAACAAAAGTAATTGTAATAGTTGTGCCATTGATCCTCATGTAATTTATATCTCTTGTTGTTAAGATATCCTCAGGAGCTAATTTGAATAGTATAGGAATATGGATTGTACCACTGAGCTCAAAAATTGACGATTTTCTCTTTTTTTTTTTTTTTAGGTATAGTGCCATGCGGTGACATAAAGAGGGAAAAAAGGTGGAACTAGAGATTCATCAACCGAAAAAAAAAGAAACCCCAAAGGCAATGATGGGTTCATTCATACTCCTCTATTTTCACTTTCATGCATATGTACCTCTTATTTCAGTAGTTGTATTTTACTTTTCAGTTACATCCCGCGGCTTGTGTGGGAACATTTGAAATTCCTTATGAATAAAACAATGAATTCTAAAAATTGAGATGTGTATTTCTTTATGCATTTCAGCTTTCTATATGGATTGTATGATGAATTAAACAACTCAATAATCTAATTGAATGTCTTAATCATGAAGGAAAGAACATTAAAGAATACATGTAACATTTAGTAACAAACTCGATTCCTACAATATGCGATTATGATTTTTGTTCCAAAGCGGAATAATTCATTTATTCTACAATTCAATGTCTTTATCGGGATAACAACTCTTCTGTCCCTTCGGGCTTTGTGTTCTTTTTCCGAAGATAGTCATGAAATGCAGACTATGTGATCATTACGTTTTGTAACAACACACATAGCTCCGATTTCATATAGTCATTAATTATTTCAACAAACAATATGAACTGAAACAACCTCCCCAGCTTAGCTTCACTTCACCAATTCCATCCATAGTCATGAAGTTTCGAGTTGCCCATATTTACACAAGCACAAAAATTGTCAACATTTCTAGTGATCCTGCAAGGAATGTTGCCTACTAGCTTGTAAACCATTGCTTTTCTCTTGTCCATTGTGCATGGATTCCAATACATGTAACCAACATCTACCTTTCTGAAGGTCCAACCCTTCCAAAATTAACCAAAATTGGAAAGGGTCTAGTAAACCAGATCACGTGAACGAATGCACTTATCAATTAAAAACATTGTGATGTGTAAGAAATACACTTATTAAGGGAAATCCTACTCTAAACAGACATTAATCGTAGGATTTTCAATAATAGTGTTTGAGAAACATACCATTCACAGGAATGGGAAGTTCCTCTCCATTCATCCTTGAGAGATGAAATGCATTGTGTTCTTTGCAAAGCTGAAATCATGTAACGACCACTCCAGTTGTATCAAACTTTGTGTGTCTTCCTAAATTTGCATGATCAACATCCCACTTCAACATAATATCACCTTCATTGAAAATTTAGAACTTAGCCTTCTTATCAAAAGTATTCTTTATTTGTTTATAAGTATTTTCCATGTTAACGTGAGCTTGATTTCTTAGCTCTTGTAACTCCATTAATTCTACCTAACGAACCTGCAATGGTTCATTCTCAAGTAACTCCATTGGATGTAGTAAATATAGTGCAGGGTAACTCAACTTATATAGGCATTCTTACTTCTCTTCCATAAACAAGTTTGTATGGTGAATTGCCAACCGATATTTTAGGAGTTACTCACAACCCAAAGTGTTGAATTCGACATTCGAAGCCAAGCTTTCGATTATCTTTGAGTGTTCTTCGAATGATCCTTAAAAGAATCTTGTTAGTACTTCTAGCTAACCCATTACCTTATGAGTAATAATTGGATGAAGAAATTAAATAAATTTCGTGGTTGACTACCAACTCATTATTTTTACACCACGAAATGCTAAAGCATTAATCAAATGATAGTTGCTGAACACTAAATAGGAAAACTATACCTTCATAAAAGGATAGTATCAAAGTTTCATTATCATATTTCAAGGCTATTGCTTTAGTCTAACATGTAAAGTAATCTGTAGTAGTCAAGATCCACTTGTGTCCTTGTGACAAAGGTGGATTTATCATGCCAATAAAGTCAAGGCCCCACCGCATAAAAAGGTTGAGCAACTAAAATAGGTTGTAAGGGAAGTGAAGTTCAACGTTCTTTGCAAAACAAATAAAGCACATTTCTTACACTTTATGATTCATTAGAAAACAATCCTTGAATATGTTTTGCCAATAGTAACTAGCTTTCATAATTTTTAAGGTTGTGGTATGTGTTGAAAAATGACCTCCTATAGGTCCTTCATGGAATTCTGATAATAATTATTGAATTCTATCATAATCAACACATCACAACAATATTCTGTTTATATCATTTTTAAATAACACACCATTAATAAATACATAAGGTACAACTTGTAACCTGAAATACCTTCATTTTTTCTTTTCCATACCTTCCAGATAATTAGCATGTTATAGATAGTTAACTAAATTAGTCATCAATCTTGATTCTTGAAATTCTTGAGAAATTTCAGTTGCTAAATTTCCGCACTTAGTGACATTTGATTGCCGATACGTAACTTTAGCATGTTGTTTTTCCATATCAGCAATTATATGCTCACATAAACCTTTACCTTGAATCATCTTCGCAACATGAATATCAACATCATACTCCATGACCTTCATTATCTAGCCTTCTCTTTTCTGATTTAATTCTGTATTTAACAAGAAATCTTTCACACTTGGATGAGAAACAAGAACTTGAATTTGTTTTTGAAATCATGTACTTAAAATTCTTTAGTCCTCTAACTACCAAAGTACTTGTTTTTCGAAAATGTGTACTACCTTGTTTCGTAATGATGCAAACTTTGTCCAAAGAAAGCAATTGGCTTCTCAACATTTTTATCCTTAACTTTGAGTTAATATGGTTGATATTGTTTTAGCTCCTGCAAGTGCATACATTGTAAAATCTTAATCAAAATTAGGATTTACAAGAGTAGGAGCTTGAGAGATGGCTACCTTAATTGCTTCAAACCCTTCTCTCCCTTCACTAGTCCAAGAGAAAGTCTTATTTTTCTTTAACATATTTGTCAATGGTTTCGCCAATGCTACAAAATCTAGAACAAATCTTCTAAAAAGTTAATTTTTCCTAGGAAACTTTGTAATGCCTTCTTGTGATGAGTTAATGATAGTCGTGATATAGCTTGATTAGAAAGGGCGAATCTGCTAAACCTTGCTTAGAAACAATATGACCAAGCAACTTACCTTGATGTACTTGAAATGATAGACTTTAGAGGATTCAAAGATATTCCAAACTATCTCGCATATTTGAAAAGTATATCTTAGATGTATTATATGTTCTTTTGAATTTTTTGAGAATATGGTAACGTCATCTAAATAAACCAGGATGCATTTATTTAACAATCTATGAAAATCCATGTCCATTGCACATTGAAACATTGCACCAAAGATTTTGAAAGGTCAAAAGGCATTCTTTTGTAAGCATAAGTACCCACTTGGTGGTAAAAGTTGTTTTGTACCTATCTTATTCTCATACTAGAATCTGATTGTATCCATTATAACCGTTTAGAAGAGATAGTATATCTGAAAGAAAAATTTCTTCAAATTTGATCCATATTTGGAAGTGGGTAATGATATTTTAATGAAGCTTTGTTAAGATCTCTGAAATCCACTCATAATCTGATTTCTCCATTCCTTTTGAACCGGGAACAAGATTGGCTACCTAACTTGAATACTTAATCGAAAGATAATACATGAATAGATCAACATAGATAACTCTTTCCTCATTAGAGGCTCTACTATGTGATTTACAGCCTCTGTTTTTGCCTAAGTGGCTTGGAATTTGGTTATAATTCAATAGTATGTTGTGCCAAACTAGGCTCAAACACATTTAGGTCTTGGTATTTCCAAGAGAAAACATCCTTAAATTCCATACAAAGATTAATAAATGAATTCTTTTCAGCTAATGAGCATACCTTTCTAAGAAATAAATTTTTTCCTTCATCAACTCGTGATCTCTTCATATTTATCATTATGTGTGACATCTTAGATTTGTCTTTCCTTAACTGATCATCGAGTGTTGAAGATGTCTTCTAATGTGACCAAACCTCGAGGTAGTTTATTTGTCTTTAATTGAACAATCTGATCACCATATAAGTGTTGCAATTTATATTGATTTACTGAGAAAATTCAACATCTTGCTATAAAAACTCGCAAATTTGATCATCATTTTCAAAAAATTGCCAATTCAAATCATTATCATCTATCGAAGGCTTGAAAATCAGCTTTATATGAGGTCAATCGAGTTTTTTTAATTTGTTCCAGCATTTCAAAACTTTCACCAATTACTCGCAAGTTTATCTACATGTGTATTTTTGTTCTAGGAATGGACTAAATATTAATAGCATTGAAATATTCCATTAAGTCTGAAAATCTATGTCTATAAGACTTCATTAATGGATTCTTACAAACATTGAAATTTCTTACTTGATTGATAACTAACTTAGAATCACCAAAAATTTGTAGCATGCTAATACCTCTCTTTCTGGCCCAAAGTAAGCCATGAATTAATGCTTCATATTCAGCTATGTTACAAGTGCATGAAAATTTTAGAATCAAAGCTGAAAAATACATTTCGTTTGTTGGGGAAGTGAGCATTAAACTTGCTCCTTGTCGTTTCTTATTTTTAGCTCTATCAAAATGAAGCTTCCGAATCCCTTTTGCTGCATTTTATTTTTTGGACAGCAAGGGACTTGGTGTGTTTTCCTCATGTAGACAATACACACCAAAAAAATGTTCTTCCAATTCTTTGAAAGGATCATGAGCATGTTCTTCACTGTATTTTCATCCATAAACATGTTAGAAACACCATATAATGCCCAAACATGAGTTGTATTATCAAAATCAGACTGGTCTAAGGCTGCATAATTAGCTAATGCATTAGAAGTGTGAGGCTCAATGTGAAATATGGCCAACAGCTTCTGAATTAATAGTAACTTTAGTTCCATAACATGTACTTGAAAAAACAAGAAGGACCAATCAAGAGAGATAACCTCTTATTTTTTATTTGAAATCTCTTGATAAACATATAGCAAAGTAAGAAGCTAAATCTACAATATTAATATCTTACAGAATGTAAATGTTTAGGAAAACATGCAATGTTAACTCTAGATTTCTTATGACACCAACTATATTCATTGCGGTTCCATGAAGCAAAACACCCTTTTCTATAGGTTCATACTACAAACCCAATTTTTTTGCAATTAATTTTGACATAGCTATGCTACTTGCACCGCTATCCACCATACAAAATGAACAAGATGTTCTCAGATAATCAATGAAAATAAAATGGTTCCAAGAACCATATCCATTTTTGAACTTCCTTTTTTGTTGTTTTAGAAGAAATCTGTAGCTTAGCAAGTTCACGAGAAAGTAAATCTTATTGTTCTCGAATACGTAGAGGAATCCACATTGAGATGTTAACGTTATGCTTTTTCGTTACCTCAACAATGTTAAAAGAAGCAATAGTTTTAGAGACAAATTCTAATGTTTTAGCATAGGATTTAGCAAAAATTGATTATGCTTCAACTGCTTTTGATAAATGAGGTATAAATAACCTTCTTGATCAGGTTGTAACTATTTTTGCTACTCCTTACCAAATTTGAAATGCTTGTTGTCTTTTGCGAGAATAGAAGAATTGTTATCTAGTTTTGGGTTTGTAGTTATTGTTTTTCACCGATAAGTGGGCGTAACACGCCTATTTTGTTGTTTTTTCTTTCGAGATTTTTCTTGAGCCCTAGTTCTAACCGAATGAAATCATTCTCAATAAAAATTTTAGGTTCTATTAAGGTGCCTTATGAACTGAGTTTCTTGTTTCCCACCCTCCATTTGAGGCATGAACAATTTTTTAGATTGAGGTCGTGCAACAAGAATTATGTTTAGAAAAGAATTTGGGTAACTTGCAGTGAGTTGAATGAGGTTGATTACAAGGTTGACACCACTCTTCTGTAGCCATATTAACTGGGACTAAAGTGTTAGATGGGGTAGGAACCTTTGGATCAAACCGTCATTGCGAGATAAGGTTGCCTATAATTCGATTTTGCTTTGGTAAGGTTGCATATTTTGCTAGTTTTTCCGATAAGGAGCTTGATAAGCTCTGCTAGGTAATGCAAGTCTATTCTCAATTAAAGTCAACTTATTCCCTATAGTCTGAAAAGCTTCAAACATATCTTCTATTGGGGCTACAACAACAGTTCTATAATCGTGATAAGATTTGTAATAGGTGTTAAATCTTCCAAAAAAGGCATCAAGGGCTTGGCGCTAACTTTTCGGATTGAATAAGACTATTTTCAGCTCGGATGTCGATATTATAGGATGCTTGGAGAGTCTTTCCTCCCATAGAATGAATCATAGTAGAAATATCATTGTCTAATGCTCTACTATAATAAAGAAAAACATGATCAGCTTGAGGCTTGACATTTGCTGGAATTCTTTCACAATTTATGGAAAAAAGAATATTGAAAATCGACATAAATTCATGAGGAGATATTCTAATCGTAGACAACTATTATATAAGAGATAAATGATATGAATTATCCTCGAATTGTTTTAGTAATTTACAACCTAAATAATCCCATGTTATTATGCATCCAATCTCTATATTTCTATACCATTGAAAGGCTTGTCGTTTAAGCGATGTAACTGAAATTCTCAAAGCCACATCTTCATGAGTAATATTATGGACTCCACATATGGCTGCAACATCTTTAATGTGCTTTGTAGGTGTTACATGATTTTCACCCGTGAATGTAGGCAAGCTCTTCATAAAGCAGACATTAGGGATGTCATGATATCTCGGGATTACTAATGGGGTACCATTAGTAAAGGTCACAAAATTCGTAAGTGGTTGAATAGCCATTTGAAAAACTCGGGATTTGAATGAAAATGATCGATATGTGTGAAGGAATATTGGGAGGAGGATTACTAAATCCAAGTCTATTATAACAAAAAGTATTACCAATTCTTCTCTTTCTTGCGAATTCAAAGGTAAAGAAATAAACTAAAAAGGAATTCCTCTTACCGATGATCTTGTATTCACTTTAGGCATGGAACATGCTGCAATGCTGGTCTAAAATCATCCTAACAGATTCACCAAATAGATCTCTAAATATTTAGAATAAGTCATTGTAGCTTCTTTGATTCAAAAAGTAACTTTTGCTTGTTATAAATTACTATAGATTTGATTCGTGGTCCCACCGGACATGCCAAAAATTATTATCTCTCAAAAGTGTACCTGTAGAGAGATGGCTGCAGCAGTGTTCTAAGATTGCAAATTTTATCTCTATTTTTCGTAGATAAAATGGAAACACCTCAAGTCTGTGTGTATACCTATTTTAGGTGAGTATCAAGTATCAAGGCCAGGTTCCTTTATTGATGTATCCTAAACTGATTTTCTGGGGTTTTAGGGTAAAATAAGACTGGAAAAGGATTTAAAACTGAGGTGATACACCAAAATTGTATGAGGTCTTTGACTAAGTATATGCACAACTAATATGGGAATCAATTCTTGGTGTATGAGAAAATAGTTTCTTGTAGATTATTAAGGGCAAATACTTTGATGTATTGAGGAAAATTCACAACTATACTACTAAGTTAAACATGTACATTAATATCATGCAAAAATTACTTAATTCACAATAGGGTAAGATGAGTAATCAGGGAATTTATCATCCACAAGGATTAATAAAACATACACAAGACTCGTAAATAATTAGAAAGGAGAACATACTTCTCATCCAGAGGGAAAACTTGTAAAATCTGCCTTCAAAGACTCCTATATCTAAAAGTCCCGCTTTGGCTTTTCCAAGGCACACAATATATAGCAAAATTAATTCACCCACCCTTCCTAAAAATAGGCTAAAATTGTACTCACCCATACATCCTATTTTTATCCTTTATTTAATAATAAATAAAGGAATAAAATAAAAAAACTAATACAAAGAGGAATTAATAGCCTTTGATTACATCACAGTCAAACTGTAGTTGACTATTCTATTTTTAAGAAAAGAATGGGTGAATAATTTTCTAATAATAAATCTTGCTTGATGAGCAAGTCTCCTTCCTTGTGCATGTAAATTTGTCTTCTTGTCTATTCTTTCCTTTTGTGAAGGCATGTAAAAATACTCATGTGCAAGAAAATGAATACTTTTGATCTCCAATACTTAGCAAAATTATTCACCTCACTATGGGGACCACCGGGAGCACATGTGCAATCATAATCCACTTCTTATTTTGTAAAAATAAGGTAATCAAGTCTTCAAAAGGTTGTTTGCATTCTGATGTAGACCTCTTCTCTATCCCTTGTGATCACATGAAAAATTTACATTCCAAGTCATTTCTAATCCATCATAATTAGTGGGGACCACCTTTACAGGACACATCTAGTCTTCATTTGGTTTGGCCACCGCTGTGGACTTAGTACGTTATTATGTTTTGAAATAAGACAAGGGGGCACTTTGTAAAATGGTCACCATATCATACTTGGCCACTTTTGATGACCATGCAATTCACTTGGTTTGATTGACCACCTTCGCATAACATACTGGTCCACCGTAGTGCTCGACCACTTTTGAGGTATCATTGCATGGGTATAGTTGGCTGACCACTTTGATTACTTGGGACATATACTATGGTTTAGACTTTTGAAAGTCAATATGCAATAAATTTTTTTAATCATGGGGTTGCCTCGTGATGATGAATAACCACTTTATCATTTGTCAATGACATGGTTAACTCAGGTTGAGTTTGCATTGGTATTTGGTGATCATTTCGACTTTTTATTGGTATCCGCTCGATTTGTAGCCTTTAATCTTGACCCATGATTAGGGTTTCAAATTGGAATTTTAATGTTCCAGCTATTAATGTGACCATGGTGATTTGCTTTCGATACTTGATGATCATTTTTTAATCATTGATCTCTGATCCATTGAATCTCAGGTTGTCGATCTCTGATCCATGGTTAGGGTTTTAACCTTGTAATTAAAGTGGTCGGTGGCATCTTGATCATGGTGGTTTGTGTTGATTTTGGAGATTGACTTGAGGACGTTGATCTTGTGTACCTTTTCTTCTCTACCTTTGATTCTTTGAATGTGGTTGAGTTTCATTTAACTCATCTCTCGAGTTTGCATGGTAAATATCACTTGACCTTAATGATCACTTCATTTTGGATTTTCGCTCATGGTAAGCCCTTGAAATTTTTTTTTGCTCGACGCCATTTTTGAAGTTTTTAAAGCTCGGTTAAGTCCATTTTTTGGCCTTCTTAGCCATCGAGAAGTTGTATCTTTTATCAAGCTAATCTATTAGAATTTTCCTAAGCAAGCCTTTTGCGGTGTTTTTGCCATTGTTGTAGAATTTGAACTCTTTTCAAGTTATTTTGGTCTGCAATATTATGGGGTTTGAACACATGTATTTTCTTGTTGTCTTGAGTAATGAAAGCTCACTTATCGCCATGGATGTTTTCTTGAGCTTCTACAAGTTTTCTAGTTTTATTCCTCTTCTAGATATTTTTGAGTGAAAATAGTTAACGACGACTACCATGAGTGGTCATAGATTAGCTAATTTTGTTGTTACACATGTATACTTCTATTTTTATTTTCTTCCTTGGATATGTCACTAAAACTCTTGAAAATATTTGTGGGTTTGTGATTTCTTGCTCTGTTTAACTCTTGAGTTCGAAACTTGTCATGAGCATAGGAATTTCTTATTTCGTCATTTATTTGTTCGAAAGTTACAAATGTTAATTATAAACGGTGAGTTCTTGTCTCTTATTCTGATTTCTTGATACCCATTAATGGGTTTTGTGATTTCTGGCTAGGAGCTATACCCTTCTCACTCTGATACTACAACTTGAAACTGATTTCAAATGGAATAACAAATTTCTGAAATAATTCAATATTTCTTTAACTTGGATATGAATGCATTTCTGATTCAAAGCTCCTCCACTTGAGTTTGTGTTCTGAATATGATTTAAATCTCTATTTACTTGCTACTCACTTTCATTCCTTATAAATTCTCCCTTGAATCTAGACTGTTATACTTTATGTTTCCGAAAACTCTATTTATTCATGGCCTTTCAAGGGTTTATGACCATTGGCCCTAGGTATGCATGTGTCTCTGATTCGAAGCTTGTTCTCATTCAATCCTTGAGCCTTTGCTAGAAAACCTGGATATCTTTATTATGCTTTGCATTCTATCTTCCAATAATTTGTTGAAAGACCTCGAACGGCTCGACCATGACCTAATAATTCAATCTCAAACTCTCTATTTCCTATTTTGAGCTCTTTTGGAATCCTTCTAAGAATTATCTTCGAATATTCTTCATTCTATTCTTCATTCTTTACGACCCTAGACCTTCATTGTTTTGATCTCTAAAACTCGTGAATAATTTCTTAGTGATTCAAGACCCTCTTCAAAGAACTTTTAGAAGCATGTAGACTATGTGAAATAATGTTCCTTAAATTTACCGCTTTAACCTTCACTTGTTGAATACTTACAAATATACCTTAATTCAATAAATACTATGTCAATTGATCATCTCTTGAACATGTGACTATGTCCTTTTTGATTCATTTATACCGATTATTTTCACACCGAAACCTTGTAGACTAAATAATGCATTCTTATCATTACTTTGCGTGCATTCTCGTATTCTCTCCATCAAGTTATATCTGAATGACGATTTGATCTTGAATAAATGATTAATTAAATAGAGCACTTAATTTGAACGGCTTAATTTTAAATCTCAAGGTTTATGGTATGCTCGTATGTAATTGTTACTTGGGTGTTTTACTTGTTCTCGCAAACATGTAAACCTTGTATCAACCCCGTATCTTGAATATTTCTTTGATTGCATGGCTGTTATGACTTTATATTTCTAAAATTGACTCTACTTTTCTTGTTGTAGTTGTACTCAATCGGTATTGTAGCATTTATGTATGTTTTTTGATGTAGTTTTAAAGTGTGCACTTGTAACTTAAAATGGCACTATAACAAAGACATTTAGATGCTTCATGGCTTGTTGTTGGGGCAGAAATCTAATAATCAATTATCTTTGATCATGCCATTCATTAAACACTATGTAAGAATAATCTGTTATCTTTGATAATCTGTATATATTTGTAAGAATACTTACAAATATACCTTACTTCAATAAATACTATGTCAATTGATCATCTCTTGAACATGTGATTGTGTCCTTTTTGATTCATTTATACCTGATTATTTTCACACAGAAACCTTGTAGACTAAAAATGCACTCTTATCATTACTGCATTCTCAGTATTATGTCCATCGAGTTGTATGTGAATGATGATTTGAGCTTGAATTTATGAATACTTGAAGTATGAAATGATCAATTAAATAGCAGCACTTGATTGGAATGGCTTAATTTTAAATCACAAGCTTTATGATATGCCCGTATGTAATTGTTACTTGGGTGTTTTACTTGTTCAAACCATGTAAACCTTGTATCTTGAATATTTCTTTGATTGCATGGTTGTTATGACTTTATATTCATAAACTTGACTCTACTTTTCTTGTTGTAGTTGTACTCAATCGGTATTGTAGCATTTATGTATCTTTTTTGATGCGGTTTTAAAGTGTGCACTTGTAACTTAAAATGGCACTATAACTCATGATATTTAGATGCTTCATGGCTTGTTGTTGGGGTAGAAATCTAATAATCAAGTTATCTTTGATCATGCCATTCATTAAACACTATGTAAGAATAATCATATCTTTGATAATCATATATTTGTAAGAATGCTTACAAATATACCTTACTTCAATAAATACTATGTCAATTGATCATCTCTTGAACATGTGATTGTGTCCTTTTTGATTCATTCATACCTGATTATTTTCACACTGAAACTTTGTAGACAGAAAAATGCATTCTTATCATTACTCGCATTCTATATTATGTCCATCGAGTTGTATGTGAATGATGATTTGATCTTGAATTTATGAATACTTGAAGTATGAAATGATCAATTAAATAGAGCACTTGATTTGAATGGCTTAATTTTAAATCACAAGCCTTATGGTATGCCCGTATGTAATTGTTACTTGGGTGTTTTACTTGTTCTCGTTGCAACCATGTAAACCTTGTATCTTGAATATTTCTTTGATTCCATGGTTGTTATGACTTTATATTCATAAAATTGACTCTACTTTTCTTGTTGTAGTTGTACTCAATCAGTATTGTAGCATTAATGTATCATTTTGATGCGCTTTTAAAGCGTGCACTTCAGAATCAAAATGCCACTATAACAATACATTTAGATGCTTCATGGCTTGTTGTTGGGGTAGAAATCTGATAACTGTTATCTTTGATCATGCCATTCATTATCTACTTTCTAAATTACTATTTGATTTACGTATATCTTTTTAAATAATGTATTATTTTAAAATAATATGATGGAAAGATGTAAAATTTCCATTTTACATGTCGAAGCCCTATCAAAATTTTCTCATATTTCCTTCTCATTTTGTTTTTCAGTTGTAATATTATCTTTATTTAACTTCAGTTTTAAATTTTGATTCTTCCACTTCACCTTTGAGTTGTATTCTTCCTCCATACCAAGTATGTACTTGTGACTTATTTCAACTGATGTATCATGGAATAGAGGTTATTGAATTCTGCAATCTTTATCTAATAGTGGGAACCGTAAGACATGATTTTATTTCCTCTTGATCAGAATAACTTGTACATGTACATTTAAGAAAAGAATTAGAAAATATTTAGGATTTTTGGCCTGTCTTATGTTCCATAGATTTATTTTCTTCTCTCTCTCTTATTTGTGAGTAGATAATCATGTGTGTTGTTACAAAAAAGTAATTGTATCAGTTGTGCCTTTGATCCTCATGTAATTTATATCTCCTATTGTTAAGAGATCCACTGCATGAATTTGAATAGTATAGGAATATGGATTTTACCCCGAGCTCGTAAACTGATAATTTTCTCTGTTTGTTTTTAGGTATAGTGCCTTGAGCAATGAGATGAAGACGGAAAAAATATGGAATTGGACATGGATCAACTGAAAAGAAACCCCAAGGCAATGATGGGTTCATTCATACTTCTATATTTTCTATTTCATGTATATGTACCTTTTATTTTAGTAGTTGTATTTTACTTTTCGATTACATCCCATGGCTTGTGTGGAACATTTGAAATTCCTTATGAATAAAACATTGAACTCTAAAAAATTGAGTTGTGTATTTCTTTATGCATTTCAGCTTTCTATATGGATTGTATGATGAATTAAAAACTCAATAATATAATTAAATGTCTTAATCATGAAGGAAATGACCTTAAAGAATACTGTAACATTCTATAACAAACTCGATTGCTACATTCTCGTATTATCATTGATGTTCCAAAGTATAAGAATTCATTTATTCTACAATTCAATTTCTTCATCAGATAACACATTTGTCCTTCAGATCTTTGTGTTCTTTTGCTGAAGATAGTCGAAATTGTAAACTATGCGATCTGTTACATTTTGTAACAAAGACACATAGTTGTATATTTCATATAATCATTAATTATTTCAACGAAACACTATGAACTAAAAGAACCTCCTCTAGCTTAGGTTCACTACACTGATGTCATCCATCATAATGAAGTTTCAATTTTCCCATTTTTTCACAAGAGAATAAATTGTCTACACCACCTTCATCGCTTTAGACAACGTGACCATGATCACATCATGGTGATATCTCCACATAGGTATCCTCACTAAAAATCCATGGAAATGGTGTCCCATTTCCACTCTACTATGACATCAGGATAAATATAGCTATTTAGATGTTGATACTCGACCTTCACCTTCTAACACTCAAAATAACATGACACAAATCCAACTATATCTCTCCTAAGCCCTCCCCAATAAAATAGTTTTCTTAGTGAAGTATGTAACTTCTTCACCGTAGGATGAGCTAAATAAGGTGCACCATGTGCCTATGCTAGAATGTCCTATCTCAAATATCCATCCCTACGAACTTATATCTGACCTTTTTGTTTCATAATTCCATATGTCTCTACTTTCAATCCCTCAAAATTCCCTCATGGGGTCTCGAGACCTAATCTCTGTTCAGCCGAGAGGTAGAAATTGTTGTTTGGAGGCTGCCACAAGATTTTGGTCCTGAAGTTTATATCCACCGATGTCACCATGAAAAGATGCCTCTAAAAATTCAAAGAATGTTCTACCACAATATCCTTCCCCTTCACATGTTCGACCTTCATATCATACTCGGATAGAAGCTCCATCCAACTCCATTGACGGGTGTTAAGATCATAATTTGTGATGAGGTGTTGTAGAGTCAAGGGAATTGTCCTAAGACAAAACCTCTTGCCTAACAGAAAATGGTGCCATCAAACCAAAGTGTGAACCATGGCTGCAAGCTCAAGATCACGAGTCTAGTAATTGAGATCATAATCATTGAGATTGTGACACTTAAATGCTACAAATCAACCATCCCGCATCGAAACTCTTCATGTCCCTACAAATGAAATAAGTTCCTATGTGGATTTGGTTGTTCTTAAATAATAACATAGTGAGGCACTCCTTTAGAGTCCTAGAGGCCTACTAGCATTTGTCATACTAAATAAAACTCTTCCCTTTCCACTCGCAGGAAGTGATGGGATGAAAATGCATGAGAGGTCTTGAACAAATCTCTTGTAGTACCCTACAAATCCCATAAATTTGTGTACCTCACCACACTAGTCGAATTGGCCAAACAATGATAACTCTAATCTTTACATGATCGATTACGATACCTTCCTAGACATTATGTGACCTAGATACTTGAACTTCTATCTGAAAAAAAATCACACTTCTCTAAGTTCCCATAAATTTTATACTCTCAAAGACACCGGAGAACCCGAAAAGATGCTCCTCATGCTCCCCATGCATGTGTGAGTATATCAATATGTAATCTATAAATATAGGCATGAAGCATTCCAATAATGTCATGAATACCCCATTCATCAAACTCGTGAATACTATGGGGGCTTTCATTAAACCGAATGACACAATCAGAAACTGAAATTTGCCATATATTGTGAAAATATTGTCTTATGAATATCTACCTCTGTAATCCTCAACCGATGATAACCGGAATTAAGATCTATCTTTGAAAAAACATTAGCCCGTTCATATGATAAAAAAATAGTCGATTTGTTAAAGGGGGTAATGATTCTTGATCATTAATTTTTCAATTATCGGTAGTGAATACAAAATCTCAAGGATTTTCCTTCTTAACAAAATAATTGGTGTACCCCAAAGGGGATACACTTTGGGCATATTAGGCCCTTATAAAAAAATCCCACAAGTTGGAACTTAAGCTCACAAATCTCATGGGTAGTCATCTTTTATATCATGTGTGATATATACTCTAGGAACCAAATATATCTTAGGTGGGGGGTAGGTCGGGTAACTTACTAGGAAAACATCTAAAAACTCCTGAAAATGGGGTGATCATTAAATGAATGCCTAAAAGACTCACCCTCTGATGTGTCATTGACTATAATAGCATATTGCTAAAATCCCTATCGTGCACATTATCACTTAAGTTACATAGTGGATATGGTGTGAATAGAAAATTGCTCCTAACCCAAACTATCACCGAATCAACACCCAAATCATCTACACAAGATATCACCTTCTGTTAAAATCTACTCTAGATCTGTGTGCAGATAGCCAATCCATACCCAAAATGACTCCATAAGAACCCAATGGAAGGATGCGAAGATCCAGGGTCATAGTGAAGGGTCCTAGGTAAACTACACACTCATTGACTAAGTAGTCCACCGAGAGCTTGGCTCTGAAAGTCGTCTCTATGTTCCAATCTATGACCATGCCAAAATTCAACCAGCCTATATTGTTCTACAAACGATTGAGAAATAAAGGAATCAAAAGAGCTTGAATCAAACAAGATAGAGGTAGAAATACCATCGATGCTACCCTGAAGTATCTATCACCGTGTGCCATGGTGTTCTTCCTGATGGTTCTCGATTGTTGCATATATCCCGTGGGCTCTGCTCATTACAGTATCACCAACGATCATCTCTAAAATGGTGCCCTTACCTTTTTAGTAGGATTCTATGTTTAATATCTATAATAGTGGCCCTTTATGCCATAACCATAAAAATGTTAGATTCCCTCTAATGGGAAAAGAATCCTCTAACTATTCTAGTGATCTATGTTGTACACCGCGATGACTCATGTTATGGATTATTGTGGCCGTTATAAACAAGGTCCTATTGACTTAGCTTTAGGTGGTGTCTACATCCCAACGGGTCCTCTAGAAGAGTCCTTATAATCCACCCTTTCTAAGCATCATATCTCTATGAAGGCCTGAAATGGTGGGCATGTCTACTCTGTGGCTTGAAGAAAGACTGTGAAAATTTTCCGCCACTAGGGGGAGTCGCCCAATTCGATGAATTATCTTGTAACTACTAGATATGACTCATCACCCCGTCTTCGCACCTACTCCATCTTCCCCTATTCTCCTTTCTGCAATATAAGCCTTCTCAATGGCCTCTGCTCAAGTCTTTGGAAAATGCATACATACTCGCCTCCTAAATCTAAGTCCATATCCCCGATGAACATGTGTACTCTAACCTACTTATCCTTCATGTACTCCATGTACTTTGAAGAACTTAGTAGAACTCAAAACTTTCATGGTTTCCTATCAGAGATCGTAGAACTCATTGATCCACTACTAAATAAATCACCTAGAAATATACATGCTCTGAATCGCTACTCAAAGAGATTCCATGTCAAAGTCTGTCACATCCACATGGATATTTTTCTCCTCAATCCTCCACCTAACTATTTCCCTAAGTTCTTCACCAAAATATTTCCCCATCTCTTCAAATATGTATTGTGTGCGTGAGCCTTCATATTGCTAGTACACGAGCATAGCTTGAAGCATCCACTCAAGCTAACTAACCAAGCCTCTTTATGGAATCCTACTATATCTCCTATAAAGTGGGGAGGATGAATAATTAATATCTCTCTCGATATGTGCTTTCCTTATAATTATCTACCCCTAGGTCTCTCTTGATGTCCATTCCTTTCTCTAGGGCTCCTAGATCACTCTCTCGATCTTATGACCATGTCTCCATGTACGGAGCCCCTGTCTATCTCGGCTCCACATGTAAACTCTCTACCATATTTTCCTAACTATGCCATGGACGTGTGGCATGAATCTCCACCGATTCCTGGTCTCATGTCAAGTAGGTTGGCATCCTACACAGATCCTCCTTATATAACAACATGAACTTCCTACAAGGTCGATAGGATCTGCAAGGTCTATAGGACTTCCCGATCTAGGGTGGTACCTCTAGCTTAACTTCTAAAAACCCTCATCTATTTCACACCTCCTAAACAAATGAATAAGAGTTATTTCATCATCATTTAGGTTTGTTTTGGTTTACTAAATTTTCTACATTTAAAAATATCAACCAATGTGATGTATTCTAGGTGTAGATTACTAAGTTAACATGTTGTGTTTCATTTTGGCCAAAGGTCCAAGTGTTGAACCCAAGACTCTGATACCAAGTGTAATGCCCACTAATTTCATGCTCCAAAACAATGTCAAACACCATTAATTGTCTTGTCTAAAATTATAGAATTTTTGTTTGTTTAAAGGTCACAAAGGGTGATAAGCATTCATTATGTTTAATTAATTCCCATCTAATTATTTCTACACAATCATAAGTTTTGCATAGTTAAATTAGTAATTAAATATTTTTAATTAAGTTCTAAATTCATTTGGAATTCAAGCCTCTTCAAGGATACCATTAATCTTTATTTTATAACATCGGATAATTAATCCCATTATTTTACCCATTTAAATATCCCCTTACATTATGAAATGGCCATCACCTAAGTTGGTTTAAATTTATTCCCGATAATAACTTCAACATTTATTTCCTTCATTTAGTATTGTAACAATACATTTTAATGCAAATTAATTTAATACTTTTAGATCATTATCTAAATACACATGCACAATGTCATTTATTTATTTACCCTAAATTCAAGTCTCATTTACTTAATTATTGGTCTAAAAGAGAGGGTTACAACTTACTCTAACTTTTGTTATGGAAAAATCACAACACCCCTGACTAGTTGCAGTGAATGGTTGAGGTAGTTAGTGTGATTTTTCTAACATGGAGTTATCTCAGAGTGTGGGACTTTACACCGAGATAACCCTCCTGGAGAAGGACGCCTTCCTAACCTATCATAGTGCCAACTACTCCGAAGTGCAGAGAGTGACAAATCTAATACTAATCTAATATTTTCCCAAGGAGGTAGAGTTAGAGAAAGTACATGAAAATTAAAACTTACTCTAAGGAAGTTGATGCACAAGAAGAGTGTTGAATAACATGCAAAATAAATGCCACAACCTGGAATCTTATAATGAAGAAAAATAATACACAATAACCTTGCATGCAATGAAAGATCAAGAAGATGCAATTCAACACAAAGAGGGTTTGAAACATCCATGAATAGGATTTTATTATGCTCAAATTGATACAATATATCACATTTATGGCCCAAGGCACAAATTTGGCATTACTGATTTCTGTAGGAGGTTTGGAATCTCCACAAGATGTCTTACAAACAAGAATAAGAAGGGAGGTGCATATACAAGGTGTCTAACCTTTTAAAATGATCCCCTCCTTACAATATATAGGAAAGATGAGAGAAGGATCTGAAATCTTACTTCAATCACCCAACAATGCATTAAAATCACCTGCAATAATGATGGGTGCCATTTTAAAACCAATGCCTCCTTTTACTTTGAATTATTAGAGAAGAAAGGAAACCCATACCTCATCATTTAGGTAGGTGAGAAAACTAGAAACCCACCAAAAAGTCAAATTATGTGAAAATTTGAGCTTCTAGTAAAAAGTTATGGCCATCTCAAGGTGAGGATGCTATACTAAAATAAATTTGGGTGTTGATCTCTGCCTTTAAGACTCGAACTCAGATCGGAACCTTCAAAACCAAAAAAATTGACTTTCTGGGACTTCGTGATTTTGATTTTGGACTTTGGGTTACTTATTCGTCACTCAAGTCATTTCAGAGTTCCGAATGTTTTGAACCTCCGAAGTCTGAAATTCAGACTTACGAGTTTCGACTCCTAAACCATGTCACATGACAATGTTCATTGCTTTCAAGTTAAAAGTTCCAAAATTTTGAAACTCCAATGTCTCAAATTTAGACTTCAAGTGTTTTTAGACGTTTTCCATTTTGTGGTTTTAGGTTTCAAGATTTCAAGCTTCATGGATTCTATTTTCTAGGTTTGGGTTTTTAGGGATTTGAGATTTTGGGGTTTTTTCAGATTTCGTGTTTTGGGATTTCAGTGTTTCAATATTTTGGGATTTCAAGTTTTGGGGTTTCTAGTTCTAAGGTTTTGAGGTTTCAGGGTTTCATAACTTCGTGTTTCTTTATCCATGCAGTATGAAACCACCAAAAATCTGAAACTTCAAAGTTTAAATTTCCCCAGTGACGTTGGGTTTAAGACCTTCAACCTCCTTCGTGTGTGGCGCTATTCACTGTTTCACCCTACCGAGACGTTTGTACTTCAAAAATTTGAAATTTCAGACTTTCGTGAGATTTTGAACTTTGGACATTTTGGTTTTTTTCCCTTGTTTGTCCACCGAAACTCATAACTCTAAAACCTCGTAAGTCCGAACACTTCAAACTTCGGGGCCCCCATTTTTCACTTATCTCGACTCCGAGCCTCCTTCAATTTCTTGCCTCCGATATCATTGCCACTATCGAGCCCACCGCGCAACTTGACCGCCGAATTGAAATGTGAGCTCCCATGGCCGAATGATCCCTCCAATTTCTCAGTGTGCAAGTTCATGTTTGTCCAACTTACATGAGGGGAAAATTGGATAACAACTCCCTAATGTAGTAAGTTGCCCCATTCACCAATTACCCATACCTTTTTATTCAAATCTCAAACTTCATAAAATCACCATCTCTTAAAGTGTCAGTAGGGTTAAATCTCTATCATTAGATCTAATCAATATGGGCCCTTCAATTTTAGGTTTTCTCTAAAATTCCTATAAATGATTATTATTTCTTTTGTGCACTTTTTTACCCTAATTTATTTTCATTTGCACATTTTCTTTTGTAGGTTTGGGAGAATGGAGGCCATCACTACAACAAAAACATATTTTTACCACAAATATCCTGACAAAAATCCCACAATTTAGAAGAATTGTAAAAGAATCGTAACATTTCTATGAAAAACTCCTTCATTCATTTTTAGACATTGTGGATATTCCACAATTTACATACAATGATAAAAATTTGCAGAGAAATCACATATCCAAATTTCATTCATAGAAAATCTACAATTTTGAAAAAAATTAAAAAAATCATAAAATTCACTTACCAATTTACAATTATGAAACATTTTTAACACACTAATATAAATTTATATTAATATTTAAATCAGGCATTCCATAGTCTAAAAATATAATTTTATATAAATTTCATAATTTTTACATATTTTAAAAATATATAATAAAATAAATTAGAATATTATAGAAATTTAATTGTCTAAAACTATATTATTATTATATTATCTTTTAATTTTAGTAAGAAATTATTAATATGATTGTATAATATTATGTTTTTGTACAAAACGTTATATTATCTAAAATATGCACCTTTAAGTATAATATAAATTTTGAAAATTAATTTAAAATTAAATGTTAAACTATTATGAAAATATTATATTACCATAACAATTTAGAATGTATATAAAATTTAATCTAACTAATCCCTATGGCCCTTTCGTTTATAACATATTTATAATAAAACCAATTTAAAATATTTTTCTAACAAATTAATAAATGATTATAAAAGATATCATCATTCCTAAAAATACTATCCTCAAGTGAAACTTTATTTAAGAATCTAGATTTTTGTTAAAATTGTGTAAGTGCCATAAAATATATGTGCCATATAATATTCCAAAATGCACGACGTTACTAGATTTTTTTCTCCACACGGCTGTACTTTGAAAGCTGCATGTGGGTTAGTGAATATAATCAATCCTCTGACCTCACGACTACCATACATCATGAGCACGTGGAGCGCATCATTGTACACGTGTAATCAATCATACCTGAGATATATGGTTGATGGTTAATGATTAATGGTGATGAGTTGATTGGAGATATTTTATTATTACAGAATGAAGTTTTCAAGGATCTTGAATATCTCCAAGGTCCCAATTGTAGGGAAATGTTTCATGGGATTTCCTACTCATCAAGATCTGATGGGGATGATTCATGGTATGTAGAAGAGTTATCAATGTTAAGCTTTACATTGATTTTTTTGGAGATTTTTAGTATTTTGTTCTTTTGGAAGGGATTGTTACAAGGTACTTGGATTGTTGGTCATGAACTTTACAAATTGAAATCGCATATGGTACAACTTCATTACAATTTTTCCATGAACAATTCATATTTTTAAAATGTCATACTCATCTCTACCTGTCCTAGGCCTCACATGCATGTATCTATTTGTCACATGCCTCTACGAACTAGGAAAGTTTTCTCAAGATATAGGGTGCAGTGTTATTGCGGTGAAAACATCATTATTAGATTCTTTTATCGATTAACATGTCTACCATGAAAAGTTAAGAAGAGGAATTTATATTGAACTTTTGACAACATAACAAATTAATCTTCCACAAGGAAAACGTGTCCAGTGTTCTTTGTTGAGATGTAATTGGTAGAAAAATAGTTGGGTGAGCATTGTAAAATCTTTTCTACAATTGTATTTATTAATTCTATTTATGGAGGAAATATAAATCTTTTTATTTTATGACTTATGAGTTTCGGCTTTCTATATTAATATATTTTTTTTTGCTATCTCATCAATTTCAATTTCTATATTTATCATTCCATGATCATATTAATAGATACATGCTTTTGTAAATTGTTATCAGCATCATTGAATAGATATTGGGTGTAGAAAATATTATCGCTTATCAACTCGTAAATATTATGCTATTGGAGAAATAAACTCCGCATGCTTTTACCCATTCACATGAAAGATGCGTAACATTTTACATTACACCCTTATCATGGGATTTCCTACCACCGAGGATCCGATGGGGATGATTCATGGTATGTAGAAGAGTTATCAATGTTAAGCTTTACATTGATTTTTGGAGATTTTAAGTATTTTGTTTTTTTGGAAGGGATTGTTACAAGGTACTTGGATTGTCGGCCATGAACTTTACAAATTGAAATGGCATATGGTACAACTTCATTACAATTTTTCCATGAACAATTCATATTTTTAAATGTCATACTCATCTCTACTGTGCATCTTAGGCCTCACATGCATGTATCTATTTGTCACATGCCTCTACGAACTAGGAAAGTTTTCTCAAGATATAGGGTGCAGTGTTATTGCGGTGAAAACATCATTATTAGATTCTTTTATCAGATTAACATGTCCACCATGAAAAGTTAAGAAGAGGAATTTACATTGAACTTTTGACAACATAACAAATTAATCTTCCACAAGGAAAACGTGTCCAGTGTTCTTATTTAGATGTAATTGGTAGAAAAATAGTTGGGTGAGCATTGTAAAATCTTTTCTACAATCGTATTTATTAATTCTATTCATGGAGGAAATATAAATCTTTTTATTTTATGTCTTATGAGTTTCAGTTTCTATATTAATATATTATTTTGCTATCTCATCAATTTCAATTTCTATATTTATCATTAAATGATCATATTAATAGATACGTGCTTTTTGTAAATTGTTATTGCATTGAATAGATATTGGGTGTAGAAAATATTATCAGTTATCAACTCAGAAATATTATGCTATTGAGAGAAATAGACCTGCACAGTTTTTACCCATTCACATGAAAGATGCAGAACATTTTACATTACACCCTTATCAAAGGGTGTGAAAATACAAAAGCCCTATAGTATGCAATGATTCTTGTCAAAGGATAGCCTATTATACCCATTGACCCTTTCAACTTTACTGAGTTTCTAGTATGTGTTAAAATTAAAAATCATTTATATCATCTTGCATCGGGTGGCGATTCTTGACATTGTTAGACATAAAAGCACCACCAATAATTTGTTATCTTTCATTTTGCACTATAGTAGTCGGGAAAAGGTATTTACATCTAGAAGGAAGCCAACAATATTTTATATTTTTATGGGTGTTGATGACTCATAAGAAAGTGTAAAAATAACTAATTTGTAAATATTTTTATAATAAATAAAACGTATGTTTTTTTGTTTTGTTTTTAATTTTTAATTTTATTTTATTTTTATTTTATATTTTTTATATTTTTCAATATATAGTAATATAAAATAAAATTTGTTTTGTAAAGGTATTATTTGGAAGAATATGAAATTGATGTTTGTAGTAACATTTCTACATTTTTAAAAGATAATTTCACAATTCATTATTGTGGAAATCAAATTGATGTTTCACCTACATGTTTATTGTGGTAATCCGATAATTATAGGATAAATTGTTGAAATTTCTACTATATTTTTATAAAATTGTGGAACACTCATTTTTGTAATTGTGGGAATATAACGTAAAATTGTGGACAATTTACAATGTAAAAAGTAGAAATGCCATTAAGTTTTTAACTTGTGGACTATCCAAATTATAATGAATTGTGGAAGACCAACAATATTAATTATAAATGTGGATAAGCTACATTATTTATTCCACATTTGAAATTTTTAGAATGGTTTATAACCACAAACATATTGTTGAAATATTATGGCAAAAACTTATTTTTTTGTAGTGCATGGAGCCGAGGGAAGCCTATGGAGTCTAAGCTTTTGATTGAAGATCCGGGGATGTGGAAGAAACTTCTTCCTCCATTTTCTCCCTCTTTATTTTATTGTCCCTTAGGGTTTGTAGTTTCTCATTTGAATATTTTTTTAATAAGGAAAAGCAACTATATTGCTAGTTATGGGTATCCATTTACCCTTGCTTTATTTTGCCTTAGATTGAATATTTACAAATTTGTGTGAATGTTTATATATATATATATATATATAACAATTGTGGCTCAGTGCAAAAACAAAATTCTCTGTAAAATAATGGCAGCGTGGTTTGAATGTTGGGTATAATATATATGGGGTGGGGAAAGGCACCGCCCCCACCCTACCTAATTTTATATATATATTAGGGTGGGGGCACCACCCCACCCCATTATAGTTTTTAGTTTAGGCTTGGCTGTCCAAGTCTATAGGGCTACCAATAAACTTTAAACAATTTTTTTTTTTGTTTTATATATACTTTTTTCCATTAAAAGTGTAGGCCGATTGGTATAAGTTAGTTTTTTTAAATTTATTATTTATATATATATATATATATATATATATATATATCTTATTAATGTTTATATGATAATTTAATATATAACATATATCTTATTTAATATAAATATATTCTTCTAATTATATAATTTTATATATTTAAATATGGTGGAGTTGTTGGGTTAATTGTCAAGGTATTCAAGTAAGGGATAATAGTTTTTTTTTAAAATATTAAAAGAGATATATAGATGTTCACATTGTTTAATAGAAAGCTTGGATACTTATGTCCATAATATTAAAATTTCACTATTTATAAATTCATGTGAAAGAGGATATCAATATATAGACATAAATCAAATTAAAGTTCATTATTCCTTTTTTCAACTAAATATTGCCAAGGACAATTAAAAGGAAAACAATTCATACACGTTCAAGTAATTTCAATGCAAGATGAATACTTCCACAATGCAATTGTAATAGAATCTTATTGATTAAGTTGCAGATTTACAAGATTCATATCTCCATTTAAAATGCACTCACAATCCCTTTTTTCTTACCTATTACATTACCATTTATCCAAAACAATTCAATTAAAAGGTTCCATAACAATGAGATTTACTTAAAATGCAAGTTGGAAAATCCTCCCAAAACATGGGAACAACATATAAAAATTTTACAAATTAACTCTATCACTAACCATACATATTTCCAAACCATTATTACAAACAAGTTTGGGATAATACATTTACAAAAGTCCCATTTTTACAATACAAATTCAAGATAGTCCACACAAGGAGGAACAACACTAAAATCTTTACAACACTTTATCTTTATTGGTCTCATGAAAATGGCTCCATGCAAGAATTCACTTAAGCTCTTTCATTTTCTTCAAATAAAGCAACAAGGAAGGGGGTGTAGGAAACACTCACCTCCCAACCTCTTTCAAATGAGAAGGAGATGCTAGCATTCACATTGGCCCCTGAGCCCCAACAATGAATCAATAAGGGACTTTAAACAACCATGTAAACTTCCCCACAAAGGCTTCCACAACACAACTAACACACAAACAACACTTGCATATACATTCAAGAGGAACAATATCAAGAATCCATTTGCAATTTTCCAACAAAACACAAAGGATTTCAAATAATCCCAAAGGAGAGGATAACATGGAGTCATCTCCTTATACCTCCCATGTGGGATGGGGTATACCCAATTCTTCCAAGTGCACTTTCCCAATCACACACAACACCATTTCTCTCCCCAATAAAGTATACAAATTTGATATATAAACCTTTTACCTCCACATAGGTGGAGCACCCCTCCCACACTCCCTCCAAAAATCCTCACATACTCCCTTTTACCTCCACAAAATGAACTCCACTTCCCTCTCCCAACACCACCCTAAGGCCAAGATCTACCCAACCCATACAATTCACAAACATGCACCAATTTACAACACAATAACATCACAATACAAAAATAAGAACAAGAATGCAAGGTAATATACCCTACCTTGCCATAATATCTTCCATAATCTTCAAGAAACAAACTTCAATCTCCTCCAAATCCAAGAAAATCCCCAAATGTAAGCTCCCAAAGCTCCCAAGAAAATAGTCAAAGAAAATTAAAAATATGCAAGTGTATAATTAAACCAATTAACCTCCAAAACTCAAAAATAAATAACATAAATAGAAAATGTGGAGAGGAGGTGAGGTGGCTCCATGTAGGATGTTACATCACTTCTCCTCCAATCTACCTCACCAAATCAAACACAAAGACCAAGACTCATAAATGGGTGGGTGAGGATATGATAATTTTCCTTCCACACAAAAACATCCACTCCATGCCTATAACACCCACAATTTTACATGCACAAAAACACTAAAAATACTGGATTAACTTCTTTTTTTGACTTGCTTACATTTTAGTTCACATCACACTAGAGGAGATATTTAAATACTACGAGACAACTCATGATATGTTTTGCACACATTAACTAACATAGATAACATGAAAACATGCGATCCACATCAAGACCCTTTCTCCCCCTTTCTTTACAAGGCACAATAATAACATTCCAACTATATATAATACACATTTATAGATACGATCTTCCCACAATAGGATATTTTAGTATTACACATTTACTATAACTATGCTTTGATTCTTAACTTCAGTTTTTGAAAGCTCATGATATGTGAATCGATACTACTTTTTATTCCTTACGCATGATATTTCCTCTATATTGTTAACATTTAACCGATTTGCTGAATCTATTTAATAATAAAAAATGTTGACATTATTTCAAGTACTTGTTTAATTTGTTTGTTTGTTAATAGGATATTTATTACACACAAGGCCATTTACCCACAAACAAGCTACGGATCTAGTTTGATAGCTCCATTAGACAATGGAACAAACATAAGTCCAAATTGAGCTGAAGTACCATTTAGGTTTTGGACTCATACTCCTTCATGTAAGGATCGTAATTAATAATTCACATAAGGCAGGATCGTAATGCACCTTCAAAAGTTTTTATAGTATGCAGGTTAAGTCCAGATTCATCTTTATGAAATTATAACTCATTTACCATTAGTTCATTAAGCCTTATGATTCAGTCTGATTTTGAGAAATAAAGGACATCGCCTTTGAGTCTCATTTATTAAAGTTCATCAACGAGTATAAATGAAATTGTTTAATGGTTAAGATATATATTTTTTAAATTATTTATCATTTAACCTCATCTTAACATAACCTTGTTATCATTCCAATTTACAATACATTGGTTTACATTTTAATATAAGTTTATATCCACTCAAGTTTAAGGGTATAATTACTAGCATAGTCAAGGATCATAACGCATGTCCCTTTTAACAATATAAGAAAGTTTCCTTTTCTTCCACTTAAGGACTTATTATTTCATCTATATACTTACAACATCGTATTTTAGTATAATTTCTGTAAGTATCACAATATCATTTTGTAATTCCTAGTAATACATTATTATCACAATCTAATAAGGTTTATTGGTGATGGGTAATCACAACACCACTTTCGAATGGCCCGCTTTACTTGGGAATTTAGGCGTGATTGCATAACATCAACTAACTCGAGTGTGGGATATTGCTAAATGGGATAGCTCTCAGAGAATTTCAGTTATTGTAAATGATCTCCAAATTTCTAGAATGCCACACCCTTGAAATCTGAAGTATAAGAAACACCGAAATCAAAATCCTATGAAATCCTAAAAACCCAAAGAACCTTTGAAAGTCCAAACTCGAAACCTGAAAGTTATGAAAATTGAGATGAAAATGGTCCAAATCTCGAAACCCGAAATTTAGAAAGGTCTGAAAATGAAAAGCTACGAAATCCCAAATTGTGAAATCCTAAAATTATAAAACCCTAAAATTTTGAAAGTCAAAATTTTAAGAAACTAATGATACCATTTTGAATCTTAGCCCTTGATCTATCATCTCGTGAAGTTTGATCTCATTTGGCACATTTTTTAGACCTCCAAAAATGATTTTAGTCTTTGAGCCTACTACAAAACCTCTAAAATCTGAAATGTGTAACTCCTAAATTTTGAAATCCAAGAAACCTCTGATATTTAGGTATTTGAAATCGGCTTGAAAGTGATCTCTTGAGTCCAACATGCAGAGAAAATTTTTGAAAAATAAAAATCTAACTCCTACAATGTCCCACCGATCATGCCAAAAACATTTATGGGTAATCACAACACCCCCTCGAATAGCCCTATTTGAAATGGGGCATTCGACATGATTCCATAAAATCAAGTATATTGAGTGTGGGACATTGCAAAATGAGATAGCTCTCTGGAGAAGGATGGTTCTTTCTCCTAACCTACTTTACTGAACAAACTACTCTTGATACAGTAAAACTACTGACTAATCCTAATCTAATGCTTCCAAGAGGATTGGGAGAAAGATACCTCGAATGAAAACCTACACTAAGAATGGTGATACACCAAGAAAGGAGTGTTGATCATTTCCCGGCCTCAAAACAATGGAAAAGGTGAACCTAGAAAGGTTGGACCTACACAAAAAACTAAATTACATCCAATACATCATTCTTGAATGAGAACAACACACAAAAATCATGTAATACGTAAGGAAATACATAGATTAAGAAAGCACAATGAAAGGTAAGATGAATAAAATAAACCATTCGAGGTTAAAGGGATCAACACTGACATAATATTATTGCTCCATTTGGATATACACAATACATTATTGTAGAAAAAGAGGCATGAAGCCATTACGATATTCGAGGAAGCCCTCGAAGCCCCAAGAATAAATTGGGTGCATGGGAGAAGAAATATGATCAACCTTTCACAATGCAAACCCTTATAATTGATATAGGAAGAGAATTAGGAGAGAGAGAAAAGAATTTTGAAATATGCACTGCAATCTCTTGTAAAATCCATCATTGTCCCCGTAGGAGTGATAGGGAAAGTATGTAAGGCCCATACTCCATTGTACCTTTCTTGTTGGGGATTAAAAGGAGCCCATCCATCACTCGCCTTTGGTAGGTGATAAATATGGAACCACCTTCTAAAATGGTATACTTTGTAATTCCACATTTTGAAACATTTAACTTTATTAAAATGAAGAAATCCAGTCATCATGTTGTGTAGAGGACATAGAAAAATTTCCAATTTTTTTATTTTATACAAATCCGAGCTCACAAGTCAAGATTTATGACCATCTTAACATGAGGGTGCCATAACACAATAAATTCCAGTGGTTGATTTTGTCTTTCGAACTTCAAAATTGTATCGCACCCTAAAAACTCAAAATTTAAGACTTTTGTGATTTGAAACATCGGCCTTTTCAACTTCGGAGATCATTTTGTTCATCGCTCAAGTTTCCTTGAGAGTTATGAAATGCAAAAACTTTGAAGCCCAAAATTTGAAGATCGTGAGTTTGGAATCAGAAATTATGTCGCGTGATGTTGTTCATCATTTGAGCCAAAAGTTCTCAAATTCCAAAACTATGAAGTTTGAAATTCGGACTCCAAGTTTCGAGACCTTTGTCTTTTCATGGGTTTGGTTTTCGAGGATTCGGGACTTCAAGGTTTAGGATTTTAAGGTTTTCTTATCCACCTAGACACATGAAACCTCTAAAATCTTGAAATCCCAATGTCCAAGTTTTGGACTTCGGTTTTGGACTTTTACCTCTCTCGCTTTTGAACTCCATTACGCCGAGTTCCCAAATTTTTCCTCCGAAGATGGCCCCTAAAATGGGAGTTGAACCCGAAAAGGTGTTGACCTCCAAAAACTCCAAACCCTTTCGAACTTCGTGGTTTTATCCTTTCAGCCTTTTGAGCTCACCGGTTCTAACTTCTTCAATGAGGACCCCGAATTTCCCCGCCTCCATCAACCCAAATGGAGTTTACCCCAAAACCCTCAAGCCTTGTTAGACTAAATTTTTTTGGGATTTATAATTTTTATCTCATGTTTTTTGTTTTACACGTCAAGAACTCGAATGACTCGGTGTTTGAAGTCCGAAAATTTAAGACTTCAGCCTTTTTCTCTAAAAATTTCTCAATCATTTATACACTATCAAATCCTCATGTATTTTGCTCAACGAGTCATTATCAACTCAATCCCAACCCCTATAATTATTTCTTGTCATTCTTCCATTGATCTCGAGCCTCTACTTACCAATGTGATCTCCTATGAACAAATTGATCCTTCCATTCCATCTTTATGAGGGTACTTGTTTCCGATTTTTCATGAGGGGTGAAATCGAGATAAAATTTACCATATCGAGATTATAACTCAAATTAGTTTACCATTATATTTTTAGAATAATAGACTTACATACATATTTTCCTATCTAATCAACACATAATCCAAAGGAATCTAATAAGTCTTATATAATTTGACTAAGGATTAAATAGGAAAGTATATATTGATCATGTTGAAAGATAAACTACCTTTCCAAGTTCCAATCATACAATAAGATACTCATAACAAATGTAAAATTCACTTTATTCCATTGTATATACTATTTCATAAGTATTTTTTCCATCAATAATACAACATTACTCAAAAATTACAAAATACTAAGGCACACCATCCTCCTCTAGCTTTTCCAAAAAAATCCATTCAAGAGCCTTTAAATACATGTAAGCATTCGAGTAAGATGAAATTCATAAATAAAATAGATATGACTTTCCATAAGTCTTTCCCCTTTTACTACTCACTTGAAATCCACCATGTACATTTATTAGCATAATTCAGTTCACGAGAACTGAGCATCATAAGTACTAAAACATTAGAACAATATGCTTCTATCTAACAATTTCATGAAATGATCTCCATTAATTAATGAAATTGTTCTAAGTTCCAAAAATATATGAACAATTCTTTAAGAAAATCCAATCCTACATTATCCGAAAGTTAAGAAAACAACTAAAGATAAGTCATATTTACCAACCAATTAATTTAATCAATAAATTTCATTAATCTGTTAATTTAAATCACATGTGATTTGGTAACATCAAGACAGGAAAATCAAGTCTTCATAAATTTAAAATCATATAATCAAATATAACTTTGATGAGATAGTCAAGTTAGTTAACTCCAATTATCAAACAACCAAAATTCTATCATGAAGTCCTGATAATGATATTATCAACAAAATTAAATGATCGAATGTGACTCTACTGGAGCACAAGTGATAATAACCAAAGGATTCGAACGCGTTAAGCGCCAAAGGGGAACAAACTGAAGTCGATATAAAACTGAATAATATGGGGTATCTATTATCAAAACAGTGAGTTTCACCCAATCCATGCCACCGTAATTTGGTAATCAACAACCATATAACTTCCTTAAATCCTACTCATACCACAACTGGGCAACTGTAGTCTAAATAAAGTAAGATTCCTAACAAACAAGTCCATGGGTTAGTTCATATACAGAGGTAGGAATTTATAACTCATTCACATACAAAACTATTGTAATCCAATAAAAGTATCTCCATCAAAGTGATAACCCAACTAATAAGTAACTAACCAAACAACAAAATCTTAATAACACAATTATGAGCTTGATACAAGGCGGGATTCGAACACGGTAGGAACATATCTCTCACAGATCAATTTCATGTTCCCCAAATTAGTGAAAAACTAAATAGTTAAACAAATGAATCCATAAAATGAAGTATAATAATATAAACCGTTTGTATACCTTCAAGTTTCATGACTGTGAAGTAGTAAAATCTAAGTCTACTAAACTAATCTCGAGATAATATCAATACAGAGGTTGGTTAAATAAAGGATGAATATGATATAAAATGTCATAATTACAGTAATCACAAATGTATATATGAATGGATTTGACTTGACATGTACGCCAAAAATCAAATAGGAGTAATACAATGTCTGGGATATAATATAGCACACTTGACAGATGAACACTAATGCTAACCCCGAAATGGGTGATCACCTAAACATAAAAATAGTTATCCATAAATCGAAATAGGGATATGGTATTGAACAAGAAAACATTGCTTTAATGTCCCATAAAATAAGCTTTAAAGAAATAAACACAATAGCCAACACCAAAATAAGGGCAAAAGTACTTATTTTGCATCGAGGAAATTCACAACACAGCACTAGTAAGCTAACATGCACAATGAAATTTAGCAGTAAAATAGTAGATTTGCAAAAGCAGGTAAAGTGATTAATCGTGGGAATATTGATTCACAAGACTAATCTTGGCATACACAAAAGACCGAGAATAACTTGGAAAGGCAAAGAATAATTCACACTCGGAGGAAAACTGGCGAAATTGCTTCTTAAGATTCAATCAAATGTTCTCTTGGAAAGTTCTCTCAGAAAAATCCCCTTGTGCTTTTCTGAGAGCACACGATATATGTAGGAAAAGTTTACCCTCAATCTTTCCTAAAAAAATCCTAAAGGATGTACTCCTATAAATCCTAATTTTATCCTTTATTTAATAAAAAATAAAGGAATAAAATAATACATAATAAAGCATGGATAAAAATAGGCATTATCATTTAGATACAATTCAGTCAAACTGAAGTTGACTATTCTTTTATAAGATAAAAAGGTGAATAATTTGCTAAAATTACAAATTGCTTGCTAGGCAAGTCTTCTCTCTTTGCACATGCAAGTTCATCATCTTCTCTATTTTGTCCTATTGTGAAGGCATGCAAAATCATCTCCTGTGTGTAGGTAAAAGGATGCAACCTTAGCCATATTTGCAAAATTTAAAATGAAGTGGGGACCACCTCTAAGGTATACATGTTTTGATTTTTCCACCTTTCTGGATAGTCACATGAGTGACACTTGCAATTTTTGTTTAAAACCCCATGTGGGGACCACCTTTGGTTTTAGATGCTGCCACATTGTGGACTTAGGCATTAGCATGTATATAATATTTAAAGGGGGTCACCCTTGGGCTAGCCCACCATGCATTAGTTCCTCGCCACCTTTGATCCTTGGCACATAATATAATTATCACCTTTTCTGATCATGGCGTATAATATGTTTTAATTTTTGTGGGCATGCACACTTTAGACTTTAGACTTTGTACAGACAGAATCTCTCTTCTCACCGCTTGATTTTTGAATCCAATATTAGTGTTCCTTTGACTGAGCATTAATTCGGTAACGCCAATATTGGGCGTTTAATTGGGCTTACCACTTTGGAACCTATGTGGAGCGATCACTATCCAATTGGGCACTTGACATTCGATGAGTCATTGATCTTTACCATGGGTTAGGGTTTTGGAACCCTAGTTTCGAATGCAAGTTAATACACTCGCGGAGATCTGCCTAGTCATTTGGTTTGGTTTTCATTTGGGCGAAGCCCCTGGGAAAATTTTTGGTCGCTCTACAACTTCGATGGAAACTTGGAAATTTGGAAGCCTTTGAGCCTGCATACTTTGTTCTTGATCCTTTGATGCCATAGTTGCTTGACTATTGCATGCATTTTTGAAGAACTAGAGGTATTTTTTTGTTTTTGGTTTCGTAGCTTGGCTTTCCTTCCTGTATATGATCTAAAGATCATTTAGATCTTTCATTCTGGTTCTGTATCTCTTCGTGGAGTGATAAATCTATGTTTCTTTCTGGTTTTCATGCTCTCGGTAGTTGTTGAGCTCGGCATGAGCCTGACAGAGGGAAATGCCACCATTATTTTTCTTGTCTGCTCATTTTGGCACGGTGAGTTCTTGCACTATTTTCTACTTTCTTTTCGAGTTCGGGTTTTACGTTCTTCAACTCTGAATCTTGTCAAATATCATTTAAAATATTCATAACATGAAAGTATTTTGTGGGTTCAGTCTTTCTAATTTTAAAACTCGAGCTTGAGTCTTACTTCATTGGCATTTGTAGAGGAATTCTTTCTATGCATGGGTTTGGATATTTAACTTGTAAACTGGCTCAGTACTTAGAAGTGTTGACTGTTTTATTCTTCACCTCGATATTTAAACTTTGTTTCAGCTCCTTTCTGTGCATTTTTTGACAAACTACTTGTAAACTTGACTCGGTACCTAGAAGTGTTTAACTGTTTGATCTCCATGTTGATACACGAGCTCTTGTTTTGTTTCATCTTCCTGTGATAGATGCATACTTGGAGTTTATCATTTTCTCCTTCATTCTGTAGATGCTTACTGTTTGTATATTCTGGGTACTTGTAGTCTACTTCTCTTGTGACTCATTTCTCTTTATGTGTAATGAAAGAAAAATTTCACTTCTGAGCTTGGACTTTGTCTGGATATTCACTCCTTTCCTGGCAGTTTGTAAATTTCTTCCATTTCAGTGCAAACTGGTAAACTTCAGCTAAGCATTTGTAAACTTAAAAAATAAGTTCTTCATTTGATTGTAGACCTGTGTCATCTCTTCTTCTCTTTGTAGATGTATACTTGATATTTGACATGCTTTCTTCATTCTGTAGAGGCAAGATGCTTTGTTACCTGAGTAGTTTCTTCCCTGTAGATGCATGCTTGACTTGTTGAACTTATTTCTGAAAGGCATGCTTTGGTTGAAAACTTGCTGAGCTGTGTAGTTTATTTCTTCAGTTGGAAGATGAATGCCATCCTGTGTATTCTGTAGCTTGACATTTGCATCCAAAATGATTTTCTGGAAGTTGTATGTTGTTTCTTTGTTGCAAACATGATTGCATCCCATTCTGTATAATGAAATAAATACTTCTTTTCTGGAAAATGAAGAAAATGCTTAGTTTCTTTTTCGTAATGGCACTTCACTTTTCAGAAGTCATAGTAGCAATTATATTTCAATTTTTGCATTAAAATATCATTTCTATGTTTTTATGGAAAAGTCCATTTTTCAAGGGGAAACTCTGGAAAATTTTTTTCCCAGAATCCTTCTCTCTCCAGATTCTTATGATTTGTCTATTCTGAAAAAGATGTAAACATCTCTTCTTGTTTGTCTGATCACTTGAATGAGTTGTCCATGATGTCTTTACTTGATTCATTGCAACTTCTAAAAATCTGTAAAGTAGTTGCCCTTTGATTCACACTTGAATTTGGAAATTAAAAGGAACTTTTGATAGCTGTAGCATGATGAAAATATGGAATACCTGTATGTTTCATTTGATCATGATATCAACTTAGAAGTGATGAAACATGTACTTTTCTTGACTGTTTTTATTTCTTTTGAAGCTCAGATAGCTTAGAAAGCAATGTAGTAGCTTAAAAGCATGTGTTTCAATTCTGTTTTAAATCAAAAGTCAATTTTACAAGGGGAGACTCTGGCAAAAATTTTCTAGAATCCTATTTTCTCTCTCCTCCTTCCAGATTTTTGATCCTGATTTGCAAAGATACCTCTTTCTTGACTCATTTTGATGCTTCTTTCTTCTATAAACCATCTGAAAATGATATTTATCTTCATTCAGTAGATGCTTCCTTCTTAAACAATTAAACTGATTTTCATTTAATGTTGCAACCTATTCCTACAAAATTTAGAAATGAGTTAGAAATAAATAGGCTTTTGGCCTCTCTTGTATCCATGTGTTTTATTTCTCCTTCTTTCCTTCTTCTACAAACTATTTCCAACTTCTTTCAAGTGTCATTTTCCACATCTATTTCTTTTGCAAGCTGCTTCAGATTCTGCCTTTCTAACCCAATCCTTAGCTTCTTTGATCTCTCTTGCTACTCATTTCACTTTATGTGCTCTGTCTCTGTCTCTTCTTTTACTGCTAGCTCATCCTGTATTTATTTCTCATCCTGTGCCATGTGTTTTTGTATTTCTTTCCTTCAAGTACCATTAGATGCATTGAACTTAGAATATGTATTTGCTTTAGAACATGAGCATTGGAATAACATTGTACCTTGAGCTCAATTTGACAGATACTTCTCTTGATTTTTTAGGTATTAGGAGATGGAGATGGAAGCGGAAGATGAGAGAGTTGAGATGGAGATGGAGATGATGCGGAGCGGGGATAGAAGATGGAAAGGAAATGATGGGTTCCTTTTTACTCCTCTACTCTTGTTCTTTAGCACATGCAATATTCTCATTTCCATGTATATGATGAGTCACTTAGTCATATCCCATGGCTTGTGTGGGAAAACTTATGATCTCTTATGAATAAAGCATTAAATTGAAATAATGAGTTGATTATCTCTTTCCACATTCAGTTTTCCTTTGATTGTACCATGATGTAGACAACTCAATATCTCAATAAAATGAATTAACATAAGGGATAACTAAAATGAATACCTGTAACTTCAGTAAGCAACCTTTGAATGAGATATGTCTCCTTGTATGCTGTTTGACGCCTTGGCATCCGTTCTTCATTTTGACTCCTTCCTGCTATCTCCATTTGGACATTATTGTCACTATTTGTTTGTCAATATTTTCTTGATGGAAGTAGCAGGAAAGGAGTCAATTGTAATCTTTTATGGCAGCATAGATAAATGCAAACTCATTAATCACAACAACTTTAATGAATACAGAGCAATAAATCTGATAGGCACACAGATAATAACCGTGAATCTGATTACTTGAAAACTACCACTATGTGCATTGTTCCAAAACTATACACCTTATATACTCTATAATCCGGTGTCTTTATCAAGATAACACAGTTGTCCTTCGGGAGCTTGTGTTCTTTTCTTTGAGGATATTCATGAAATTGTAGACTATGTGAGTTGTTACATGCTTTGTAATAGCACACATAGCTATAGATTTCACTTGATCTCTTTCACAAATCAGAATAACAAAATAATCTAACATAAATTCCCTTAGCTTAGGTATACTTCACCAAGCTATCCATCGTATAACAAAGTTTGAGTTGCCCATTTTGCACAAGTGCAACAATTATCAACATTTCTTGTGATCTGTCAGGGGAAAGCCTGTTGCTAGATTGTAAACTAGTGCCTTAATTTTGTCCATTAGGTATGGATTCCAAATCTATAACCAAAATCTATCTTTTTCCAGAAATTTCCAACCCTTTCAAAACAACTAAAGCTAGGAAAGATTTGGCAAACTAGACCACGTTACACGAATGCAAAAAATAAAGAACAATGCAATGTGCGAAACCGCACTTAAATGAATGGAAAATCCTACTCTAACAAATCAACTATAAGATTTTCTCAAACAATGTTTGAGAAACATACCATTCACATGAATGGCAAGTTCCTCTCCATTCAACTTAGAAAGGTACATGAAAAGCGTTGTAATCTTTGCAAGCTGAAATCATGGAAGGACCACTCCAGTGTATCAAACTTTGAGTGTCTTCCACGGCTTAGCATGATCAACATCCCATTTTAACACAATATCTCCTTCATTGAAGATTCTAAATTTGGATCTCTTTTCAAAAGTATTCTTCATCATTTTATGATTCTTATCCGTATTTAAATGAGCTTGATCTCTTAGCTCTTGTAATTCCATCAATTCTGCAAAATAGACCTACAATGGTTCATTCTCAAGTAATTCCATTTGAAGTAATAAATCCAATGCAGGTAACTTAACTGCAATTGACATCCTCACTTATTTTCCATACACAAGCTTGTATGGTGAGTTTCCACCGATCTCTTAGGGGTCACCCTATCAACCCAAAGTGTTGAATTCAACATTAGATGCCAAGCTCTTTGATTATCCTTGAGTGTTCTTGATGATTCTTAAGAATCTTGTTAGTGATTTCAAAAATCCATTCCTTATGGGTAATAATTAGATGAAGAGCTCAATTAAATTCCATGGCTAGCATCCCGATCTTTTATTTTAGCACCAGAAATGCTAAATCATTATCTAATATGATATTTGTCGGAACACCAAATCTATGCAGACTATACCTTCATAGAAAGCTAGTATTAGGCTTCGTTTAGCGTCTTTCAGGCTACTTTGCTTCAGTCCATCATGTAAAATCATCTGTGGAAATTAGAATCCATTTATGTCCTTGTGAAGAAGGTGGGTTAATCATTCCAATAAGTCCAAGAACCCACTGCATAAAGGGTTGATCAAATGAAATAAAGCTGCAAAGGCAAATTTAAGCTAAGCGTTCCTTTCCAACAAAGAAAGCACACTCCTTGCACTTTCTGATCCATTAGAAACAGTCCTTAAATATTCTAGGCAAATAGTAACCTACTTTCATGATCTTCAAAGCTGTAGTACATCTTGAGAAGTGACCTCCTACAGGTCCTTCATGGAATTACGATAATATTTTACGAATCTTGTCATAATCGACACATCGCAGGAAGATTCCATTTATATCTCTTTTTAAACAACACACCATCAATGAAAAGATAGGAATAAATCTTTGTAATGTGAAATATCTTCATTTATTATTATCCATACCTT